>CM077150.1:274206631-274535797 GCA_039583875.1 Platanthera guangdongensis
TGGTCGGTTGAACTGGGGAGAGTGGGCTACAGTGGAGAAGATCATAGGCAAGTAACGTAGAGAGCGTAAGAGAGGAAGTGCGGAGGGTTCTTACCGTGCGGGCTTAAAGCGAGGCCTTGGGGAAGCAAGGTTGATGTCCTAAGGTGGCGGGGCTGAGTGTGCTGCGGGTAATGGCTAGAATCCTAGGGTAGTTGGGGGTAGAGCTTGTGAGCGTTGAAGGGGACAAGGTCCTGGATTGGGTTGCAAGTGTGTATGGCGGGGGGAGTGCCTTGGTGATACTTAAGCGGTCTGGCTATCCTACACAGGTCGCGGTGGACTGGATGTGTATCCGCAGCTTGCAGATACACTTGTTCTTGCTGCGGGACGAGGCGGTGATCCTATCGGCTAGGGCTGTTACCACACTCCTCATCGTGCCTATAAATAGGACCTCTCATCACATCTGAAAGTGAAGGTTAGACCTGATATACTCTAGAGGGGGGGGGGGCGGTGAATAGAGTATCTTTAAAACTTTTTTAGTTTATAAAACCTACAGAGTAGAGCAGGTAATAGATACCAATGTTTGCTGTAAGTAAAAGAGTAAAGTAAAATAAACTAATCTACCACGGGCACAACAAAATTAAACTAACACAGTCACAACAAAAACTAACTACCACAAGAACAGCAAGAACAAAAAGGAAAGAGGGCAACCAGACAACACAAGAACTTTTATAGTGGTTCCCCAATCTGGGTACATCCACTCTTCTACCACCCTGGTAGGAATCCACTAACAGTTTTGATCAGGTGACTGCCACCAATGAGCTTTTGATCAGGTGCTCAAAAACCAACCAAGTCTTTTGATCAGGTGACTTGCAACCAAGGAATAACTTTTGAAGGGAGTTAAAGAACCCTTTGTACAGTGAGGGGGTGAGAGAGTTATGGTGTCTTCTATTTCTCAAATACAACTGAAAAGACTAGTGGATCTTCGATGTTATCAAAGCTCCCCCTGAGTTATTGAGTTGTTCAGGAAGATTGGAGCTTTGCTTCAGGGTGAGTAGGTCTTCTATCTTTAGCCTTGACCAGAAGAGATCCAGGAACTTCTTGACTGATGAAGATTTGTTGTCCTTGAAGAATCCTGGAGTGAAGAATGAAGAAGACTCTTGATTTGGGATGAATGTTCTTCTTCTTCTTCAGCAATGTCAAGGTGAAGACCAGATTATTTTTCTACACAGAGAAGAGTTTGAATGTTGTTGCTATGTATCTTCTCTATGTGCCTTGTACCCTTTTTCTGGTCAGTACTGTATTGTCGCTTTTCTCTGTATCTGTTCCTCTGTTGAGAGGACAGGAAAGAGAATCACTTTTTATCTTCTTGGAATTTCTCCTTTGAATTTTTGAATTCCTTCTTGCATTGATTTTTGTCGGCCTGGAGAATGTAATACGGCTGGAGAGAATATCTGCATTAATTGATTTTCCCAACTATCCTATTGAAAAATGACAAGTAATAATCTTGATGAATGTCATAATCAATGCTGCTTCTAATGGTAATATTCAGAGAATATTAAGCATTAATTATTTAGGAATTACTACAATAGAATGAGGACAAAGGAAAGGAAAAATCCATGACTGGATCTGCACAGAATTCGTCGAGCAAAGAACAGATTTCGTCGACCTAGGTCCAGAGTTCGTCGAGCTGAGAAATCATGTTCGTCGATCGTCGACCTGAGATCCAAGATCGTCAACCATAGAACTTTTAACTGCAAACTGCCAATTCTGTGCTCTAAGATCGTCGAGCTGATAACATAGATTCGTCGACTGGAGTTCAGAGAAATGATTCTGGACTTGGAATGTTGAAGTTGTGCATCCAGAAATCGCCGACCTGAGAACCAAGTTCATCGAGCTCAACTCAGAGAATTGTCTCTGAGTTCGTCGAGCTGATCACGACTTTCATCGAGCTGAGTTCGACGAACGTCGAACACACTTTCCTGAATCTTTGAAATTTCTCTAAGTCTGGAGTCTTCTGCTGTCTGTTGTTGGCTGGTCCAAGCAATGTTGACTCTAAGGACATGGCCTAAACTCTAGGACACAGACATGACCCTGGCTATACATGTTGGGTCAATAATCCTAGTTTAGTAAATCTAGCCCAAATCCAACTAGGGATCCAACAATCTCCCCCTATTTGGGTGAGGTCACTAATTACATACACAAAATATTTACAAAGCAAGAGAAAGATATATTTGGCAGAGAACTTTAAAATATGCAGCATATATATATATACAATGAGCTTTGTATCATGAAATAAATAAGTAGTTTTAAGACATACAGAAAGACTAAGCAGTTTAAAATTCATTTCTTCTATTTTGGTTCCTTTTGCTTATCCTCTTTAGCTCTATCACTAGGTTGAGTGAATTTAATTTCCCTGTTTGGATTGGCTACTTGAGTCTTTGTCATGGTCATATCAGCAGCTCTAATAATGTTTAGGGAAGTAGCCCTTGGCACCATAACTTCTGGATGTAATTTCATATAATCATCTACATTAAAGAATTTATTAGCTTTTACAAACCTGTTTAGTTCCTCCTTCCTGTATTTGGACATTGTTGAGTATTGAGAGGAATCCTTTCCTTCAGCTTTGGATTTGTTGATCAAAGATAGGCCAACCAATTCATGAAACCTGACCATCCTTGCAGTAGTAGCTGTTTCTGGGTCCTCAAATGGAACAGGAGAGGATGTAGGTCTCTTTGGACTTTCAACCTTTTGATGTTCTGGTGCTTGTAGTAGATGTTGTTGTTGATGCTGTTGATGTTGGTGCTGCTTGCTCGAGGAGTAGTACCTGTGCTGACTGCTTCCAGAAGAAGAAGATCTACCCTGCTATCTCTGCTAGGTTTGATATTGGGTAATCCTCTGAGATGAAGAGCCTGAAGCACCAGTAGCAGGTGGAGGAGGTGGAGGAGGATCTTCCTGTATCTCTGTGGAGGAGGAGAATACTTCCTGCTTTTCTTCCTATCTTTCTGCTGATTCTTGGACAGCCACATCCAAGCTGGAATGCCCTTGTATGGAGTGATATTCTGAAGAATGTGTTGGAGTTACCATAGCGATCTGGAAGTGATTAAACATGTAATCTCACTGCCAACGTGATATGAGCCTGCAGGGTCGCACATATAGAGATGTGGAGAAGTTGGATGATTGACTGTGTTGTAAAGGTTACCAATCACCGACCTGAATGGGGTTATGGGCAAAGTTTTGCCTTAAAGGACTGGTAAGAATAGTCGACCGAGGTCGACGAGAATCGTCGATCGTTAGTGCTCTGATTCCCGCCGATCGCGAGAATCATCACTCCGATTCTCGCCGATCGACGAATCGTCCGAGAATGGGTACTCTGATTCTCGCCGATCGATACAATCGTCGACCCACGATCGGCGTGAATCGTCGAGTGTTGCACTCTGATTCTTGCCGATTGTGATTCTCGCCGATTCTGATTCCCGCCGAATTTGGTTGATGATTCTCGGCGATCGTCGCCGATTCTCGCCGATTGAGATTCTCGCCGATTCTGATTCCCGCCGAATCTGGTTGATGATTCTCGGCGATCGTCGCCGATTCTCGCCGGTTGATTCTCATCGATTCTGAAACCCTAAATTCTGGATGGTCTGTGGATAACGATATTCTAGGTCTATTTATTCCTTTGTTAAAGGACACTTAGGGTTTTCGGGAAAAGAGATCTTCTTTCTGATCGAATCGAAATCGACGGAAGTGTTCCGCCATTCTGTTCGTTCCTTCACGCCGATCCCGAATCCCGCCGCCGACGAAGTGTTTTCGCCGCCGCCGTGCTCGCTCCGTTGACCTCCACTCTTCTCCGGCGATCGTCGCTGGTGTTTGCTTTTCTTGGCGCGGACCTAGCAGTCCGTAGAATAGCAAGTGCAGTCTTTCTCCTTCCCGATTTTCCGTGCGACGGAAAGATCGCGTTCTCCCGCTCGTGTGGATTTCTGCAGAGACGTGACATTATTCCACGAAGAACTCGCCACCCAGCGGAATACAAACTTGGAGCATCTCCGTTGAGTGTGACTCAACGCCACCGAGGTAATTTTTTCATAGTTGTGTGTTAACTTCTTGATTCAACTACCATGGCCCGATCCCATCTCTTTTGGGTTTCTTGATGTTTTGTTCCGCTGCGTGCACAAGTGTTGTGCCATCCTCATAGAGAAACCCAACAGTGGTATCAGAGGGAGGTTGCGGCCATGATTGTTGTATTGGAAGTTTTGTTATTCCGTGCGTGTAAACCTAGGGATTTAGAAGTGTTCTAATGTCTGGATTTAGCCTTGGTACCCCGCCATAAGAACTTCTGGAATTTCGTGGAAATTTCTAATTGTTAGAAATTGTAGTCTCCTTAGCTGTAACCATCCCTCAAGTTTGTTTTGATTTTGAATCCAACATAGAGAGATGAGCTTGTCTACTGCTTTAAGTTGAGTTGTCTTTGCCTTTGTCCAATGCATGTAAATCTGAGGATTTGGAAGTTTTCGGATGTTCAGATTTAGCCATTCCTTCTATCAATGTTGATGGTGTCAGGTTGTGCACATGAGGGATGCATGTGGTTTAGAAAATTGTTTTTTCTTTGGATGTGCACATTGATCGAATGTTGATCATGGTTAACTGTTAACCTTAATTAAAATCCCTTCAATCAAATTTTAAGTGTTCGGATGACTTCCGATGGATGACACTCTTCCTTCCTCGATCGATGAAGTGTGGGCTTGCCAAAGCAAGGTGCATTAATCTATCTTGGTAAGGGTGCGAGCGGATAATTGTGATATCCCACTGTCGACATCGGGTCCAACTTAACTAGGTGACCTCAAAGGTTGAGTGCCTAGAGGAATAGGGTTGGCATGCACCATATGATGGATGCGAGTAAGGAGTTATTCACCAACCATAAAAGAATTGCATTAGGATGCAATTGGCAAGCGTTGTCTACCTAAATAACCGCATCGTGAGAGGAAAGTCAAAGCTGACTCATTGTGTTGGTGAAATATGGATCTTGTCCACTAAGAGAGTAGCTCGCATGAACTCTCCGAATTGTTAGTGAGGGCTATCATTTCGAATAAAATAGTGGGAGTGTTTTAATTGAAAGTCCAAATTAAAATAAATTGTATTTGAAATTTTGGTACTGATTTTATTCTGCATAAATTCTTGTAGAATTCCATGGCAAGTGTTTCACACTCCACTTTGTCTCTGAGAGCCATCCTTGAGAAGGATAAGCTCAGTGGGATAAATTACATGGACTGGTATAGGAACCTGAGAATTGTTCTCAGGCAAGAGCGAAAGCTCTATGTCTTGGAAGAAGAAGCCCCCGAGGTGCAGACCGGGAACTCTTCCCGTGCTGAGAAGGATACTTATAAGAAGTATACTGATGATGCTTTAGATGTCGAATGCCTTATGCTTGCCACTATGAACTCTGAGCTTCAGAAGCAACATGAGAGCATGGGGTGCAAGGAGATTGACGAGCATCTCAAGAAAATGTTTCAAGGGCAGGCTCGTCAAGAGAGGTTCGACGTCACAAAAGCGTTGTTTCAGTGCAAGATGGGAGTTCGAGACTCAGTAGGGACTCACGTACTCAAGATGATTGGGTATATAGAGAACCTTGAAAGGCTGGGTTTTCCTCTTGGTCAAGAGTTGAGAACAGATCTGATCCTGCAATCGTTGCCGGACAGTTATGAGCAGTTCGTCTTGAACTACAATATGAATGAAATAGACAAGACACTGCCCGAACTCCTAGGCATGTTGAGAACTGCCGAAATCAATATGAAGAAGGCCAAGCCTGCCAGCCCCATACTGATGGTGCATAAGGGCAAGGGCAAGCCAAGGGCTCTAAGAAGACGAAGGTGGGACCTAAGTCATACCTTGAGCCCAAGTCTTCAGCACTGATGAAAAAGAAAAGCACGGTGAAGGAAGGGAAATGCCACCACTGTGGCAAGGCTGGTCATTGGAGGAGGAACTGTCCTTCGTACATTGAAGGTCTGCAGAAATTGAAGGGAGGTATGACTTCCGCTTCAAATGTTTACGTTATATAGATAAACCTTTCTGCTCCTTCATCTTGGGTATTGGATACCGAATGTGGTTCTCACATTTGTACAAATGTGCAGGAACTGGGAAGGAGAAGATTGCTGAGTAAAGGGGAGGTGGACCTCCGCGTCGGTAATGGAGCAAGAGTTGCTGCTGTAGCCGTAGGGGTTTACCGTCTTTCTTTGCCCAGTGGGCTTGTAATAGAACTAGATAATTGTTATTTTGTTCCGGCCATAACTAGAAACATTATATCTATTTCATGATTGGATTTTCTTTTATAATTAAGAACAACTGTTGTTCTATATTTAAGAATGATGTTTGTTATGTTGTAGCCCAATTGTTTAATGGTCTTTATGTTTTGAACGTGGACCATCTGATCTGTAATGTAGAAAATAATAAAAGACTAAGAACAAATGACTCGAACCCTACATTTCTCTAGCATTGTCATTTGGGCCATATCAACGAGAAGCGCATATCCAAACTCCGTGGAGATGGACTTTTGGACTCATTTGATTATGAATCATTTGAGCGATGTGAATCTTGTCTGTTAGGCAAAATGACTAAAGCTCCTTTCACTGGTTATACTGAGAGGGCTGAGGATCTCTTGGGTGTTGTACATAGTGATGTATGCGGACCAATGAGTTCTATGGCTAGAGGTGGGTATTTCTACTTTGTTACATTTACTGATGATTTCAGTAGATACAGATATGTGTATCTTATGAAGTGCAAATCTGAGACCTTTGAAAAGTTCAAAGAGTTCAAGAATGAAGTAGAAAACCAGTTGGGTAAAAGGGTTAAAGCACTCTGATCTGATCGAGGTGGCGAATACCTGAGTCATGAGTTCCGTGATCATCTGAAAGAGTGTGGTATTGTATCACAGCTCACTCCACCTAGAACACCACAACATAATGGTGTGTCTGAGAGGAGAAATCGTACTCTGTTAGACATGGTACGTTCGATGATGAGTCATGCAGACTTGCATGTTTCCTTTTGGGGTTTTGCTTTAGAGACTACTGTAATGACATTGAATCGCGCTCCAACGAAAACGGTTCTGAAGACACCATATGAGATATGGACTGGGAAGCGTCCTAGTATGTCGTTCATTAAAATTTGGGGCTGTGAGGCATACATGAGACATCAAATGCCTGACAAGCTGTGACCCAAATCGGATAATTGTTATCTGGTGGGATATCCTAAGGAAACGAAAAGGTATTACTTTTACCTACCGTCTGAGGGCAAAGTGTTTGTCGCAAGGACTGGTGTCTTCTTGGAGAAAGAGTTCTTATCAAGAATGACTGAAAAGGTAGAGCTTGAAGAAGTTCAAGAACCACATGTAGTGAATGAACTGGAATTAGATTCTGAGACAGGACTACAAGATGTTGTAGCTAGAGAACCTGCTCAAGGAACACAAGTCCTACGTAGATCTGGTAGACCAAGGTTTGAGCCTGAGAGATATGGATTTCTCGTGTCTCAAATAGGTAATGTGTTGCTTATGGATCATGATGATGAACCAGCAACCTACCAAGAGGCTATGAATGGACCGGACTCCGACAAATGGCTTGAGGCTATGAAATCCGAAATGGACTCCATGTATGCAAACCAAGTTTGGAACTTGGTGGAACCACCTGAAGGGGTACGACCCATAGGGTGCAAGTGGGTCTTCAAGAAGAAGACCGACATGGATGGGAATGTACAGACATTCAAAGGGTGACTGGTGGCTAAGGGTTTCAAGCAAATTCATGGTATTGACTATGATGAGACTTTTTCCCCTGTTGCCATGGTAAAGTCCATAAGGATATTACTTGCTGTTGCTGCATATTATGACTACGAGATCTGGCAGATGGATGTCTAAATGGCTTTCCTTAATGGAAACCTCCTTGAGGAAGTGTATATGACACAACCCGAGGGTTTTGTATCCCCAGATGAAGCCACTAAAATATGCAAGCTGAATAAGTCCATCTATGGACTGAAACAGGCCTCTCGAAGTTGGAATCTTCGTTTTTATGAGAAAATCAAAGAGTTTGGTTTCATCAAGAATGAAGATGAGCCTTGTGTTTACAAGCGAATCAGTGGGAGCATTGTTGTCTTCCTGATATTGTATGTAGATGACATACTATTGATTGGGAATGACATTCCTACCCTGAAAGTTGTTAAGAACAACCTAGGGAACTGCTTGTCAATGAAGGATTTGGGTGAAGCGACTTACATACTCGGTATTAAGATCTATAAAGATAGATCGAAGAAGTTGCTGGGTTTGACCCAGAGTACGTACATCGAAAAGGTGTTGAAGCGGTTCAACATGCTTGAGTCCAAGAAAGGATTTTTGCCCATGCCTCATGGTGTAAATCTCTCTAAGGACCAGTGTCCGAAGTCTTGTGAAGATAAGGACCGCATGAAGTTGATTCCATATGCTTCGGCAATTGGATCAATCATGTACGCGATGTTATGTACTCGACCCGACGTCTCCTTTGCTTTGAGCATGACTAGCAGGTATCAGTCAGACCCCAGTGAGTGTCACTGGATTACAGTCAAGAATGTCCTGAAGTACTTGAGAAGGACTAAGGATGTGTTCTTGGTGTATGGTGGAGAGGAAGAGCTCGTTGTAAGTGGTTACATGGATGCTAGCTTCCAAAACGATAGAGATGACTCCAAGTCTCAGTCAGGTTTTGTGTTTTGCCTGAATGGAGGAGCTGTGAGCTGGAAGAGTTCCAAGAAAGAGACAGTTGCTGATTCTACAACAGAGGCCGAGTATATCGCCGCAGCTAATGCAGCGAAGGAGGCTGTATGGATTAGGAAATTCATCGGCGAGCTAGATGTAGTTCCTAGCATTGTTGGTCCCGTAGTTCTCTACTGTGATAACAATGGTGCAATTGCACAATCTAAGGAACCTAGATCCCATCAGCGCTCCAAGCACATACTTCGGCGGTTTCATCTTATTCGTGAGATTGTCGAACGAGGAGATGTGAACATTTGCAGAGTGCCGACTGAGGAGAATATTGCGGATCCACTGACAAAGCCTCTCGCGCAGAGAAAGCATGATGGTCATACTAGATCGATGGGTATACGATACCTAAATGATCAACTCTAGTGAGAATCTTGTGGATAGCATGTAAACATGTATTTTGTTGGCCATTTGTTCATATGATGAACAGTGTACCTAGTTTTTCTCTTACAATTAATGGCAAGTTCTTTTATTATGAGTTTTTCTATATGATAGTTAAATGATAACAAAATAGATACCCTTAGAATGTTCGCTTCCATGGGACATAAAGTACGTGACTTGAATGTGAGAGCCTATGATTTATTTGAAGCTTCATTCTTAAAAGGTCCCTGGTCGAGTATCATCATAGAAACTAAGGGTGATGATGGTACATGAAGGCTAGCACGTGCGTTGACTGATGACCGGTTCTCACAGGTCATGATATTGTGATATCAAGTCATCACGTGGGTACTTGTTAGTGAACAAGTTGTACTGGACAGACCCAACCTGAGACTACTCTGTGGATTGTCATCCAATCGTGTCACGAGTAGGTCTCAATTGACATTGATGTTGTGGTCCTTTGACCTGAAGTCACATCATTCATCGAGTGAGGAAGAGTGTGCTTTGATGCCATCTAAAGTCTTCCTTGAGAAAGGTTGGTGATAAGGGTGGTTGTTGGGCATGTTACGAATCATTTGGGTGTTTGTGTGTGAGCAGATATGGGATTTGTCCTCCTGTATGACAGGAGTTGCATCCATGGGCCCCTTGATGGAACTGGACTGAGAAATGCATGGCCATGCTTGGTTGAGTCAATATGTGATATTGGACTCACCATTCTCTGGAAGTCCTTCCTGAATCAAGAAACTTGGATTGAGCTATTATGAGGGTGACACAGTGCATGCCTCTAGTTCTTTCCGGATGTAAGGGACAAAGGGACAAAGATAACACTGATACATTGGTCATAAAGGCTTATGAGTTATAAACTCTTATTGCTTGGGGAGCAATGATGCATTGCTAGATGCCGCTCATTATTTGTGAGGTTTTTGGTTTGATACTTTCAAGATCAAGTGGGAGTCTTTTGGAGTTACATAGTGATCTGGAAGTGATTAAACATGTAATCTCACTGCCAACGTGATATGAGCCTGCAGGGTCGCACATAAGAGATGTGGAGAAGTTGGATGATTGACTGTGTTGGTAAAGGTTACCAATCACCGACCTGAATGGGGTTATGGGCAAAGTGTTGCCTTAAAGGACTGGTAAGAATAGTCGACCGAGGGTCGACGAGAATTGTCGATCGTTAGTGCTCTGATTCCCGCCGATCGACGAGAATCGTCACTCCGATTCTCGTCGATCGACGAGAATCGTCGAGAATGGGTACTCTGATTCTCGCCGATCGACATGAATCGTCGACCCACGATTGGCGTGAATCGTCGAGTGTTGCACTCTGATTCTCGCCGATTGTGATTCTCGCCGATTCTGATTCCCATCGAATCTGGTTGATGATTCTCGGCGATCGTCGCCGATTCTCGCCGATTGAGATTCTCGCCGATTCTGATTCCCGCCGAATCTGGTTGATGATTCTCGGCGATCGTCGCCGATTCTCGCCGATTGATTCTCACCGATTCTGAAACCCTAAATTCTGGATGGTCTGCGGATAGCGATATTCCTAGGTCTATTTATGCCTTTGGTATAAAAGGACACTTAGGTTTTTCGGTAAAAGAGATCTTCTTTCTGATCGAATCGAAATCGACGGAAGTGTTCCGCCATTCTGTTCGTTTTGCCAATCCCGAATCCCGCCGCCGACGGAAGTGTTCCGCCGCCGCCGTGCTCGCTCCGTTGACCTCATCTTCTCCGGCGATCGTCGCTGGTGTTGCTTTTCATGGCGCGGACCTAGCAGTCCGTGGAATAGCAAGGTGCGGTCTTTCTCCTTCCCGATTTTCCGTGCGACGGAAAGATCGGCGTTCTCCCGCTCGTGTGGATTTCTGCAGAGATGTGGACATTATTCCACGAAGAACTCGCCACCAGCAGGAATACAAAACTTGGAGCATCTCCATTGAGTTGTGACTCAACGCCACCGAGGTAATTTTTGCATAGTTGTGTGTTAACTTCTTGATTCAACTACCATGGCCCGATCCCATCTCTTTCGGGTTTTCTTGATGTTTTGTTCCGCTGCGTGCACAAGTGTTGTGCCATCCTCATAGAGAAACCCAACAGAATGTAATAAGGAGTATCATGTGTTGGGTTTGGTTTTGGAGCAGGAGCTGGAGGGGCTTTCATTTTCTTAGTGACTTTCTTTTTCTTAGCAGAGGGATTGTCATCTGAATCATCTTCCTCATCTTCATCATCAGAAGATCCTTGAGGAGTATCATATAATGCATTAATTTCTTTTAAGGCTTCTGCAGGTATCAACAAATTTTTTGCCTGGGGAGGAGCTGGAGGAAGAGCTGGAGCTGGAGAACTATGTACCTCAGTGCTTGCAGCAATTGATTTACTCTCTTCTTCAATATCTGTTATGATTAACTCATCTAGATCAGGCATGGGACTGTCATCCATAATATAAGTTGGAGGAGAAATGGCTTTAGGAGAGGCAATGTTCTTGGGAGTAGAAGGTTCTGCAGCTGCAAGACTAGCCTTAAGTTGTCTGGAAACTGTGGGGCTGAGTGGTGCAGTGTAAGGTACAATGGCCAAAGAATGATGATGAGAATAGCTGGGTAGAATATTACTGTACACAACATTAAATAAATCCAATAAGGAAGTCAAATTAACTGTGGGATTTAGAATATAATCCCCAACAGTTTCTATCTCAGCCAAAACATGCTCTTCCATATCTGAGTCTATTAAATCTATTATTTCAGAAGGATCTGCTACATCTTTTAAAGAGTCGGTCATAAAATAATCAAATTCTGCTGTTGCTGCTTCTACTGCTGCTGCTGTTGCTTCTGTTGCTAATGCTTTCACTGGAACTTCTTCATCATGAAGCATCTCCCCCTGAATGGCTGCAGAGGGTCCTGGAGCCAGTCCCCTAGAAGAAGGGACAGGGGATAGAGCAGCAACTGTGGCAGAGAGAGTTTGGATGTAAGCAGTGAGTGGAGCTAGAGCATTTTATAAAAGGTCTTGAAGAGTGGGAAAGATGAATGCAAGCAAATCCTTAGCAATATCAAAAAAATTCAAATAGAGGGATTCTGGAGTAGTGGAGGAGTAGGGATTGTGATGAACACAATTTGAACAGACAGAAAATGCACTAGACATATCTGTGTGTGTGTAGTCAGGTGCATAAGATGGAAGGTCAGTTTGGACTAGTAGAAGGAAGGGGACAGAGGGAGTAGCAGTTGTAGAAGGTGGAATTGTTGTTGTGGGGATGGGTTCTTGATGTGGAGAGGATGGATAAAGAACTAGATTGAATGTGTGGGAGGAGATAAAGTTGTCAGGAAATGTGGTAGTTAAATGAGGTGGAAGAGGAGATTGATGTGGGGATGGTTGTGGTGATTGGGAAGGAGAGTGTTGTATGGATTCCTGAATGGGGGAAGATGGGATTTCAGTGATATCTATTTGAGAAGAGGATGAAGGTGGAGAATGTGCAGGAGATGGAACTGAAGCAGAGATGTGAAGTGGTTGTTGTTGTTGTTGAGGAGAAGGAATGTTAGAAGAGGAGGGAGCTTCTTCTGAGGGTTGGGGAGCAGCTATGACTGCCCTTGTGCTTTCAGAAGGCCTGGAGGATGAAGAAGCCTTGGTTGGCTTGGTGATCCTCCTTTCCCATCTGCCAAAGAGGGCAGAGGTGAGCCTCTTGGAGGCATTGATGAACACTGTTGTTGATACCAAGTGTTCAGAAGCCTTTTCCTGTAGAAAAATCCCCAATATCCGGCCGAAGCAAACTTCTTTCTTGTTGTTTTTCCTCTTAATCAAATCAAACAGTAATTGTCCCTAGTTAATTCCTTTCTAATCCACCAAAGCAGCCATCACCAAGAATTGCTGCATGGTTATATAATCATGTGCTGTATGTTTTCCGAACAGCACTTTTCCGACCACATCAGACAAGAACATGTATTCAACCGACAAGTTCTTCTTGAGCAGTTTATTAGGGTTATCGCCACAATGACTAATTTTATTCAACATATTATTATACTCTTCAGTATCTAGTTCGATGTCTTCTTCTCCATTCAGTAGACCGAAAATGTCGGTTAGTACATTTGGAGAGAGAGAGAGACTGAGTTACCCGAAATTATGTCTGTCATGGAATCTTCTATTGTTGTAGAGGTATAAACCCATTCTTTAATCTCAGTCATTGCAATCTTTATCCTAACTGTCATGAACTATTTCAATTATTGTTCTTCAAACAACTTCAAGATCTCCACAAAAATTGCATCAGAAAACTGGAATGAATCGAAATCTATGTCAAATCCCATGTCAAATTTCATTGAAGAGTAGGCAGTCGTCGGAGTCGCCATGGTGCACCTGTAAGGGAAAAACAGAGATCAAGTGTGATGGAACTGAAAGCGCGGGACGGATGTCGAAGAAAAACTGGATATAAGGTTTTTAGAATATGAACCGCCAAACTCCGTTCGACGAATAATAAAAAGGTTTTCGATCTGAGGTTGTCGAATTATTTTATTATAAAATGAGTTCGTCGATCTCAATTTGAAGAATACGAATAAATCGTCGATCTCCATTCAACGAAAAATTCACTGAAGCAGGGATCGTCGATTTCCGTTCGACGAAAACTGTTTCACTAAGAAGTGATTGTCGAACTCTGTTTAACGAACTCTTCACGATGGGTTCACAGATCGTCGATCTCCGTTCGACGAACTGTCAACAAATCGTCGACCATAGACAAAAATTAAATTAAAGCTTCTCCATTTATCATTCCAAGCTGATTTATAAAGAACAAGTGATTTCTTTCATCCAGTGGTTTGGTGAAAATATCTGCTCTTTGTAAATCAGTGTAGATATAGACAAGTTTAATTTTATTTTTGTCTACATATTCTCTAATGAAATGATGCCTAATGTCTATATGCTTAGTCTACTGTGATGGACTGGATTCTGTGTTATGGATATAGCACTTGTGTTGTCACATGATAGAGTTAAATTATTTAAATTGAACCCATAGTGTAGGAGTTGATTTTGAATCAACAACATCTGAGAACAGTAACTGCCAACTGCAATATATTCTGCTTCAGCAGTTGATGTAGACACAAATGGCTGTTTCTTGCAAAACTAGGACACTAATCTCATACCAAGGAACTGGCATATCCTTGAGGTACTTTTTCTCTCTACCCTGCATCCAGCAAAGTCAGCATCTGAGTATCCAGTTAACTTAAATTCTGACTCAGTATGATACCAGAGTCCTAGACTAGCACAACTCTTTATATATTTCAAAATTCTTTTTTGGAAAACTAGGTGAGATTCTTTGGGGTTCACTTGGAACCTAGTACAAAGACATGTAGCAAAAATTATGTCAGGTCTGCTTGTTGTAAGGTATAGTAGGGACCCAACAATAGCCCTATATAATTTTGATCAACAGGTTTCCCATGTTCATCAGAGTCTATTACAACATTAGTGACTATGGGTGTTCTCTTTGCTGTGGCATCAGCCATCCCAAACTTCTTAATGAGCTCTTTAACATACTTAGGCTGGGATATGAAGATGCCATTAGGTAGCTGCTTCACTTGGAGACCAAGGAAGTAGGAGAGCTCACTCATGCTACTCATTTCAAACTTTGAATGCATGAGGTCAGCAAACCTCTTGCATAGTTTGGAGTCTGTAGACTCAAATATAATGTCATCTACATAAATTTGTACTAAAAATATTTGATCCTTATGGTGCCTAGTGAATAATATTCTATCTACAATGCCTCTAGTAAATTTATGCTCTATCAAGAAGCTAGTTAAGGTCTCATACCAAGCTCTTGGAGCTTGTTTTAAACCATAAAGAGCTTTATGCAATCTAAAGACATATGAAGGATAAGTTGGAGAGATAATACCTAGAGGATGTTCAACATAAACCTCTTCTTTAAGTACTCCATTGAGAAAGTCACTCTTAACATCCATCTGATAGACTTTAAACTTCTTGTAGGCAGCATAAGCAAGGAAGATCCTAATAGCTTCTAACCTTGCAACTGGTGCAAAAGTTTGGTCATAGTCTATTCCTTCTTCTTGCTTATAACCTTGAGCAACAAGCCTAGCCTTATTTCTCACAATTACACCTGGGGCATCTAGCTTGTTTCTATATACCCATTTAGTTCCAATGACTGGGTAGTCTTTGGGTCTTGGAACTAGATCCCAAACTTTGCATCTCTCAAATTGGTTGAGTTCCTCTTGCATTGTAATGATCCAGTGGGGATCTTTCTCAGCATCATTTATGAATTGAGGCTCAACTTGAGAGAGGAAACAAACATGCATCACATCTTGGTTGAGTTGATGCCTTGTCTATACACCTACTGACATGTCTCCAATCACTTGAGATCTTGGGTGATCCCTTAGTGTGACAAAGTCAGTGGGTGGAGTTGGTTTAGCAACAACATTTGGAATTAATTCCTCTCGTGGAATAATGTCTGCTGTTGGAGTAGGTTTAGCCACTTCCAAAAATTCATCTTCACTATCTTCATCAGCTTGTGGTGGAGAATGAGATATGACCTTTTGAGTAAGGTTTAATTCTTCACATTTCTCACACAAGTGAGGTACCTGCAAAGTGCTATTTTTAGAAATTTCTTCTCCTTATAAGACATGTTAGCCTCATAAAAAGTTACATGAATTGATTCCTCAATTTTTAAGCAAGATTTATTAAATACCCTATAAGCTTTGCTGACTTGGGAATATCCTAGAAAAATTCCCTCTTCAGCCTTAGTTTCAAACTTTCTAATATATTTCTTGTTATTATTATGAATATAATATATGCAACCAAATACTTTAAAATAGGTGATTTTAGGTTTCTTCCCTTTAAATAATTCATAGGGAGTCATATTCTTAAGTTTATGTATTAAACTCTTATTCAGTACATAATTTGCTATGCTTACAGCCTCTGCCAAAAAGGATAGGGGCATGTAAGGATCTGCACGTAATGTGTCTGCAGCTTCAATTAAGGTTCTATTCTTCCTTTCTGCTACCCCATTTTGTTGAGTAGTTTTATGAGCTAAGAAGCAATGTATGATTGCTTCCTTCTCACAGAACTCATGCATAAGAGGAGACTCAAACTCAATACCATGATCACTTCTGATCAATGCAACTGGAGTAGAGTACTCAATCTGTATGGTCCTGAGAAAATATGTAAGAACCTTGAATGTTTCTGACTTAGGTCTCAGAAAGAACACCCAAGTGAATCTTGAGAAGTCATCTACAACAACTAGAGTATAAGATTTCTCTCCTAGGCTTTGTACAACAATACGTCCAAAAAGATCCATATGTAGCAAGTACAAGATCCTAGGTGAATCACTCTTATTAACTGATTTAAAACGAGATTTAGTTTGCTTGACTAGTTGACAAGCTCTGTAGTGGCCTTCCTTCTTGTAGGGACCAGAAGGCAATCCTCTCACAAGGTTGTCTTTAGATAACCTAGCAATGTTTTTCATATTAACATGTCCTAGTCTTTTATGTCATAGATTATTTGGATTGCAAACAATATTAAGTAAACAAATATCTGAAGTTGCAGAATAAAAATCAACTACATATATGTTACCTTGTCTATTTCCAATTAAAACAGTTTGGTTTTATTTATTAGAAATAATACAAGAACTTGAGTTAAAATTTACCTGATAACCTTCATCACATAGTTGACTTATGGAGATGAGGTTATGCTTGAGTCCACTTACATATGTCACTTTCTTGAAAGTGATTGCTCCAATCTTTACTTCTCCAAAGCCTTTAGACTGGCCCCAATTTGAATCACCAAAGATCACCTTTGGTCCCAGCTTGGAGTTGTAGTTATTTAAGTTTTCCTTGCTGCCAGTCTTATGCTTGGAGCACCCACTGTCCAGATATCATTGTTGATTAACAGCTGGACAACACTTTACCTGCAAAGAAAACAGTTACTTGTTCTTGACCCAGATTACCTTGGGTCCTTTATTTTGCTGATAAGAAAAGCTTGATATAACTGAAAATTCAGGTTGAGATTTATAGCATAAGGGATGATATCTTCAAGGAGGGATTACCCAATTAGCAAGTGGATTAAAAGGTTTGCTAGGTTGATTAGAGTTTCTGTCAAAATCATGATTAAGTCTGACTGGGTTCGATGAAGAGTTGTAAGTTCGTCGACCAGAGTTCGACGAAGTGGGATGAGATAGTCGATCTCTGCTCAGAGAATGAACATATTCATTTTCTGTGCCTCAAGTTCGTCGATCTCTGCTCGACGAACCATACACAGTTCGTCGATCGCAGTAAGATGAATTATTATAGCTAATATTGGCGTTCATAGATCGTTAAACGGAGTTCGATGAACTAGCCACATTTCATCGACCTGAGTTCGACGAAATCTGTTGAACTTTATTTTTACTTAAAGTTTTCTGGTTTCTATTATTTTGATTTTTAGAGGTAGGTAATTCTTTCGTGGTTTGTTTGTTGTTTATTACCTCTTTACCCTTAGCTGAAAAAAATCTAATAGTTGTTAATAATATGTTCTTCTTAAGTATGAGGGGTAAACTTGATGATGCACCTAAGCCCAGTTTGTCATTCAGTCTAGCATTGACTGTGCTTGTAATGTCCATCAGCTTATGGATTCTCCCATTGAGAGATTCCTCAAGTTGCTTAGATTCACATAGCTCTGTTTTTAAAGAAATGATTTGTTCATTAGCTAGAGTTAGTTCATCTTTTAACTTAGTGTTTTCAGAAATCAGATTTTCTTGATTAGATAGTCTTTCCCTAAGTATTTTAATTTCCTTTTCAGAGTTGATTAGGTCAATGCACATGGTTTTAAATTCAATTTTGAAACTATCAGAACTGTAATCAAAAGATGAAAGTACCTGATCAGCTTCAGATTCTTAGACTCCTTCATTATCAGATTCTTCCTCATCATCTGATTGGCTGTTAGAGGCATTGCTGGCCATGAGGAAGACTTCCATAGCCCTTGCCTATTCTTCCTCTTCACTGAAACTAGAAGATGTGGATTCATCTTTTGTGTCACTCCAGGTATCAAGAACAAATCCCGTCTCTTTCTTTTTGTATTTGCTAGAGGTAGGCCTGCTACTTTGTTATCTTCTGGAGTCCTTCTCTCTTCTTCTTTCTTTCTTCTGATTCTCTGAACACTCTGAGATAAAGTGTCCAGGTTTCCTGCAGTCAAAACATACTACTTCTTTAGTAGGAGTTTTATCATACCTTGGCTTATCATCCTGCCTGGTTGATTTTCTTCTGAAGTCCTTTCTTGCCATTTTGTAAAATCTCCTGGCAAAGAGACTCATTAGTTCCTCATTGATTGTTGAAGCTTTTGTCTCTTCAGCAGTCTTGAATGCTATGTTGTGCTCCTTTCTTGCTGGTGGAGGAGTCCTTTGTTCAACTACTTCTCTGTACTTTATTAGTTGCTCATAAGACTTGAGCTTTCCAAATAGAGATTCTGTGAAAATCTCATTTAAGCTCCTGGCCTCCTTGATTGGCCAGATCCTGGAATCCCATGAGCTTGGGAAGCACAAGAGTATTTTATCATTTACTTCAGTAAGGGTGATGTCCTTATCCAAAGTCTTCAGCTCATTGACTATTGAGCTTAGTCTGTTGTATATGTCAGCAACAGATTCTGACTCATCCTTCTTGAAGTTCTCATACTGGGATATGAGATTTGATCTTCTATCTTTCCTCTTATCATCAGATCCAGACACCATTTGGTTGAGAGAGTCCCAAATATCCTTGGCTGATGTGCATTTAGCCACCTTTTGGAAAATGTCATCAGCCATAGTTTGAGCCAAAATATTCATGGCATTTGCATCAGCAATCTTGGCCTTCTTCTGTGCATCTGTCCACTTAGGTGGTGGAACAACATGTGTGCTTGATATTGAGGTAGATGCAGTTGGTTGAGGAGGACCTGTCAAAATAGAATTGTAGATGTCCTCATCAATAGAATTCATATAAAGTTTTATTCTTGCCTTTCAGATGACAAACTTATTTAAGTTGCACACTAGAGGTCTGGTGCTTGCATAATCGTTGTTTTGTGTCATACTGTGAGTATAATCCTAAGAGAAATAAAAGGGCAGATCTAACACAGGATCTTTTGGTTCAAGGGTTAACTTGTACAACCAAAGAGACACTGCTCTGATACCAATTGAGAGTGAGGGTTAGACCTGATATACTCTAGAGGGGGGGGGGGGGGTTGAATAGAGTTTCTTTAGAACTTTTTCAGTTTATAAAAACTACAGAGTGGAGCAGCTAATAGATACCAAAGTTTGTTGTAAGTAAAAGAGTAAACTAAAATAAACTAATCTACCATAGACACAACAAAATTAATCTACCACAGGCACAACAAAAACTAACTACCATAGGCACAACAAGAACAAAAAGGAAAGAGGGAAACCAAACAACACAAGAACTTTTATAGTGGTTCCCCAACCTGGGTACATCCACTCTTCTACCACCCTGGTAGGAATCCACTAACAGTTTTGATCAGGTGACTGCCACCGATGAGTTTTTGATTAGGTGCTCAAAAACCAACCCAAGTCTTTTGATCAGGTGACTTGCAACCAAGGAATAACTTCTGAAGGGAGTTAAAGAACCCTTTGTACAGTGAGGGGGTGAGAGAGTTATGGTGTCTTCTCTTTCTCAAATACAACTGAGAAGACTAGTGGATCTCTGATGTTATCAAAGCTCCCCCTGAGTTATTGAGTTATTCATGAAGATTGGAGCTTTTCTTCAGGGTGAGTAGCTCTTCTATCTTTAGCCTTGACCAGAAGAGATCCATGAACTTCTTGACTGATGAAGATTTGTTGTCCTTGAAGAATCCTGGAGTGAAGAATGAAGAAGACTCTTGATTTATGATGAATGTTCTTCTTCTTCTTCAGCAATGTCAAGGTGAAGACCAGATTATTTTTCTACACAGAGAAGAGTTTAAATGTTGTTGCTATGTATCTTCTCTCTGTGCCTTGTACTCTTTTTCTGCTCAGTACTGGATTGTCGCTTTTCTCTGTATCTGTTCCTCTGTTGAGAGGGCAGGAAAGAGAATCACTTTTTATCTTTTTAATGGAATTTCTCCTTTGAATTTTTGAATTCCTTGCATTGATTGCTGTCGGCCTGGAGAATGTAATACAGCTGGAGGGAATGTCTGCATTAATTGATTTCCCCAATTATCCTATTGAAAAATGACAAGTAATAATCTTGATGAATGTCATAATCAATGCTGCTTTTAACGGTAATATTCAGAGAATATTAAACATTGATTATTCAGGAATTACTGCAATAGGATGAGGACAAAGGAAAAATCCAAGACTAGATCTGCACAGAATTCGTCGAGTAAAGAATAGATTTCATCGACCTGGGTCCAGAGTTCGTCGAACTGAGAAATCATGTTCGTCAACCAGATAATTGTTGTTCGTCGACCTGAGATCCAAGATCGTCGACCAGAGAACTACTAACTGCAAACTGCCAATTCTGTGTTATAAGATCGTCGAGCTGATAACATAGATTCATCGACTGGAGTTCAGAGAAATGATTCTAGACTTGAAATGTTGAAGTTGTGCATCCAGAAATCGTCGACCTAAGAACCAAGTTCGTCGAGCTCAACTTAGAGAATTGTCTCTGAGTTCGTCGAGCTGAGCTCGATTTTCGTCGAGTTGAGTTCGACGAACGTCGAACTCACTTTCCTGAATCTTTGAAATTTCTCTAAGTCTAGTGTCTTCTGCAGTCTGTTATTGGCTGGTCCAAGCAATGTTGACTCTAAGGGCATGGCCTAAACTCTAGGACACAGACATGACCCTGGCTATACATGTTGGGTCAATAATCCTAGTTTAGTGAACCTAGCCGAAATCCAATTAGGGATCCAACAACATCAATTGTATGTACGAATAAACAGTAAGTGAATCCGCGAATAGCTGCCATGGACTGGATTTTGGTATCCGCGTGGGTTGAAGGAGTTGACCGGTTTGTGTTGTGCAGGTTGTGCGGATAGCGCTGGAAATCTAGGACTTGGCTCTGATTGCGGTCAGGGATAGTGCGGACTATGCAGTTAGCAACAGACGGTAAACAGCAGGTCGCAGACAGCGACCAGGCGGTTTTCTCTTTGGAAACTATTTTCCCGGTTCAATAAGTCGTCTGCTTCAGGCGGCCTGTTCAGTTCAGCATCAGCAGCTTGTGTGGTCTGGAGGCTAGGCGACCTCGTAGTTAGGCGGCTTACAGATCGGCGGCTTGAGCTCAGCATTGGAATAACGGGCAGATCGCGCGGCGTGGTTGCGGTCTAGCGACCAGGCGGTCTGTGCAGAATCCGTAATGTAGTAGTAGAACAGGCGAATACTTGTTCAGTCTGCACAGTTTGATTTGCTTTGTAATTGTTTTTTCTTTCCCTTTGGTTATTTTGGCGAATCATGTCTCGCCAAGTATATCTCGCTTTGTAAGAAGACTGTTGTTATCAATAAAGACACTTCTTGCTGATGGTGTCTCTAGTTGTGATCTAACTTTCTAGTTGAGATAACCCCGGCTCATTACAAGATCTGGAAAACTCAACATTTCACACTCTGGCACTTCACATTTAGTTTGTTATTGCACATATTTCACTTCTTCTGTAGTTTCACTAGTGGAGCACATTTTGTCCATTGTGGTGTGCAATTGCACAGTCATTCATTGGTGGAGGTCAGCACATGGTGCTCCTCATTGCTTTATTTCTACTGTTTAGCTTTTGCCTATGCTTGTCGGTGGCATGTGTCCCCGGTGTTGTGGTTTTGGACATGTAGGGGATAGCCCATTCTATTTGAAGAATTCTATTTATTTCGCATGGTCGTGCATTTTCCCTTCGTGCATGGCTTTTTTGCCCGTGCATTTCCTCGTCTTGGATGAGATGTTGATCTTCATGATCGCGCGACCGTGTGAATCTTCTTCGCGCACGAGGTGTTTTGCCCGTGTGCGGTCATTGTGCTGAAAAGTAAGGTTCTGCCGCCGCTCGTGCATTTTGGTCGCACACGGTCGATTATGACTGTGCGAGAGTAAAACACACGAGCTACCTGTTTTGTCTAAAAAATTTAGGATTTATATTGGTCGTGTGTTTCCTTCACGCACGGTTGATTTCAACCGTGTGAGAAGGAAATCGCAAGAGCTGTTGCTTGGTTGGAATTTAGGTTGTCTGCCCCGGCCCGTGCGTTTTTGTTCGCGCACGATTGTTTCAAACGTATGTGAGTAAAAATTGCATGGGTGGATCCTTGTCCTTGTTTTTAAATGTTACATATAAATATTACATGGTTTCGCATGCACGACCGTGCGTTCGACCGTGTGTGCCTATTTTTTGTCAAAGTTGCTATTTAAGCGTAGGTGATCGCTCTAATTCAGAACAATTCTCTGTTTCGCAAGTTCTGGGACCAGTTTTGCCCTATTTCGCCGCCCAACGTAGGGTGGAGATCCAACTTCTTTCGGCCATCTTCGATCCATTAGTTCTTTGCTATAGGCCGCCTTTATCATTCCAAGCCATCAAGGAGAGGATCAAAGATTCATTCACTGCACCAAGGGGGAGAGATTTGTTAAAGACGTCGTCAAATTATAATTCAACCAAAGAAGACGAGTCAACTAGGAGGAGGTGATAGCCTTCTCATACCCTGGACGGTAGTCAAGGACCGAGTGAGGACACGGAGTGACGCCCCGTCGATTCCTCCCAAGAATCCTTGATAAGTCTTCGGATTTGGTTGTATCTCACGCACTTTCTTCATTCTTGTTGTCGTTTGTTGTTCTTTCTTCACATTTGGATGATGTACACATTAGACCCATGATTTTAATTACTATTTCATATCTATGAATGCTTTTGTGGTTATATGTGTTGTGGTGCACCTCCATTCCTCCATCTCATTTATGTTGTGGTGATTGGATTGCTACTCTAGCAATTGCTAGTTGTGCGCCTTGAGAGGAGGTAATTTCGACCCTCATTTCTATCATTGTTGCCACTCCATCCACGAGCCTACTCTTCCATCCGCCAAGCCAAATTGTGCTAATGACCTGCATAATTCTGTCTACCTTGTGAAGCCATGTCTACGACCCGCATAGGTTTTGGATTATTTCTTTTTAGTTCAAAACACCAAACCAAACCAAATATCTGTTTTCAATATTTATAATTAATTTTCTAAGAAATTGAAACTTACGCCCAAACCTGCATTGATGCAGGCCAAGGGTTACGACGGGATAAATACTACGCGCTCCTTGGTTCAAACAATTAAACTAGATACGTAGCGTGCAGTATCTCTCTAAAATACTATCGATGATTTCAACCAATTAATGACACAACCTTTAACAATGCATAACGCAAAGGGTAGCTGCCCATTTTAATAGATTAAACTAGGGCTATGTGCCAATGTTCGCTCAAGCAAATAGGACCTACACGATGCAGACAATTAGCGAATCAAGTTAATATTATCCGCAAGCATTCACAATCCCAATAAAAAAAATTCGGATTAAAATAGTGATTTCAACAAAGTCCAAAATCAATCCCAAATTAATTTATAAGAGGAATATCAAATCACTTGAACTCAAGGAGAAATCAAGGGTTCAAGAACCCTATCTCTACTAGCGTTCACGAGATCTACCTGATTTGATTTATGCGAAAATATTTGGATATATAACGGTTGAAATTCAGATTTTATTAAGGAACCATTTTCAATATAAATCCGGACAAAACACTATCCTTCTAATCCACCAAATCACATAATAATGCAGAAGAATCACAAAAGAGGAGGTTTAGAATTCTTTACCCAATCCCAAAAAATCGGTCCACAAAGATGTGTGAAGGAAGCACACAACGACGGTGGTTGGATATACTTCCAAGCAAATCCACGGAACTGCACTGGACGATGAAGACGAAAGCCGCTTTCCTTTGCAAAAACCCTAGGAGAGGGAGAACCTTGATGGTCAAATATTTCAAGGAGGAGAGAGAAAAGGTGGTGGCCGAAATCTTCCAAGGTGGAAGAAGTGCTGGTAGGTTTTTATGATGGAGAGGGCTGGCTGGTTTTGTTGTAGAAGGAGGAGGGTTTCTCGGGTTGGGTGGTGGAGGAGGGTGGCCGAGAGAGTGAAGGTGGCCAAACCTTGGGTGAAGGGGCTAGGGTTGGCCGACTTCAAGAGGGAGGAGGGGGCTGTCAGTTTTGGATGGAGAGAGGGTGGCCGGTTTAGTTTTTGGAGAGGGAGGGTTTTGGGGTGGTGGTCATGAGGGGAGAAGAGGAGAAGGATATGGCGGTGGCCGACATTTTTGAGAAGGGGAAGAGGGAGACCGGCGGCTAAGAGGACAAAAGGAGAGGGAATTCTCAAGATAGAGTTAGGTTTTCAAATTTCATTTATCAACATACTAATTTCTTCAATACCAAGGCCTTATATATAGTCTACACCACTCAGTCTGCTCCATTTAATAACAAATAAAACATTAGATGGTTATAAGCACCCATCACAACATGAAATAAAAATACAATAGTGCAATGCATAAAAATAAGTTCATAAAAATAAAATGCTTAAAAATACATAATTATAAATATTTAATTTATAATCATATATTTTATATGATTATAAAATATGTAGCGGGAGTTGGTGCGGCGTTGGCGATGGATGTCACGGTAGAATCGCATCTTCAAGTTTGCGACAATGATCGTGCCAAACAACAAACTCGATATGTCGGGGATCAACGGCCGCAACAACAACGTCATCATGAACCATTGGCAGGACAGCGTCGCCATCATTCCCCCCGCTCAAAATCACTTATCACTGATAAGTGGCCCGTGAGGAGAAAATAGTCGAAGGTAGCAGCAACATGGGGCAAATCTGGCTCTACAATCCAAACCGTAGTAGCGTGATCATCTCATAGCAATGAGAACCTGTCAGACATATGTAAATGTTTGTTTTAGGATTGAGAGTGACCTAGAGGGGGGGTGATTAGGCCCAATTTAAATCTTGGCAACTTTTTGGATTCTGAGATTTACTTTTCTTTGTTTATTACCCTAGTTAGATGAAACAAGAAAACTATTCAACAATTAAAACATTCACAGCACATTACACACAGTTTTATAGTGGTTCCCCAATTTATGGGTACATCCACATTCCCCCTTCGCCTATCTAGCAATGAACTAGATTCAGCGAAACTCCTCCTTCTTTCTTTACTCAGATCCTCAGATCTTACAGCTCAGAGCCCAGCTGGCTCCTATAACTCAGACTTTACAAGTCTTACCACTCAGATCAACAAGATCCTATACCTCAAGTTCTTTCTAAGAATACTACCTCAGAATGTATCCACACTCCTACTCTTCAGGAAAATCCTGTCCTACACCTTAGAACATACAGTTCTTATAACTCAGATAAATACCCACTTCTCCTACCTCAGGCAATTCCTACCCTACCTCAGCCTCTATAACACAGGCTTATAACTCAGAGAAATTGACTCCCCTACACTCAGATCTACAAGTAGATCTTACAAGATTAATAATGGTGAAAAGGAATGAATTCTGAATTAGTCATCCAGCAAGAGAGAAACGGATGACTACTTCTTGAACTGATTTTGATAAGTCAGCTTCCCTTGATCCTTATTGTAATGGATTTGATCCAACCCTTCCTAGCTTTTCAGAGCTTCTTGAAGTTGGAATTAGGGTAGATCTAGGCTGGAGAATGTTGAAGTCGATTCTTGATCTGGCTTCTTTCCACCTTCTGAATTCTAGCAGATTACTTTTCAGATCTGGCTTTTCCAAATTTTTTCTCTTCTCAATAACTTTTGTAGAGTTGATCCATTTATATAGGCTCTGTCAAAGGTAACCGGCTGATCCAGTTAATTACTGACATCTGACAGTTCTAACAGTTGTCAGATCCTCTTGCTTGATTTTTGCACTTAAGAAAAAATTCTGCTTGAAGTGTTGGAATTTTACTGTTGGATGTGTAGACACAAGTCCTGTGTTTCGACACTACTCTTGTAGTTATGTCGACATACTTCTGAATTTTTCGACACAACCTTCACCTTGTCTCGACACAACTAAAATAGAATGTGTCGACACTGGTCCTGAGTGTCGACACAGCTGACTTCCTGACTGATGGTGTTGACCCAAGTACTGGGTGTCGACACTGCTTACTTCCAGTCTTGACTCAGCTTGTAAAGTGTGTCGACACTAGTCCTGAGTGTCGACACAGTTGTATTCAGTCTCGATATTTCTTGTATAGAGTGTGTCGATATTTGTTCTTAGTGTGGACACAACTGTTCTTTAGTCTCGACATAACTTGTATAGTGTGTGCCTACATTAGTCCTGAGTGTAGTCACAGTTACTTTCTTGTATCATAGTGTCGGCACAACTTTCTCCTTGACTCAGCACATCTTGTTTAAGTGTGTCGACACTAGTCCTATGTATCGACACAGCTACTTATTATCTCAGCACAACTTTGACAAAGGTGTCGACACTTGCCTAGTGTCTCGACAATTTTGTACTTAGCTTTATTTACCTGCACACAAGAACTTATCATTCATCAAATACAACTATGTGTATATCTTTGAGCTGAAAGGTTTTCTTTAAATTAAGTATATTGTGACCAATATACCCAACAATCTCCCCATATTTGGAGAAGTCATAACCCTAATTTAATGATAAACACATTAATACAGAAATATTATGATTAATGTATAACCCACCGTTCGCCGAGTGGGTCCACCTGGCTAGACGAGCTGACCAGGGCGACCTGCCCGCGCCAGAACAACATACGAGCAAATTTAGAACGGTTAGCCCGCACTCGCCAAAGCAAAGCTGGAGAGCTGCGCGAGTCGGCCCAACTAGCCCATGTCCGCCTGAGGTTCGTCGGACTAAGCTGGGCTTTTGTCGAACCAAGCCTGAGTTGAGATCATAGTTCATCGAACGGAGCCCGGCACTCGTCGAACGGAGCTCGGCATTCGTCCAATGGAGCTCCGCGTTTGTCGGGAGGAGCTCGACATTCTTCGAGCTGACCTCAGGAATTAGAATCCTTGATTTGATGAACTAAGCTCGGGAAACTCAATTCTTCTGGAATTACTTTTGTAGTAACAATCCCAGACTGGCCAGCCCGCTCTCCCATAGGCGACCTGGCCGCCAGCCAGCCTCAGAGCGAGGGTCGGCGGGCTACGACGGCCTAGCTTGCGCTCGCCCAAGGATGGAAGGCGAGCTGCAAGTGCTAGTTCGCGTTAGCCCTAGTGGGTTGGAGAGTTGTGGCGAACAGACCTCTAGATCCCAGGAATCTGCCCAGTGTGGCCCAAAGGCAAAATAACCTGGGTGCCCTTGCCAGGGGTGCGGATAGCTTGTTAGAACAGTGAGTTACACTATTGGCAGACCCAGTTGGGCTGCATATAGCTGTTCAAAATAGCAGAGGTTGGTTATTTGCAGGCCGTTTTCAGAAAACTATAAATAGGACCCAAGGGGCACCTCAGAGGGCTGACTGACTAGTGTTCAGATCATCTTACGCTTTCTGAGGTAACTTTAGCTCGACCTTTGTCTAAGGAGGAGAAGCGCTCTAAGATCTTCCGGGTGTGTGGTGGGACATCCACGCTGAGCCCTTGGGTCAGTTCCCATTTCTTCTTATTATTTCGCTTGCAGGAGCAAAGTAGGTGCGTGATCACCCCTTCCCCAACATTGAACTCCACAAGAGATCGAGTTTTTGGTTTCGACATTTTGGTGTGGTGAGCATGGAGAGTGGTTAGCACAAAAAATCTTTAGCAAGCTAGATGGCATGAGGAGAAGGACAAGGCTCAGACAGGTCTGACTCGCCACCCCCACCTCGTATGGCCACTGTGTGGATGTTCAAAGACTTTAGGAGGGAGGTGATCAACCTCGTCAAGTTCGTACTATGTCACAACCCGCAATTTTCACCGCAATAAGGCTTATCAGAGTAAGGGAAAATGCGCGTCATGATGCCACGCCAGCAGGGGATAACTGCGGACGCTCAGGCAGACACCGAACTAACAATGAAGAAAGGTTCCTTTTTAAGTTGTTTTAAGGAAAATCAGTTACGTGTAGAAGTTAGCCGTATCCCTCGGCTTAGTGGCTCATCTAGTTCACGAATTAAAATATATGATACGCTGCGGAAAATACTTGATTAGATTAACTCAACATCCTACATGAGAATAAACGTCCCCAAAGGACAACTCATGCCATGCAGAACTCTAAGTTTATTATAGTAGGAAAGATAGCTTTTACGGTCGCTAAAAATAACAGGTTAGGGTTTCAAATCATGTAATGTATGAAGTAATAGTAGTAGATTTTATAGTTGAAAATACGTAACATGCATTCATATCATAAATCCTCCCAGAGAGCAAGTAAACCACATCCACCTTTAAATAAATGAGCAACTAACAAGTATCAACAACTAACAATCAGTAGGCACCAACAAGCTGACACGAACCCACGAACAAAAGTATGTCTGAACTAGTAAAACAAAACCAACAACAAACTACCTCGCTAAGACGAGGCAACAACCATGGCCAACACTGCCGCCAGAAATCCAACAACAGCACTGCTAACTGCTACTGCTCTGAACCTGAGGCATTCCAAAAATAGAACACCTCAGCAAGAAGGTACAAATGGTGGCAGGAAAAGTAATAAACCAAAATAATCAAAGGGTTAACCGGGGTAAAAACTCAAGACCAAAAGTACTGAAGTAAAGTACAAAAGAAAACATGGCATTAACGGGAAAAGAACTCCTACGTGACTTGTCACGTTCCACAAGGGTGCACCAGACGTACAAGGCTATCGGGTGACTATATAAATATTTCTCCAGAAAGAAAATACAAAACCTTCATTGAAGGAAGAATACAAAACCTTCATTAGGCACCTGTGGTCGACTCTACCCAAAACCACGGCGGGGTGGTCACTCTTGGACACACCACCCAAAACACAGGCGTAGTGGTCACTCTTGGACACACCACCCCAAAAAAACAAACGGATATGTTATCCGTCTGACTGCGAGGGAGTCTCATGCTCTCCACCATACACCGCAGACATCCAAAAACCAGGTAGACTTCCACAGGGCACTAATGAAGGTAATAAACACCGTGGAGGTGGAATCGTCCACTAACTCTTCGCATTCAAGAAACCCAAAGAAATCATAACACAAATATCTCGTGATTTGGCTCGACAAACTCTACTTGACATTACTAGATTCCGGACATGGTTGATCAACCCCTACGGACGATTTACAATCTTAGATAAACTCTAATACGTTCGATAACAAGAGTTAAGGTATTTAAGTCATCACTAACACTTCAAGAACGATGAAACGTAACTAGACAAAAATCGAGTTTACTATGAGAAAAGCATCATAACATGTGATTAATGATGCAATTATTCATAACACTAACTTGGAAAACAAGTGCGGAAAATTTAAAAGGACATGAAAACGTAGTTGTTACCATTAAATCAGACAAGGAAGAACGAGAGGAAACCACCACTTGCCTTGGTTTTACCGGGAAAGTCTATCGAATCACTCCACGTCATACATCGGGGCAAAAGAATGCGAGAGAAGTTGAAATCTAGACAAAAATGGCCAAAAAAGAGGTTCGGGCCGAAAAACCCTAACGAGAAATCTCAAGAATTGGGGAAGAAATTACCACAATGGCGTAGCTCTCGGCGAGAGCTTTCCAGATCTATGTTCGGATGAAGATTTCGAGCACCGGAGCACCGTCGGCGGCCACCGGAAGGTTCACGAAGTATATTCTCTCTCACGCTCACGCCGCTCTGATTCGGGAGAAAAGAATCAGACAAGGTGAAGAAGATGAAGTTTTCTATGTTACAAAAATATATATATACATATATATATATATATACATATATATATATACATATATATATACATATATACATATATATATATATATATATATATATATATATATATATAAAGAGATATATAAACATATATAAATATTTGTACTTATAAAACATTCTGTACAAAACGAATAATATACGCGCGGCTGCGCGGAAGATGACAATAAAGATTTAGAATTGTTTCAAATCGAAACATGCCCAACATGAAAGTTGTACATCTCGTCGAGACGAACAAATTTCATGTTAAGCATTTTTCCATACGACGTCGTTGTGACGCTCAAAAAAGCTCCTGAATGCAAACTGCAACGGACTACACGAGAACAAGCTTACGGGTACTCGAGAGATAGAAAACGGCTACTCGAGTAGGCAGAAACAGACACTCGAGTATATATAAAAATTACTCAAGACAGAAATTCGTACACAGGTAGGTACATATTAACCACTCGAGTAGCAGCAGGAGAAGCACTCGAGACAATTATAATTACTCCAGTAGGAGAAAAAACTACTCGTGTAGGTGAGAAAGATTACTCGAGTAGGTCCATAAAATAACTCGAGTAATCAGGAAAAAAAAAACACTCGAGTAAATATAGTAATCACTCGAGTATATAGGATTCACTCGTGTATACAAGAAATCAGAACCCGAGTACACAAAAAGGTAGTACTCGAGAGAGGCAAACCAGATACTTGGGTAGAGGGAAAGAGCACTCGAGAGGGTATAACAGTACTCGTGTAAGAACAACCACAATCACTCGAGTATATGAAGGGAGTCACTCGAGTATATCCATAACCACTCGAGAGAAAGAAATTATAATTTGCAGAATTCGTAATTTTTTTACAAATATATCTAAAAAATTAAACTATATGAATGAATAGTGTTTTTCATTTTTGAATAGTACTTTAATATTAAAATATTCATGTTTATAAATTTTTGAATAATGAAACTTCGAGGTCAAAACGGAGGCCCGAATGCCCGCCGAATTAAACGAAATTCGCACCGTAGGCGAACACTGACGCTACGAACACAACGGCGAAGTCAAAACCAGAATCCGACGAGCCATTCCCGAGATATTAATCTTCGAAGTATACGGCGAACATAAACAATCCAAAAGTTCAATCGCGCGCCGAGACTCCAAAAATGCTTGGATTGCGACGAAACTTGACGAGTAAGTCCAAAATTACTTAACTTAAATTCCAAATGCAAAATCTTCACATTGCAACAAGAATTCGGCCTACTCGACCGCACGGACGCGAAAATGCCTTAACGGCATTGCGTCGTCAACTCGTCGTTAAAAGTAACGCCAGAACGTCATAAATCTGACGTTGCCCAAACAAATAAAATCATCGAAAAAAATCGGGAGCATTACAGTCACTCCCCCTAAAAAGAAGTTTCGTCCCGAAACTTATCAAAACTCCAAAACTAAACCAAAATCGATAAAACCATGCATAACTGGAAACATAGCAACATACCCGAAACTAAGAGAAGAGGTGCGGATGAGATTCTCTAATGGCTGATTCCAATTCCCACATCGCGCTCTCGACGTCTTGATTTCTCCAAAGAATCTTGATCATAGGGATAATCTTTCTCCGCAACACACGCTCTTGAGAATCCAGAATACGAACGGGTTCTTCCACATACGTAAGGTTGGGCTGAATCTGGGGCATCGAGTCGAGGAATTGACGATCATTACGAACACATTTAAGTAACTGGCTCACATGGAACACATCATGGACAACAAGGAAGGTCGCAGGCAATTCCAACCTATAAGCCGACACTCCGATGCGCTCAAGAATCTGGTAAGGTCCCATATACCGGGGGTCTAACTTGTGATTCCTTCCAAACCTTTTAACACCAGACATCGAAGATACCTTCAGAAAAACCAAGTCTCCAACTGCAAACTCCAGATGGACCCTTCGTAGGTTAGCATACTTCTCATAGCGCTCTTGAGCTACACGAAGCCTTTCCCGAATGTGGGTCACAGCACAATTCATCTCTTCAAGGGCTTCCGGACCTAACAACGGTCTCTCACCAACTTCAGCCCAAAACAAAGGAGTTCTACAACGCCTCCCATACAAGGCCTCAAACGGAGCCATCTGTAGACACTCTTGATAACTATTATTATATGCAAACTCCATGAGTCTGAGACGCTCATCCCAAGCACCACCATGATCCAAAATATAACACCTGATCATATCCTCTATGATCTGATTTACCCTTTCCGTCTGACCATTAGTCTGCGGATGATAGGCAGTGGAATACCTTAAATCGGTACCCAACCCCTCCTGTAAACTCTTCCAAAAACGCGACGTAAATCTAGAGTCCCAATCTTATACGATGCTAACAGGCACACCATGCAACCTGATGACCTCTTCAAGATATAACTCAGCTATCTTTTTCATCGAGTACCCAATCTTAAATGGAACAAAGTGAGCACACTTTGTCAATCTGTCGACTATCACCCAAACGGAGTCATGCCCATGGGGAGATTTTGGCAGACCGGTGATAAAATCCATTGAAATACTTTCTCATTTCCAACTTGGAATATCAAGCGGTGTCAACTTACCACCAGACCTTCTATGATCAGCCTTAACACGTTGACATGTAAAACATTCTGATACAAACTTTGTGATGTCATTCTTCATCCCTAACCACCAAACAATTTGCTTTAGATCTTTATACATCTTTGTGGAGACAGGGTGGTAGGCTACACTGGAACCATGAGCTTCAGCACAGATCTTAGCTCGAATATTGCCGAAGGCGGGGACGTAAAATCTACCCCGATACTTCAGGGTGTCCAACTCGTCCACAGAGAAATCGGGTAGCTCTCCCTTCTCCGTTCTATTCCGGAGATGTAACAAATCCTGATCATCCTTTTGATGTGCTCGAGTAAGAGAAATCCAAGAGGGTTCTTCTGCTTCTAGACTTGCAGGCACAATACAACTCCCAACTTCAATATCCATCAACAAAAATTCTTCTACCAAGGACTGTACTGACAGATTAAAAATCTTAGCGGTCTTTCTACTCAAGGCATCGGCTACTACATTAGCCTTTCCTGGATGATAAAGAATTTCCACTTCATAATCCGCCACATATTCTAACCACCGACGCTGGCGCAAATTTAGTTCTTTCTGAGTGAAGACGTACTTCAAACTCTTATGATCCGTATAGATCTTGCACAACGCGCCATACAATAAGTGTCTCCAAAGCTTCAGTGCATAAATTACGGCAGCAAACTCCAAATCATGCGTCAGATAGTTTCTCTCGTGGATCTTTAGTTGTCTCGATCCATACACAATCACCTTACCATCTTGCATTAAAACGCAACCAAGTCCGATATGTGACGCATCAACATACACAGCATACTCAACTCCTTCAGTAGGTAAGGTTAAAATCGGAGCAGTACATAATCTCTTCTTCAGCTCTTGGAAAGCCTCTTCACATTTATCACTCCAAATGAAAGCAGTATTCTTTTGAGTAAGTTTAGTTAGAGGAGCAGACAACACCGAAAATCCTTCCACGAATCTTCTATAATATCCAGCTAGGCCTAAGAAACTCCTAATCTCCTTCGGCGTAGAAGGTCTCTCCCACTCCATTACCGCTGAAATCTTAGTCGGGTCCACAGAAATATCGTCCTTGCTTACCACATGACCCTTAAAGGACACCTGAGGTAACCAAAACTCACACTTGCTCAACTTCGCATATAACTTATGCTCCCGCAGGGTCGACAAAACCAGACGCAAATGCTGAGTATGCTCCTCAACATTGTGAGAATACACCAAGACATCATCTATGAACACAATAACAAATCGGTGCAAGAAATCCTTAAACACCCTATTCATCAAATCCATGAAAGCCGAGGGTGCATTAGTTAAACCAAAGGACATCACCAAAAACTCATAATGTCCATGCCGCGAATGGAAAGCGGTTCGTGGAATATCAGCCTCACGAATTCTCAACTGGTGGTAGCCTGAGGGAAGATCAATCTTTGAAAGCACTGAGCTACCACACAACTGATCGAACAGATCATCAATCCTTGGTAGGGGATATCTATTCTTAATGGTTACCTTGTTCAATTCCCTATAATCGATGCAAAGTCTCATCGATCCATCTTTCTTCTTGACGAACAAAACCGGAGCACCCCATGGAGAAGAACTTGGTCTAATAAAAGCGCAACTCAGCAACTCATCGAGCTGAGTACGCAAGTCATCCAACTCGCGCGGAGCCATGCGGTACGGTGCCTTGGTAATAGGACGAGTACCTGGCTCGAGGTCTATTACAAACTCAATCTCCCTTTCAGGAGGAAGTCCTGGAAGACTATCAGGAAAGACATCTGGAAACTCTCGCACCACCGAGACATCCTCAAGACGTGGTGTAACAAAAGCTGTTTCCAGAGCAGAAATAGAAACTAAAAATGCCTTGCAACCAGACTCGATAGCACGACAAGCACGTACCGCTGAAATGGCAGGGCAAACTCTGTACGGAAATCCATAAACACTCATAGGTTGGCCATCGTCCATCTTGAAATCCAATCTCTTAGCCTTGCACTGGATGACCGCATCATACTTGGACAGCCAGTCCATGCCCAGAATCACGTCAAAATCAGACAGATCCAAAATCATCAGATCCGCATATGCTAGAAACATGCCAAGACAAATAGGGCATCTCAGAACTCCTTGGTTAGATATCACCGTATCACCGGAAGGAAGCTTGACATTGAAGGAGCCTCCTAATCAGTCCACACCCAGACGATGCTTATCGACAAATCTCCAGGCCACAAAGGAATGGGTGGCCCCCGAATCAAAAAGAACGCGAGCCCACCTATTCCGCACCTTAAACTCCCCTAAAACCGTAACATACATAACTAAACGAACGACAACTAGGCCAACGAAGATAACTAACAAGGATAAAATTAAACTGAGGCTAACCTGATATCACTTGCGTAGAGGTTTGAGCTTCCTCGCTAGTCATCACGTTCAGCTTTCCTTTCCCTTTATACAGGTTTGGTGGCGGTGGCAGAGCTCGAAGTGGGGCAGGCTGCAGTGGGTGCTGAGCTTGGGGGCACGAAGACTTTTGGTGTCCCTTCTGCCCGCACTGGAAGCAAATCCTTTCTTTCATCCAGCACCGACTTACATCGTGACCCTTCCTTGCATAGAACGAGCACACAAGCTCTCCCTTGGGTGCACCTTGGATGGCATGCACTTGCTGTTGCTTCAGGGTGGCAGTCCTCTTGATGCACATTTCATAGGGGTGGCCAAGACGACCACAGAAGCTACACACTTCCTTACTTTTCTTCTTCGAAGAAGGGCCAGATGCCCTGGAGCTACCATCCTCAGTGCCTTTTCTTTTCTCCTTCCCTGCCGCAGCACCGCAGTTCTTGGCGTTTTCAATTGCCTCCAGTTTTAAAGCGGCTTCCACTGCTTCAGCATAACTTTCAGCTTGGTAAGCGCACGCCAACTGCTGGACATCGCTTCTTAGTCCTCCCAAGAAACGTTTCACTCTACCCTCCTCAGAAGCTACCAAATCCGGAGAGAACCTGCTCAGTTTGCTAAACTCAATTTCCTACTCGCTCACGGTGAGTTGTCTCTGCTTTAGATGCAGGAAGTTATTCATCAGGCGGTCTTGCTCGACCGAGGGTAGAAATTTCTTCAGTAGCATCTTCTTAAAAGACTCCCATGTACAGCCTTCCTTCAGGCTCTCTCTTTCCCGAATCCACCAACTCTTCGCCAGACCTTTTAACTGATAGGCTGCAATCATCACCTTCTGGGCTTCTAGAATTCCAGAATACGCAAACATCTCCTCGATGGAGATGATCCAGTCATCTATAACCACAAAGTCAGCACTCCCGTCGAAGGTGGGAGGTCCCAACCACTGGAAGTGTGATATGAAATTTATTTCTGGTGGTATTGCCATCAGGGGCACCAGAGGAGCAGGGGTATCGGGCACGGCTTGGCCCAAGGCAGGCTCTTGCACTAAGGGTTGCTGCGCGGGAGCGGCAGACAACAAAGACCGAATTTGTGATTGCATCGCAACTAATTGCCTCGACAGAGCCTCGTTGCTCTGACGCAGACTCTCGATAATCACATCACTTTGCGCACCTGATGACTCACCCTCTGACTGGGGAGTCGACCTCGTCGCAGGACGCTTTGGCGGCATTTCTAAAAGGCAAACGAACAACTTATCAAAATCCTAGCTTTCAACGAAGCCACACAACTGGTTCAGACCATACTTAAAAGACACTTGCTTACGCTGCAACTTGCTCTGGGATTTTATAATGATGATATGTCCTACTTAGGATGATATCCTCTCATCCTATTGACTTTTGTGCCTATGACATGAATGCATGAGTTTATATTCTTTTTTCTAATTTAAAACCATGTGTGTACATATGTCATCCCGCAAATCTTTAGCTTGGCATGTTGTGCTTATGCAATGTTATGTTATGCATGATTGTGCTATGCATTCAAAAAAAAGGCCCTAATGCATGTTATAAGCGGCGTACGCATGAAAATGTTATGCATCTAATACTACATAACATTCTCATGCAACGAAAAATAAACGTGCTAGACGCATTCATGTGGTGTGGTTATGCATCACATACTACATAACCCTCACATGTTGCCCCTATGGTGGATCCATATACCGACACATATTATGCATCTCATACTACATAATATGTCTCATATAGTTCATGTTATGCTATGAGTGTAGTGTTCGTGCTTCGGCCAAGACGTGCTAATGACATATCGGTATGTGTATGATATGATGCTAAACACCTAATACCAACAAGGAAAGGTTTCCCGACAAATTGTCAAGCAACCTCCCTCTGATACCAACTGTCACAACCCGCAATTTTCACCGCAATAAGGCTTATCAGAGTAAGGGAAAATGCGCGTCATGATGCCACATCAGCAGGGGATAACTGCGGACGCTCAGGCAGACACCAAACTAATAATGAAGAAAGGTTCCTTTTTAAGTTGTTTTAAGGAAAATCAGTTACGTGTAGAAGTTAGCCGTATCCCTCGGCTTAGTGGCTCATCTATTCCACGAATTAAAATATATGATACGCTGCGGAAAAATACTTGATTAGATTAACTCAACATCCTACATAAGAATAAACGTCCCCAAAGGACAACTCATGCCATGCAGAACTCTAAGTTTATTATAGTAGGAAAGATAGCTTTTACGGTCGCTAAAAATAACAGGTTAGAGTTTCAAATCATGTAATGTATGAAGTAATAGTAGTAGATTTTATAGTTGAAAATACCTAACATGCATTCCTAGCATAAATCGTCCCAGAGAGCAAGTAAACAACATCCACCTTTAAATAAATAAGTAGCTAACAAGTATCAACAACTAACAATCAGTGGGCGCCAACAAGCTGACACGAACCCACGAACAAAAGTATGTCTGAACTAGTAAATAAAACCAACAACAAACTACCTCGCTAAGACGAGGCAACAACCACGGCCAACACTGCCGCCAGAAATCCAACACCAGCACTACTAACTGCTACTGCTCTGAACCTGAGGCATTCTAAAAACAAAACACCTCAGCAAGAAGGTACAAATGGTGGCAGGAAAAGTAATAAACCAAAATAATCAAAGGGTCAACCGGGGTACCAACCCAAGACCAAAAGTACTGAAGTAAAGTACAAAAGAAAACATGGCATCAACAGGAAAAGAACTCCTACGTGACTTGTCACGTTCCACAAGGGTACACCAGACGCACAAGGCTATCAGGTGACTATATAAATATTTCTCCAGAAATAAAATACAAAACCTTCATTGAAGGAAGAATACAAAACCTTCATTAGGCACCTGTGGTCGACTCTACCCAAAAATACGGCGGGGTGGTCACTCTTGGACACACCACCCAAAACACAGGCATAGTGGTCACTCTTGGACACACCACCCAAAAAAAACAAACGGATATGTTATACGTCTAACTGCGAGGGAGTCTCATGTTCTCCACCATACACCGCAGGCATCCAAAAACCAGGTAGACTTCCACAGGGCACTAATGAAGGTAATAAACACCGCGGAGGTGGAATGGTCCACTAACTCTTCGCATTCAAGAAACCAAAAGAAACCATAACACAAATATCTCGGGATTTGGCTCGACAAACTCTACTTGACATTACTAGATTCCGGACATGGTTGATCAACCCCTGCGGACGATTTACAATCTTAGATAAACTCTAATACGTTCGATAACAAGAGTTAAGGTATTTAAGCCATCACTAACACTTCAAGAATAATGAAACGTAAGTAGACAAAATCGAGTTTACTATGAGAAAAACATCATAACATGTGATTAATGAAGCAATTATTCATAACACTAACTTGGAAAACAAGTGCGGAAAATTTAAAAGGACAAGAAAATGTAGTTGTTACCATTAAATCAGACAAGGAAGAACGAGAGGAAACCACCACTTGCCTTGGTTTTACCGGGAAAGTCCACCGAATCACTCCACGTCGTACATCGGTGCAAAAGAATGCGGGAGAAGTTGAAATCTAGAAAAAAATGGCCAAAAAAGAGCTTAGGGCCGAAAAACCCTAACGAGAAATCTCAAGAATCGAGGAAGAAATTACCACAATGGCGTAGCTCTCGGCGAGAGCTTTCTAGATCTATGTTCGGATGAAGATTTCGAGCACCGGAGCACCGTCGACGGCCACCGGAAGGTTCATGAAGTATATTCTCTCTCACGCTCACGCCGCTCTAATCCGGGAGAAAAGAATCGGACAAGGTGAAGAAGATGAAGTTTTCTATGTTACAAAAATATATATATATACATATATATATACATATATATATACATATATATATACATATATACATACATATATATATATATATATATATATATATATATATATATATATATATATATATATATATATATATATATATATATATATATATAAAGAGATATATAAACATATATAAATATTTATACTTATAAAACATTCTGTACAAAACGAATAATATACGCGCGGCTGCGCGGAATATGACAATAAAGATTTAGAATGGTTTCAAATCGAAAAATACCAACATGAAAGTTGTAGATCTCGTTGAGACGAACAAATTTCATGTTAAGCATTTTTCCATACGACATCGTTTTGACGCTCAAAAAGGCTCCCGAATGCAAACTGCAACGGACTACACGAGAACAAGCTTACGGGTACTCGAGAGGTAGAAAACGGCTACTCGAGTAGGCAGAAACAGACACTCGAGTATATATAAAAATTAATCGAGATAGAAATTCGTACACGAGTTGGTACATATTAACCACTCGAGTAGCAGCAGGAGAAGCACTCGAGACAATTATAATTACTCGAGTAGGAGAATAAACTACTCGTGTAGGTGAGAAAGATTACTCGAGTAGGTCCATAAAATCACTCGAGTAATAAGGAAAAAAAACACTCGAGTAAATATAGTAATCACTCGAGTATATAGGATTCACTCGTGTATACCAGAAATCAAAACCCGAGTACACAAAAAGATAGTACTCGAGAGAGGTAAACCAGGTACTCGGGTAGAGGGAAAGAGCACTCGAGAGGGTATAACAGTACTCGTGTAAGAACAACCACAATCACTTGAGTATATGAAGGGAGTCACTCGAGTATATCCTTAACCACTCGAGAGAAAGACATTACAATTTGCAGAATTCGTAATTTTTTTACAAATATATTCAAGAAATTAAACTATATGAATGAATAGTGTTTTTCATTTTTGAATAGTACTTTAATATTAAAATATTCATGTTTATATATTTTTGAATAATGAAACTTCGAGGTCAAAACGGAGGCCCAAACGTGCGCCGAATTAAACGAAATTCGCACCATAGGCGAACACTGACGCTACGAACACAACGGCGAAGTCAAAACCAGAATCCGACGAGTAATTCCCGAGATATTAATCTTCGAAGTATACGACGAACATAAACAATCCAAAACTTCAATCGCGCGCCGAGACTCCAAAAATGCTCGGATTGCGACGAAACTTGACGAGCAAGTCCAAAATTACTTAACTTAAATTCCAAATGCAAAATCTTCACATTACAACAAGAATTCGGCCTACTCGACCGCACGGACGCGAAAATGCCTTAACGACATTGCGCCGTCAACTCGACGTTAAAAGTAACGCCACGACGTCATAAATCTGACGTTGCCCAAACAAATAAAATCATCGAAAAAAATCGGGAGCGTTACACACTAGGCGTGCGGGCCGAGTGCTCGACTCTAGCTGTCCAAATCGCCGCCACCCCGGCTCTAGGCGAGGATGCCCCGGCTCAGTGAGCTGGGAAGGAGGTCGCCGAGGAAGGGAAAGGCTGCGAGCTCCCTGGGCATGTGCTTTTCCCGGGCTCTACAAGCGGGGACCAATTCGGTGAGATAGGGGCGCATGACCCTCCAACCCGCCCAGTAGGGGGAGGAAGTCCGTTCAGCGAGTTGGTGTCTTTAGCTCCAGTTCTAGAGGGGTTCATGGAACCCAAAATGTCTTACTATACCTGGAAGGGAGACCCGGTCAAGCACGTCCAGTGGTTCGAGGGCGTGGTATCGATCCGGCAGATGTCGGATGGCTTCAAGTGCCTGCACTTCACCATCACCCTCAAGGAGAAGGCGAGGGAGTGGTTTCACCAAATACCGGCCAGCTCCATTTACTGCTTCGAGGACCTGCGCCGGGGGTTCATGTTGAGTTTCATCACCTCCAAGAGTAGAAAGGAGTTGGAGTCCCTGTTCCACATCAAGCAGGGGGGAATGAGACACTGGGGAGTTACGTTGACCGGTTTCAGGAGGAGGTCACCTAGGTCGAAGAGATGCCCGGGCATAGCCTGATGATGGTCTTTACCATGGGGCTGCAATAAGGGTTCTTCGGGATGGAACTGAAGAGAGTGCCGCCCCTATCCTATGAAGAGCTGATGGAGAGGGCAGGAAGAGAAGTCGACGGGGAGGCGTCGAACATAGAGTTTGTCCGGAAGCTGGCCAGTTAGGCCATGAAGGAGGATAAGGAGCCAAGGGGTGGTAGAGGTTTGGAGGAAAGGAGAGCTGAACCCTGGCAGAGGGAACAACGGTAGCAGCAACAACAATAGCCAAGGTGGGGGCATCAGGAGGTGGACCATTGCTCGGGTGGAGGTCCGAGTGGCAAGACTAGGGGGCATAGAGAGGTTACGAGGGAAGGGACAACCGCTAGGGGGGTAGGATCAGTTCCACCCCCAGGATGGTGGCAGGCCCAAATACCTCCCCTCCCATATCAAAATCAGGTTATGGCTATAGCCATTGGGGAGAGGAGGGGAGCAGCACGGAGGAGGAGGAGAGAAGTCAGGGTGGAGTTGCCCTACTGCGTCTTCACAAGAGGAAGGGCACGCTACGGCCACGTGCCCGGAGTTCCTTGAAATGAGAGAAATAGGGAGCAGTACTAGCAACAGGGTCACCAGGAGGTGAGTATTGAAGAGGTCCTACCTCAGGCGGAGGGAGATATATGTGAAGAGCGGGCGGATGTCGGGACCCGGGGAGGGATCAGAGTGATCCATGGGGGTGGGGATTGAGGCTTCCCGGAAGGCAAGGCTCCACACCATGTACCGTCGGAGCATTGGCTCCACATCTCAGACCCCACACCCAGAAGAGAAGATTACCTTCTCAAGAAAGGATATGCCGGATCATGAGTATCCCTTCTGCGATGCGCTGGTCATCCAAACAGCCATCAAGATTTTAACTGACTCCAGGATTCTCATTGATAATGGGAGCTCCGTCAATGTCATCTTCAAGAAGGCGTTCGACGCGATGAAGGTGGAGGCGAAGAGGGTTCTGACTTCAGATTACCCCCTATTTGGGTTTTCAGGGGAGAGGAAGGAGGTAGAAGGAGGAGTGGGGCTCCACATCACCCTGGGGGGGGGGGGAGGCAGTCCAGGAACTGCAGGTTTGTCATCGTTGATGCCCCTAATAGCTACAATGCTATCATTGGGAGGCCCCTTATCAGTGCCTTCCGCTGCGTCCCCTCGTCGTTCCACCATTGCCTAAAGTTCAACACCGAAGGGATCCAGGTCCGAGTTCGGGGGGACCCTAAGGTGGCAAAGTAGTGCTACGTCACTGCCGTAAACTCTATCTCTTGGCGGGATGGGGCCGAGGAGATGGAGCGGAGAATGGAGGAGGCAGAATAGGAGGCTGGCAGAGAGGAGATGAAGATAGAAGAAGGCTGCACCCAGGTGGCGATAGGAGGAGTCCGGGGGGAGTTGGCCGAGGGGATGGTCGTGGAGGAAGAGGGATGTTAGAGAATGGGGAGAGTAGTCCAGGCTGGAGGCTGCAGAAGAGATCGTAGAAATGGAGGCTCTCACCCTTGGAGGAAGGGTGGAGAAGCTTCACATCAGCGGGGGGCTGAACCTGGAGTCTCAGGGCAGGATGCTGACATGCCTCCAAAAGAACGTGGACATCTTCTCATAGAGCACATCGGAGATGCGGTGAGTGACACGGGCGTGGCCTGTTACCGCCTCAACCTGGACCTGGGAGCTCGCCCCGTCCAACAGAAGAAGAGGTCCACCGCAGACAAGCTGGCCGAGCCCATCAGGGAGGAGGTGGCCAAACTCCTCAGGGCCGGCTTTGTATCCGAAATACAATACCCTGGCTGGGTCTCCAATGTAGTTATGGTTTAAAAAAGTAGACACCCGGTGGCATATGTGTGTTGATTTTTCTTTGCTTAAAAAATCATGCCCGAAGGACTATTATTTTTTGTCTCAGATCGACGTGCTGGTTGACTCAGCCATCAGTTTTCCTGTAATGAGGTTCTTAGATGCATTTTCAGGTTATCACCAGATTAGGATGCACCCCCAGATATCAAAGTTGTCTCATTCATCACGGGGGATGGGTGCTACTACTACAAGATGATGGCTTTTAGGCTGAATAATGCAGGGAGACATACCAGAAGATGATAGATATGGTCTTCCGAAAATAGGAGGGGAGGAACCTGGAGGTGCATATAGATGACCTCATGATCAAGAGTCGAGATGTGGACTCTCACCTCCAGGACCTAGAGGAAACCTTCACCACCCTGCGTAAATACAAGATGCGGCTGAACACCCTGAAATGCATTTTTGGGGGAAGCGGGGGGAAGTTCTTGGGACATCACCTCACCCCCGCCGGGGTCGAGCCAAATCCCGACAAGGTCAAAGCCATCATGGAGCTCGGGTCGACTAGGAAGCTAAAGAGGTGCAGCGGTTGAAAGGGAAGCTGGCAGGATTGAGCAGGTTCCTCTCCCGAGCCGGGGATAAGTGCTCCCCCTTCTTCAAAATGTTGAGGGGAGGGGGGGGAGAAGATTGAGTAGACAAAGAAGTACGAGGAGGTATTCCAGGCCCTGAAGAAGCAGTTGAATTAAGCTCCCCTGCTCCAAAGGCCGAAGGAGGGGGAGGATCTATTTTTGTATCTCGGGGTCGGAGCAGAGGCCTTGAGCTCCATCCTGGTTCGAGAAGAGGGGAAGAAGCAGCTCCCCATATATTATATGAGTCGGGTCCTGAGGAACGCCAAGATTTGATATCCTATCTTGGAAAAGATGGCCTTTGCTTTGGTCATCTCGGCTCGGAGGCTACGGACCAACTTCCAGGCACACTCCATCCGAGTGGTGACTGACCATCCCCTCCATAACATCTTTGAGGGGGTGGAGCATTTGGCCAGGTCGGCTAAGTGGTAGGTGCAAATAAGTGAGTTTGACATCTCCTCCATCCCCCGCCTCTCGATCAAGGCCCAAGAAATGGACGACTTGTTGGCTGACTACATGGTTGAGGTAGCGGAGGAAGAGCTTACTCGTCCGGCTTCGTGAAATGTGAAGGTAGATAGTGCTTTGGGGAACATTCCTTGGGGGTGGGGGTAGTCTTGGAAAGCCCCCAAGGGATGAGAATCAAGTAAACGGTGGTGGTGCACATCCCCATCACTAACAACCATGCCGAATACGAGGTCGTGATAGCAGGGCTGCGCTTGGCCAGGGAGCTAGGCGTGCTTGACGTGGAGGTCCTCACTGACTCCATGGTGGTGGCTTCTCAGATCAACGAGGAGTTCAAAGCAAGGGAGCCTACACTGCGATTATACTTAGCAAAAGTCAAGGGGGTCATCAACACGTTCCAGACCTTCTCCATCGAACATGTTCCTAGGGAGGAGAACGAGCAGGTCGATCAGCTAGCAAAGTGTGGTCCCCGGGTGGGGGGGATACCATCACTGATCTATTTCTCCCTTCAATTGAAGAGGAAGAGCTGATGAAGGTGGAGCAACACCCCTCGTGGATGGACCCATTAAGGACCTTCCTTCTACAGGAGAGTATCCGGAGGGGATAGACAAAAAGAATTTCAGATAAAAGTCAGCATACTATCTCCTCCGGGACAGACAGTTGTATCAGAAGACTCTCCTAGGGATGCTGGCCCATTGCATGGCCGAGAGGGAGGTGCAGAGGATCTTGGAAGAAGTCCACTCCGGGGAGTGTGGGAGTCACTCTGGGAGTCAGACCCTGGAAGGGAGGATTGTCAGACAGGGGTACTTCTGTCCAACCTTGGGCCATGATGCTACAGAGTTCATAAAGAGATACCACAAATGACAGTTGCTTCCCCCCAACTATAATTGGCTTAGCGCCTCAAGAGCATCACGACCCCCAGGCCCGTTGCAATTTGGGGGATGGATTTGGTTGGACCATTCCCCCAAGCCAGCGGGCAAAGGACGTTCCTATTGGTAATGATAGATTACTTTTCCAAGTGGGTGGAGGTGAAGGCGCTGGCCAAGGTGACCTCACAGGTCATCAAAAATTTTGTTTGGGGGGAGATCATCTGCCGCATGGGATGCCGTAGGTCATCGTAGCAGATAACGAGCCTCAGTTCGCCAGTGCGGATTTCATTAGCTTCTGTGAGCAGCTCAGAATTGATCTCAGATTTTCCTCAGTCCACTACCCCAGGAGCAATGGGCAGGTGGAGGCGGCGAACAAGATCATTATGAACCTCCTGAAGAAGAAGGTTGAGAACCTGAAGGAGAGCTGGGTGGAGCAGCTTCCCTCGGTCCTCTGGGCCCTGAGGACCACACCCAAAATAGCTACAGGGGAGACCCCATTCAAGCTCTCCCATGGCTGTGAAGTAGTAATTGCCATAGAATTAGAAGTCAAGACACCTCGGGTGGCAGAGGCCCGGGAGGGCAGGGAGGAGTGGCAGGATGGAAATGAGCAGGAGCTGCAGATCTCCCTCGACATGGTGGAGGAGATGAGTGACCTCTCCGCCATCTGATAGGAAGAGGTGAAGAGGAGAATGGCTAAGTACTTTGACAAGCACGTTAGAGTCAAACAATTTGCGGAGAGGGACTTGGTCTTGAAGAAGGTAGATGCAGTAGGAAGATAGGGAGCTATGGGAAAGCTCAACCCCAACTGGGAGGGTCCATATATTATGGAAGAAGCATTAAAGTCAGGAGGGTATCGCCTCCGTAATGTGGAGGGCGAGACCCTGAGTCTCACCTGGAGTGGTGATGACTTGAAGTGCTTTTACCCGTAAGATATGTAAGTGATGTCTTTTTTCTAAGGAAGCTTCTTAATATGCCAAGTCTCATGTAATGATTCATATGAGTATGAGGAGATTTCACTTAGTAGACCCCGAATAGATCATGCTGTCAGGCTCTCATCTAGCTGGCAGGGCTGGATGTCACTCTTGTGTGTCTACCTGGACCGCGAGAAGATCCCACTGTCAGGCTCTCATCTAGCTGACAGGGCTGGATGTCACTCGTGTATGTCTACCTGGACCCCGAGCAGATCCCGCTACCAGGATCTCACCTAGCTGGCAGGACTAGATGTCACTCGTGTGTGTCTACATGGACCCCGAGTAGATCCCGCTGCCAGGCTCTCATCCAGCTGGCATGGCTGGATGTCACTCGTGTGTGTCTACCCGGACCCCGAGCAGATCCCATTGCCAGGCTCTCACCTAGCTGGCAGGGTTGGATGTCACTCGTGTGTGTCAACCCAGACCCCGAGCAGATCTCGCTGCCAAGCTCTCACCAAGCTGGTAGGGCTGGATGTCACTCGTGTATGTCAACCCGGATCTCGAGCAGATCCCGCTGCCAAGCTCTCACCTAGCTGGGAGGGTTGGATGTCCCTCGTATGTGTCTACCCGGATAAAGAACAAATCCCGCTGTGAGGCTATCACCTAGCTGGCAGGGCTGGATGTCACTCGTGTTTATCTACGAGGGCCCCGAGCAGATCCCACTGCTATTCTCTCACCTAGCTGGCAGGGCTGGATGTCACTCGTGTTTATATACCCGGGTCTCGAGCAGATTCTGCTGCCAAGCTCTCATCCAGCTGGTAGGGTTGGATGTCACTCGTGTTTGTCTAATCGGACACCGAGTAGATCCCGCTGCCAGGCTCTCACCTAGCTGGCAGGGCTAGATGTCACTCGTGTGTGTCTACCAAGACCCTGAGCAGATCCCGCTGCCAGGCACTCACCTAGCTGGAAGGGCTGGATGTCACTTGTGTATGTCAACCAGGACCCCGAGTGTATCCTGCTGCCAGGCTCTCACCCAGCTGGTAGGGCTAGATTTCACTCTTATGTGTCTACCCGTACCCCGAGTAGATCCCGCTGCCAGGCTCTCATCCAGCTGGCAGGGCTGGATGTCACTCGATGGCGTCTAGTCAGACCCCCCAACTGGCTAGCTGGATATACCTCGACGAACGAAATGAGGTCAGCAAGCTAGGAGTGCCAAGTTGAGACTCTAGCGGGTCGGGGAGCCCAGACAATGGCTCGACGATGCGAGCTCTCGGGACACAACATATTTTCCCGACACCTAAAGCAGCCACCGAGGTTGCAAGATCCCAAGTCGCATCGCATTCTCATAGGATGCCAGCTTGCGTGGAACCGGGCGACCTGGGCACGAGGTGAGCCGGACCACTCCCTCTATCTCTCACATAGGCAGCGAGGATAATCTGAGCTAAAGAGATGAGTCACAATTCACGGTTCGGCTAACTCGGGCCTCCTATGCTCCCTAAATGAAGTCCTTAGGGGACGCGCGATCTCGCTAACAGGACCCGGGCCTGGAGGAAGCGAGCGGGAGAGTTAGGCCAGACCGCGAGTATGAAGTAAAAAGGGAGAGAGATGACATCACATCAGAATGGAACATACATATGTATCACTGATTGGAGAACAAAAATACAATAGAGGCACTACAAGTTTTAAAGTATTAAAAGTTCTGGGGACCGGCCGGTGCTTATATTTAAGAACAAAAATATAATAAAGGCGAGACACGGGGATTCAGCGAGGCGAGCTCTCGTGTGAGAAGTCCTAGAGGGGCTGGAAGGACTTGTCTCCCAGCTTCGGTACCAGAAGGAATAATACTGGTACAACATCGCTCACGGAAAGGCCCATGCCCTCACTCTTGATGAGGTCCGCCCCCACTCTTGATGAGGCCCGCGCCCTCCTTCTGCATCATCTCCTCTAGCTCGTACTCGGTATAGTGAGCGAGCTGACAAGCACTATTGGAGGGCGGTGGGGCAGCCGCTGCGGTCTCCAGCTCTCGCACCCACGCTTGTAGCGCCTCCTTTTCTTCCTCCAAGCTTACGAGGGTAGCATCAGCCGCATTCTACCTTTCTCTCTGTTGCTCTGCCTCCTCCTGGGTGAGACGGCAGACCTCCTCTTTCTCATCCACCAGCTTCTTGAGGAAGGGGGCATTCTTCTCCATCTGGGTGCATCGCCGGCCGACCATGTGTGCTAGCTCCAGACTGCGGAGCTGGACTCGCGCGCTCTCATCGATCAACACCCATATGGCCTCCTCGTCATAGATGGCGACGTCTTCCCACGAGTAGAGGCTGAAGGAAAATTTGTAGGCCTACCCGCCAATGATCTCCTGCTCTAACCAGCTCGGCAACAGGGTGGAGATGATGGCCCTATTTGATTCCTTATCGCACAGGAGGAGGGGGATGTCGAGCTCATCTAAGCACTTCTCGCCGTAGATAAAGTTGCGATGCCCTCTTGGCACCGGCGTCGTGGCGGGCTGCTCTTCACCCTGAGGCCTGGAGGTGCCGACTGCTCCTCTAGGGGAGCCACTGGTTGAGGCTGACGAAGGGGCAGGATCCTTGGCTGGTTGGCCTGCAGGGGCATTGCCTTTCTCCCGAGCTGCGGGAGGTGCGCCGCTCGCGGTCTTTGATTTCTTGGGTGGCGGCGGAGGAGGAAGTGATCTACGGCTAGGCCGCTTCAGAGGAGCAGATGCCAGGGTCTTATGACGGGCGGCGGTGGCGAGCACACTGGAAGCGAGTTGCACACTCTCATAAGAAGGGTGCAGGGGGATGTCCCGCTCGCCTGCAGAAATGGAAAGTTAGAGCAGGAAAAATAATGAAGTAGAAATGAGAAGCGCGAGTAGCTTACCTCCCCCGGGCGGGACGGGGGCAAGGTTGTCTAGATTCCTGCGTAGGAAGGAGACTTCAAAGTTCTTCCCGGCGAAGAACCCGCACAGCTCCACTTCATGGCCCCTAGGGTAGTGGGCGGTAGCTCGCCTTGCTGAGCTGGACTGGCGAGAACGGGACATTGTCGAAGTCCCCATTGACGAAGACAAATTTCTTTAGCCAATTGTGGCTCTTATTTACGGTCTCTCGCACCTTAACGTGGCTGCTAGAGAAGTAGGCGGTCACATCCATGTTCGCCCGGAAGGAGAACAACTTGTTGATGACTGCAAGGCTGAACTCAATCCGCTCTTTTCGCAGGAAGCATGCGAACCCGATCACCACTGCGATGGAGTTGGGGGTCATCTAAATATGGATGACCCTAAAGTATTTCAGTACTTGGCGGACCTCTGACCATAGGGGAAGCCGGAGACCCGACTCAAATTGCTCCGTGGGGATGGCGAGCTCCTCCCCCCGAGAGATCATTGATCTTCTCTCCCTCCCCAGGTCGCCTCGCCACGAATCCTAGCGGTATGTAGTCGCCTATGGAGTCGAAGAACTCGCCTTCAGAGATGGGAGCATGGGGAAGCTGTGCTCAAAGAAGGTCCAGGCACACTTGCTCCACCCATCCGCATCGCCGCCACCTCCACCCATCTCGTAGGGATTTTGCTAAGCGAAACGAAGTTGCTCTCGCAGGAAGCGTGTGAGTCAAGTGTCGCAGGATGTAAGGGAGAAGGGGAAGTCTTGAATGCGCTGGGTGAGAAAGGGCCGATAAGGCCTCTTTATAGAAAGAAAAAGGGCGGGAAAAATATTCCGCCGGCGGGAAAACTACAGATAGCAAAATATACCCTGACGCGTCAACTTCCTGGCTCGCAGCCGTGCTACAAAGATTGTTCAGCAGCGAACAACAGTCGCCCACGTCTGCCCAAGAAGCGAGCGAGCTGCGACTCGCACCTACCTGGAATAGTAGGTGAGCCGAGCAGACTCTCAATTTGCGAGCTTCCGGCCCGCTCCCGCCGAGACTAGACGGGCAGGCCAGATGAGACGATTCAATAATCTCGCGACCACTTAGAGAAGGGGCAGGCGAGAAAGAGTGCTTCGTCCGCATTCACAAAGAGAAAACTTAGCGGCAACACAGTAAAAGTAGCATAGAACAAGCGTTAAGCCCATTTGCAGGCGAGAAAGTCTCAAGTTATTATAGATGTTAAAAATGTTCCAGGATAGAAGACCCTCACAAGCGAATTGGTCTGGGATGTGGATGCTCCCTGGCTTGGCGATCAATAGCATGGAGGGTGCAGACGGCTCAGTACTGGATCCACTTCCACATGCCTCGCCTCCGCATCGCAGATCGGGGCGGCAAGCGAGGATATTAGTACTCGCGAACCAGCTGGGCCAGGTCAACTTACTCCGTGGTATGCCTATGCCGCTCCTCGGCCCGCGTTATGCACACCCCGGAGAGGTAACTCCATTCCTGTCAGCTGGACACCTCACTCCCTCCAGAACAGTGAACCGCTCTTCCACTGCGACCTTCTCCTTGTCAACCATATTAAAGATCTCCTGTATAAGTAGTGTGTGTTTCTGAAACACTGCATCACTTGCCTCTTCATCTTCTCTGCATTCGTCGGGTCGCCTAGATACTTTGAAATGCGATCCGTATCAGGGGGAAGCGAATATCACTCACTCATTTCAACATTAGAAGAGGAGATCATGTTGAAACTTGTAAAGGGGAGGGTCAGAGGGAGCGAGCGAAAACAAACAGGCACAAGTATGAGCTCACAGGGAGTTGGCACGTCGCCCACATCAGTCAGTGGCTGAGAGGAGCCCGACCAGTCCTAGAAATTCCTCCCTCAAGAACTGTAAAGGATTTCCATAGCCCTGGGTGGAATTGGTGACTGGGAAATCTCCTAAGGGGGGGCGCCCCAGGCCCGAAGGGCTGGCGACCCGCTCGGTTGACAGCGGGATGGAATGGCTCCGCTCCCCTCCATCGCCTCCGTCTTCATGGGGCGGCACCTACAGAAAGAAGAGTCATAAGAAAAGCTGCGAATCAAGCGGGAGGTGAGCATACCTCATGGACGACCTCGGCACCGGCCGCCGAGCTGGACCCAGGGAGGTAGTTTAAAGGAGATTGCATGATGATTTTGCCTTTTACCGGCCTGAAGAGGGGGTCGGTCGATCCGCGTGCAAGCCATGGGGCGTCCTCGAGAGCCTTCTCCCTAGTTTTTTCCCTTGCGGCCACTAGGCGAGCTCGAATCTCCTTGGACACAGGCATTGTTCAGCTACGGCTCACACAGAAGGATGAAAGAAGGCGAGATTTTTCCAAAGGCCCGATGACATATTTATAGCGTAAAGGTTGGACCCAGGGCGACCTGCTCCGAGCTTGGTCAAGCTCAAAGAGAGCGGGGATTGTGTACAAACCTATGTTTGTCGAGTTGGTCCACCAGGCCAGACGGGCGGACCAGGGTGACCTGCTCGAGCCATAATAGCATACTGGTGAACTTAGAACGGTTAGCCCGCTCCCGCCAAAGCAAAGCGAGCGAGCTTCGAGAGCCGGCCCAACCAGTCCGCATCTGCCTGAGGTTCGTAGGGCTAAGCTGGGCTTTAGTCGAACTAAGCCTGAGTTGAGATTAGAGTTCGTCAAACGGAACATGACGCTCGTCGAACGGAGCTCGACGTTCGTCGAACGGAGCTCGGCGTTCATCGAGCGGAGCTCGACATTCTTCGAGTTGACCTCGGGAGTTAGAATCCTGGATTCGATGAACTAAGCTCGGCGAACTCAATTCTTCTGAAATTCCTTTTGTAGTAACAATCCCAGACCGGCCAGCCCGCTCTCCCATAGGCGACCTGGCCACCAGCCTGTCTCAGAGCGAGGGTCGGCGGGTTGCGGCAGCCTGGCTCGTGCTCGCCCAAGGATGGAAGGCTAGCTGCGGGAGCCAGGTCGCGTTCACCGTAGTGGGTTGGAGAGTTGTGACGAGTCGACCTCTAGATCCTTGGAATCTGCCCAGTGGGGCCCATAGGCAAAATTACCTGGGTGCCCTTGCTAGGGGTGCAGATAGCTTATTAGATCAGTGAAGTTACGCTGTTGGCAGACCTAGTTGGGCTGCATATAGCTGTTCAATATAGCGGAGGTTGGCTATTTGCAGGCCATTTTAAGAAAACTATAAATAGGACCAAAGGGGCGCCTCAGAGTGAAGGCTGACTAGTGTTCAGATTTTCTTGCGCTTTCAGAGGTATTATTAGCTCAGCCTTTAGCTAAGGAGGGGAAGCACTCTAAGATATTCCGCGTGTGTGGTGGGACCTCCATGCCGAGCTCTTGGGTTAGTTCCCATTTCTTCTTGTTATTTGGCTTGCAGGATCGAAGTAGTGCATGATCACCCCTTCCCCAAGGGTGAACTCCACAATAGACCAAGTTTTCAGTTTCAACAATTAAGATATTAAGATTTCAGTGGTGTATAATATATGAAATAACAAAGATAAAAACACATATTTCATTAGACAATAATAACAATAATGCTGAGCAGAAAGTAAAGCAAACAATTATAATCTTAATTAATAACACAAGAAATGTTGTGCAAACCAAAATTTTGATTAATTGTTTGTCAAAATGTTTACAGCTATAAACTTTGGTTATTCAATATTTACAAAACAAATTTTACATGAGATTTAGAACTAAGAGTATCATATGGAAACTCTGGTTCTCTGATGACAATGCCCTTTCCAGATTGGATTGTGGCTTTAACCTCAAGTCCCTTATCATTAGCAACCTTCTTTCCTTTGTCATCCTTATCCTTTGCAATTCCTTCCTCTTTCAGCCTTTGTCTTTCAAAATAATGGTATGACTTTGGGAAATATTTGCTAGGCTCAACTGAATTAGCAGGAATCTTTCCTTTCTTTAGATCATGTCTGAACTTCTGGATGACCTCTAGCTGCTTCAAATGTTTGGCCCATTCCTGTTCTGAATACCATCTACCTCTGTCTGTCACATTTGCATTGACTGCCTTCCATGCAGTGAGGATTAATGATCTGGAGGTTTGACTCCACTGCTCAAAATCAGGTCTAGTTTCAGCTTGTTCCCTAAACCTTCTCTTAGATAGCTGAGCTTTTTTTCTTTGATCATAGCAGATTCAGACATCTCCACCTCTTCACATATAACATTTTGAACTGATGGTGGAGGACTGTACATGTGTTGAACAACAACGTGGATAACCTCAAATGAAACTTGTGCTGCAGGAGCATGAGTTTCAGTAGCATGACGTTCTTCAAGTTGAGCTGGTTGACAACCAGACTCAGTAGTTTGTTCTTCACCATACCATAGGGGAGGACGGCCTAAAGTGTCTCTGATATTATTTGATATTCAGGTTGCATGTTCAGAACTAGCGCTTATCATTAGCCTCTCGCCCTTTATGACTTCTCTTTCCATGTGATCTCTTAGATCATTTTTATGAAACCTGACTGACCATCTAGATAATTTATTCCAGATGTTAAGGAATTATTGACTTTAAGTAAGTGAGCATCTAATTGTTTGTCAGATGCTTGGATATCTATAAGTGGTGAGTCTGAATGTGCGGTCAGTTGAGTATCCATCTTTGTTGTGGCATTAGTTATCTTAGTTTCTAGAGCAGAAGTCTACTCAGTTAACTTGGCCAATGTTTCTATATGCATGACTGTCATGTTTTCATCCAATATTCTTTGATTTTCAAGGACACATCCTTGTTTGACAATCATTTCATCTTCAGTCTTTTTAGCTTCTTGTTGCTGTTGTGCAATATATACCACAACATTTGCTCCCTTCTAAAAGAAGTCAGTCATGTCTGTTCTCAGGAGATTCACCTTAAATCTGATTGACTAATATCATGTGCAAGCTGAAATTGCAATTCTTTGTTACTTTCATCTACATATTTCTCAAGGTGAGTTCTTTGTTGGTCAAGCATAAGTTGTAGTTGCACAAGTAGTGAGCTTGTGCCCACTGGAGTAGCTTGAGTTGGTTCAGACTGAATAAGTCTTTTATAACTCCTACTTTTCCTTTTCAATTCAGATAACTTTCTTTTATTCAGTTGAGAATCTACTTCTTCTTCAGATTCAGAAGAACTTACATCTTCAACTTGAGGTATCTCTTTGGCTTTGTTTGTATTTGGGGCCAACTCCCCCTCAACTCTTGTACCTTTCTCATTAATGTTGATACTTTCTAAGTTAATATATGCATGCTGAATTTCAGCATTAGGAACTTCAATCTGAGGAATTTTAGTTATCTCCCCTGGATGTTAGTTTCTTTAAATAGAAGAATTTCTTATTCAGTCTCATTTGGAATTTCATCCTCCATCTCTCTCTCTCTCTCTCTCTCTCATACATTTCCTGTTCAGGAACCTTTGCTTGTTCCAGTTCTTGTACATCCATAATTATAGTAGTAGCTGTATCAATTGGCAAATTAGTGAGATTCTCCCCCTCAATTGGTTCTTTTTCTGGAAAGTTCTCCCCCTGCATCTGATCACTTGTTCCAGGTGAGAGTTTAGGAGATCTTCTTTGTTTTTCCTCAGCATCCTTATTCGAACTAAACTCCACTTGTTCCACAGAATCACTTGAGCACTCAACTTCCTCTACCACTGCTTTTTTTTGTTGGGAATCAGCTGTGACATATCCTTTCCTGTTGCAATAATTACACATAATATCAGTCTTAACATATTTGTTCTGTGAAGATCTATACCTGTCCCCAGATTTCTTCTTTTTGGGTTTCTCTGGATGATTGATTTTCTTAAGAGAAGAGTCTCCAGCTGGACCCTTCCAACTGCCATGCCTTCTTCTCCTCAGCATCTTCTTGAATTGTCTAGAGAAGAGAGACATTTCCTCCTCAGTCAGGTCTCCTCCTGATGAGGATGATTCTGTACACTCAGTGACTGTGTCTTGTCTCTCTAAGAGTGTTGAATTTTCTCTGACCTTCCTGAAAGTCTCAGCCTTTATGGCCAAGGACTTTTCTCTACTATATGCTCTAGCTGAATCTTCTTCAAACTTCCTGAGATTGAGCTATAACTCATGGGACAATAGCTTGCCAAATAGAGTCTGGGGGTCTATGTTGGCTAAATTATCCATTTCTCTTATTGCACAATTCTTGATGTCCCATTCCTTGTTCAGGGACCTCAAGAACTTATCATTAAGTTCATTATTAGTAAATCTCCTGCCATAAGTCCTCAGGTTGTTGACAATTCAGAAGAACTTTTCAAAAAATTCAACCACTGAGTCATTCTTATCCTGCCTAAAGGATTCATACTGTTGGTTTAATTGAGATTTTCTATCATCTCTGACCTCATCAGTTCCTTCCATATAGAGAATCAGTGACTCCCACATTTCTGTAGATATTTTACAATGAATCAAGTTTTGAAAAGTGGGATCATCTATTGCACTGACTATAATATTCTGAGCCCTCTTGTCCATAGATGCTAGAATGATTTCATCCTTATCCATCTCCATATAGGTATTTGGTGTCTTGATATTTGCATTAAGAACTGCCACTTTTATGGGAATGAAAGGTCCTTCAACCACTATGATGTATATTCCTGGATCTGCTATCTCCATGAATAATCTTACTCTCTCTTTCCCAATTCCAAAATTTTCTTTGGAACAGACTGTGAGCTTTATGGAATTGTTTTCCCTCTAAGCCATGATTTATCTTTCTCTACAATCCTTTGGAGTTTCACTAGGCTTTTATGCCTTTTTAGTGAACCTCCCTCTGATACCAATTGTAAATGTTTGTTTTAGGATTGAGAGTGAGTTAGAGGGGGGGTGGGGGGTGGGTGATTAGGTCACTCTCAATCCTAAAATAAGCATTTACAATATAACAATCACAGCACAATACACATAGTTTTTTAGTGGTTCCCCAATTTGTGGGTACATCCAGTTCCCCCCCTTCGTCTATCTAGAAATGAACTAGATTCGACCAAAATCCTCCTTCTTTCTTTACTCAGATCCTCAAATCTTATAGCTCAGGGCCCAGCTGGCTCCTACAACTCAGACTTTACAAGTCTTACCACTCAGATCAACATGATCCTACACCTCAAGTTCTTTCCAAGAACTCTACCTCAAAATGTATCCACACTCCTACTCCTCAAGAAAATCATGTCGTACACCTCAAAACATACAGTTCCAACAACTTAGAGAAATACCCACTTATCCTACCTCAAGCAATTCCTGCCCTACCTCAGCCTTTATAGCACAGGCTTACAACTTAAAGAAATTGATTCCCCTACACTCAGATCTATAAGTACTAGATCTTACAAGATTAATAGTGATGAAAAGAAATGAATTCATAATTAGTCACCCAGCAAGAGAGAAACAGGTGACTACTTCTTGAATTTATCTTGATAAGTCAGATTCCCTTGATCCTTGTTGTAATGGATTTGATCCAACCCTTCTTACCTTTTCAAAGCTTCTTGGAGTTGAAATTAGGGTAGATCTAGGCTGCAGAATGTTGAAGTCGATTCTTGATCTGGCTTCTCTCCACCTTCTGAATTCTAGCAGATTAATTTTCAGATCTAGCTTTTCCAATTTTTTCTCTTCTCTCTATCTTCTGTAGAGTTGATCCCTTTATATAGGCTCTGTCAAAGTTAACAAGATGATCCGGTTAATTACCGACATCTGACAGTTCTGACAGTGGTCAGATCCTCTGGCTTGATTTCTGCACTTAGGAAACAATTCTGCTTGAAGTATTGGAATTTTACTATTGGATGTGTCGACACCAGTCCTGGGTGTCCACACTACTCTTGTAGTGATGTCAACATACATATGGATGTGTCAAAACAACCTTCACCTTGTGTCAACACAGCTGATGTATAATGTGTCGACACTAGTACTGAGTGTCGACACAGTTGACTTCCTGACTGATGGTGTCGACCCAAGTCCTGGGTGTCGACACTGCTTACTTCCAGTCTTGAATCAACTTGTGAAGTGTGTCGACACTAGTCCTGAGTGTCAACACAGTTGTCTTCAGTCTCAACATTTCTTATATAGAGTGTGTCGACACTTGTCCTTAGTGTTGACACAACTGTTCTTTTGTCTTGACATAGCTCGTGTAGTGTGTGTCGGCACTAGTCCTGAGTGTCGACACAGATACTTTCTTATATTATAGTATCGACACAAATTTCTCCTTGACTCAGCACATCTTGTTTAGGTGTGTCAACACTAGTCCTGAGTGTCGACATAACTACTTCTTGTCTCAGCACAACTTTGATAAAGGTGTCGACACTTGCCTAGCGCCTAGACACTTTTGTACTTAGCTTTATTTGCTTGCACACAAGAATTTAACATTCATCAAATACAAATATATGTATATCATTGAGCTGAAAGGACTTCATCAAATTAAGTACATTGTGACCATTGTACCCAACAACATAGGACCAATAAAACTTTTGAGGAAACTCGAAAGGGTGTCAAGAAAAGGAAAAATAACTTGAATCTTACCATCCGGTTCAAGAACCAAGGAATCCACGTGGAAAATAGACACGGTAGAACTAACACTCCCCAACCCAAGAGAACTTTTAATTGGAGAGAGAAACGACAAAGAAAGCCACTCAGGTGGAAAAGAGACGTAAAGTACAAAAGTTCGAAAACTTGAAAAGAAGTGAAACACCATGTACATTATAAAAATCTAATAGAAAAGCATCAAATTCGAAGTTCTTCATAACCATGGATGGGTCGGCATTCCTACGTATTAAATTATTGACGGAGCCAGTAGACATCCGCTCGAGAACTGACCAGATTAAACCCAAATCACCAACTCTAGCATAAGTTGGTCTCCGAAGGGAGTGGAATTGCATGTGACATAAATTAAAATGGCTAGCTAACATTCTAGATACAAGTATGTGGAGGTCGTAAATAGGCAGAGGGAAAGTATGTGCAAATGGAATGGAAGAATAAATATGGCGTGATAAGACAAAATCTAGGGCACAATCATCGTGGAATCTAAACCGATCGTAATAGAGGACAGAACCGTAGATGGACAAGCAGAAAAATGAAAAGTCAAAGGTTACACGTAGTCAGATCTACGAGGTGCGGTGAATAGACCGACTACAAAATCTTACAACTCACTAAAACATGTATGATGAGACATGTCCAATGGAGGGGCTAGCAAGGTCGGCATAATAAAATGACTCAGATCATGCATGTCAAACTCGTATCCTAAAGGGTCCACTAGTCGAGTCAACGGATCAGGAGGGAGAGTCGGTAAAATCAAATCCAGGAGAGAATCAAAATCAACTTGAATTTCATGCAATGGAGACAACATCAAAGGAGGACGCTCCTCCGGATCTATATCAATAACGCCATCCAAAAGTACAACTCCCTCGCTTGGAAATTCTTCCAACACACTGGATGCATCATCCAAATCTGAGTCAGTAAAGGTCTTAGAAATGGGCAAAATCGAACCCGACAAAATTTCTAATTCATATTGAGCTTTAGGCAATAGTGATAGAATCAAAGAAATATCATTTGGGTTCTCAGCGCTAAAGTCATCCAAAATAACCTTCCCTCATAAGATAAATCATCCACAACAACAATAGGGACATCCACACTCTCAAGATCCTCAGATCACTCGGATACAGTCTCAACTGGTGTAATCATAGGCTCTATCATGACGGGATCATATCCTGGAGAGAGCACTCAATAATAGGGTGATCAAACACAACACTAGCAGAGCATGTAATATGCAACGAGATACTCTCACAAATCGTACTACCATTATCCCATACATAATCTTCCAAATCATTAGATATCCCATCAATGTCAGAATCATCAGAATCATCGGGAACTATCGCACATGACGGAATACTTTCATCTAGTTGGTCATCCTCAAAATAAAGAGATACCAAATCTACATCAGAATCCTCAGGGGTATAATACACAATCTTAGGAGGCTCAGATATCGAAGCTAAAGGAGCCAAAACCCAAGTAGTAACATCTTTCGAGTCCAAAACATAGGGCTTAAACTACTTATTTTCCCTAGAGGTGGAAGTAGGCACACTTTGGATAGTCCTACCTGTTGGGTATTGTATCCACGATTACCTAGATTTGAGGAAGCCCCCTGTCAAGCTAAGATGAATTCACAATGTATTTGATGAAACATTTTAAGTTGTACTTGCAGTACCTCCACGCTAAGTGCACACCAATGTCAGGGTGCAGTAGGTCAATATACACGGGTCTGCACGACGTAATCCCTCGTTGAGCAGATCAGTGTGTTGGCCTATGTGTACTCTCTCTATTGGAGTGCACTTACTTTCAAGTACAGGGTCGCTCATATGCAAGAGAAGACAAGGAGCACAGAGGACCAAGGAGCAACTCCTGGGGTGGAAGACAAAAAATCTTCCAAGGCAAATTCGACGAGAATCACCAAGTGATTCTCGCCGAATCGACGAGAATCATTGGTGATTCTCGCCGACTCCTTCTGGCCATCTCAAAATGGTGCCAAGTAAGATTCGGCGAGAATCACTTGTAATTCCCGCCGAACCAGTGGCCAAGCAGCCCATGTTCACAGTAAAATTCGTTGAGAATCAGTAAGTGATTCGACGAGAATCACAAACGATTCTCGACGAATCGTCGAGAATCACTTGGTGATTCTCGCCGATTCGTCGAGAATCGTCTGCGATTCTCGCCGATTTTGACTTGGCGTTTTCTCTAAATGCTGCTGGACCGGATTCTGCTTCTGGACTTGTTTGAACCGGATTTTGGGGATTTCTTTTGTGGGTCCCACAACGGTCAAATTTGCTGTATCTACAGGGTATAAATACATGGGTATTTTGAACAGTAAACTACAGAGAAAAAGGAACAGAAATCAAGCCGCAACGAAACCCTAAAACCGCGACTCCTCTCCGCCGCCGCCGTCGCCGTCGGGCAAGTAGGTCACCGTCAACAATAGAGATTTCTTCCCGATCTCCGGCGATAGAAGCTTAGCAAGGCTCGAGTCTCACGCGTCTATCCAGAGATCCTTTGTCTCTCGATTTGTTGATCGGAAAAACTTCCCATCCGAATCGATCGAGACGACCGATCCTCGTGTGACCGTTGGTAGACCGAGCTTGCTTCGCAACGAAGTTTGGATCTCCAAGTTCAGCAGCTGCTCTTCATCGTAGCCGCCGATCCCGAAGCTAGCCGCCGCTCGTGTGCCGCCGCCGGTTCTGGGGAAATCCTCTCCAAGAGAGACCAAGGTCGTAGACTCTTCATCGACTTCAAGAACACGTCGTCGAACAAAGAGGAACACCGTAGTCTCCAAGAGAAGTTTGTATCACGTGTACATTCTACATTTATTTTATTGTAAAGGAACTTTTGTTCCGTGTTGTAAGGGTTGGGTGCAACCCGTTTTGTGGGAGTGTTGACTCTCACGTGTGGAAGGGCTCCTTCCGTTAGTGCAGGGATTGGATTTCAATCCCGTTGGAGAAGTGACCGAGTCGTCCCTTGTTGGGGAGATAGGTCGTTGTAGGGGGAAAGTGGATGTACCCAAGTCGGGGAACCACTATAAATCTGCTGTGTATTCTGTGTGCTGTGGTTTTTGTTTTTATTGTGCAGGTACATCCGTAAATTCCGCAGAAGAACCACACGTCACCTATTCCCCCCCCCCCCATAGGTGCACATAGTTGACACTAGGTGGACTTTCAAGTGGTATCAAAGCGAGGTTACTCATCAATAAGGTTAACACCTTGAGTAGAATCCTGCCACCAGTGTCAGAAGTATGGATCTGGATTATGACGTATTGCCACTCAAACTCCCTGCATGCACAAAGGATTATTATCCCATCTGGAGGATGAGAGTGTTATTTCACCTGGATGCCATCGATCCACGAGCATCCCTCATCCTGGAAGAGGGTCCGTTTATCCCCATGAAGACCTCCTACTCTGGGATCCAAGTGCCCATGTGCATTGCTGAGATGTCAGAAATGGAACTCTCACTTTTTCAGCTGGACCAGAGGATTCGACAAATTATCATGGATGTCTGGTCTGGAGTCTCTCGCTCTAGATTGGAAAAATGTAAAACGGCTAAATCTCTGTGGATGATGATCTCAGAGCTGATGGGGGAGGGGGGGGTCAGAGAAAGCTGAAATATGCTGCCAATCAGAGGATGAAGCGTATGTGGGGTCCTCACTTCTGAAGATGAAGGCAAGGATCCCTTGGACTGCATTAGAGCTCCCGTGTCTGTGTCAGAGACTGACGAGACCAGTGAGGAAAGCAGCTCTGACGAGGATGAATAATGGTCACTGATTCTAATGACAATAACTCAGATGAGCAGGTAACATCTTCACCCTGCCCTTATCTTTTGACCTTTCTGAAGACAGAAACTGCTCTCCCCCAGAAAATACTGATTCCCTGAAGAGAGCCCTTCAGGAGAGCAATCTACTTGCTGAGGAGCAAGCTCGAGAGATTGCTCGACTGAAGATCTTGTTGGTTCTCCAATTGGCGTCCAACAAGATCAAGGACTCTAAGATCTCAGCTCTAGAGAATAGTCTAGATAATGAGAAACGTATAGTATCAAACTTTTCCAAAGTTGATGCTATAAAGAGAAAGCAAGAAACCGGGTGGATTTCCCGGATTATCCAGGCATGGAGAAATGGGGAAACGGTATTCCGACCCCCCACTCCAAGCAGGAAGGCAACTCATCATGCCTTCAGGTATGACCACAGGAATAGTCGTGGTCACTGCAAGGATGATCTGTCCCCATGTGGAGACACCCGGCGTGCAAGGGCCGTCATGGCCACCCATGAGGAAATACCTAAGGCTCATTCTGAGCCCTTTGTATTCACGGCCACTGCCACAACACAGTGTGGATCTGCATGTCCCAGCTCACAGAAGACTTCTCACCATTCGAGGACACGGGATAGGGAGGATAGAGGTCATGATGTCAGGCTTCATGGGGCCTCTGCAAGGGAGATGCCTGAAAGAATGGCACCACCTTCTCGGCCTCATAACGCTCACATCATGCATTCGTTCCACCCTTCCTCGTGTCACGATGGAAGAGGAATTTGTGTGACAAGAACATGCCCTATCCCGTTTAGACCTAGGACCGTGACTTCATCAGTCACTAGATCAGGTAGAAAAAGGCGATACAACATTCACCCTTGTTGGTGCTGCGGCAAAGTGGGACACTTTGCCATTGACTGTTGGCACAACCCCTCTGTGCCCACAGCAAGGGCTTATCCACATTCTAGGGACAGAGGTAGTCTTCCAGACAGGTTTTCTGAAGGAAGGCAGTTGCGTGCTTATGCTAATAGAAACCTAGGACCCAATATGATTTGGGTTCCTAAGGTAAAGTAATTCTGTTTTGCAGGGTAGTCTAGGTCCCCGTAAATACGATGGGATCTGGACAGTAGGTGGCTCAAGGCTAACTTGGAACAAGCGTCTGCAATAACAGATGTACTACCTGTTGAGCATACTCACTTTAAGCTACTAATGTGTTCTACCTGTGGGACTAAGACGATGACTCTCAAAATCCCAGGTAATTTTGATCAGTTCAAGGACTTGTGTCATAATGGATCCTCATTCAAAATATATATATACTTATATATATCATCATATACAGATTCTTCTTTGTATATTAGTGTATGTATGCACGTCTAAGGATTGGTTAACTCGATGCATGCAAACCTTTACACCTCAATAAAGGGTTAACGAAGACATGTCGTTGTAAATCTCGACAACATACAATTGACATTAAGAAGACTTTGCAAAAACCTCAGTAAAATTTGACAAAGCCGAATCAGTCAAATACCGCAAGACCCTTCACATTCTTGACAAATCTCGCCGAATCATTTAAATCCCGTAAAACCCTTCGCCTTCCTCACAACTCCCGCGTCACGCTGCAGCAAGTACCCCGACACCCTGGTGACCACAGTGGGAGCTTCGCCGATTCTTCCCGCAAGAATTCTCCGCAACCCGCAGGAGTTCTTCCGCCGATTCGCAGCAGCTCGTGAGGTCTCCTCCTAAGCTCCCGCTAGGGTCTCGCAAAGTTCTCTTCGAAAGGATCCCGACGACTCTCGCCGAAACCCGCAGCCCTCCGACGCTCTCGTCGAAGTGAGCGACTCGCTGCTGTGTTTCCCACAGGATACTCTTCCCACAGGATCTGCTTCCCGTGAGACTATAGCTAGGCCGAATCCCACAGGATACTCTTCCTTCCACCGAAGATCTTCCCGAAGCTCATCAACTCTCTTCCGTGTAAGCCCTTAGGTAACCTTCTCCCCACCCGCACTTGGACGCGCTCACTAGTGATGCTTTATTTTTGAATGTTCACTAATGCTTAGAGTAGGGCTTCTCTCTAGATCTTCAATGGCTCCAAGGACTACTGCAGGCTTGATTTCTGGCTGCGAGCTGGTTCGCACTGGATTCTCTCATGCCTCGGACGAGTTCCAGAATATCATTCTCATGCTGGAAGAGGCCGGGCTAACCTTCATATTGGAGCACCCTTGCAAAGTCCTGGATAAAGAGGTGCTGGAGTTCTTCTCTACCGCAAGACTCCGAGATAGAGACTCCATCATCAAGAGCAAGGTGGCTGGGACAAAAGTAAAGATGTCTGCCAGTAAGATAACTCGCTACCTGCAGCTCTCAAGTTCGGAGCAGGAAGATTATCTGGAGGACGAGGACAAAGCCAGAACCCTCTTGTTCTGTGGTCTTCCAAGAGGCACTCGATCAGTAAAGAGAAAAGAGATGAATGAAGAAGGGAAGCTCCTATCTGACGTCATAGGAAAAGTACTCATCTGCAAGCCAGGCTCCCATGATCATATCTCCGGAGATATGTTCAAAATTCTCATAGCTGTGGTCTGCCGAAAGAGGTTCAACTGGGGGGAGTTGCTGTTCTAAAAGATCAAGGACACTCTGGGCACTCCAAGCTTCGGCCGCATCATTAGTCTATATCTCAACCAGCTCAACGGAGACAAATTCGACATGAGCAAAGGAGTTCCTCTCCATTACTTGAAAAAGATGGATGCTACTGTGTTTGATCGATGGGAGCGGCGCATCGGGCAGCCTGCTATGGAAGAGCAAGAGGAAGTATCTCCAGCAGCCTCCCCCAGTGAAATTCCTGATACTGTGACTGCAGGAATCGAGGGGGAGACTCTACCCACTCATATGGATATAATATCTGAAATCGCCCAGGTGGCCAAGGATGCGGTGGCCGAAATTCATGAAGTAAGTGAACCTGAGTTGGAGGATGAGGAGGGCTTGAACAGAAACACTCAAAGAACTGAAGCTGAAGCACTGGACACTGCTGATCAAGAAGTGGAAGAAGCTGCTGATATGGATGAATTTTGGATGAGGACGGAGAGGACGATGAGAATGAGGACCATGAAGTGTTGGAGACTCCGGATCCCGTTGAACCTCCATCTGATAAGTCTGCACCAGTGGAGGGGGAGTTTGATAAACCTCAAGAGGCCGCCAACATTCCTTCTATAGAGGCTGTGATTGTATCCAGCTCTACGATGCATCTGCTGCAGAGCACGAGCAAGGGCAAGAAGTACCTCAGACCATACGTTGCGAGATGAGCTGGCCACTCACACCATCAATGTCATTCAAGGAATAGTGAACGAGCTTAAAGATTCTTTTGATACAGCTCAGAAAACACTGCTGAAAAAGATCAAGACTTCTGAAGATCTCATGCTTAAAAATATGGTAGAGATCAACCACAAACTGGATGTGATGGAGAAGAAATTCGAAGAAAAGTATAACGCGGCCGGCGAAGCTGTCACACTGTTAATGGCCGGCTTGAAAAAGAATACTGATACTCTGGCTGTTGTCAATCAGAACGCACACGTTGTAGCCAACAATATTCAGAAATTTGATGGTAATATGGTCACTTTAATGCAAATCAGCAGGCCCTAATCACTGAATTCAGCAAGACAACTAAGCATATTGATGACTCTCTGCACTCATATGCCAATTGCATAGCTGACGAAGCCAAAAAGGGGGAGACGGAGTATATCGCTAAGCTGGCCGAGCTCCAAGAAAGCATGGATGCAAACTTTGCACAATCAAGTAAATACGTCTATGAGAGTTGCTGGTGGATGCTACAACAGGCACTGGGCACATTAGGCGTCGTCCTACCTGACCAACCTGCCGGTATTCAGGTTCCTGAGACATCTAAGGCTGCTGAGGAAGCAAGTGTTGCTGAGGATGTTAGTGCAAGTGTTGCTGCAGATATTCCCACACATGAAGCTGATGCTAGGGCTCTCTCCAAAGCTAAATTGAGGAGCATGTTTGACCAAGAGGCCTTAGCAAAAGCCAGGGGAAAGAGAAAAGTTCAGGAAGGGACCTCCAAGGAGACTCCAGCTGAGAAGCGAATCAGAATGAGTGAGGAGGATGTACGAAACGAAAGGTGGAGTCCAGTTTCAAGGAACATCATCTTAGACACCTTCCGGCTGTACGAAAGAGGAGAGATCAATCGAAATGAAGCATATAGCCAGTACGAATGGGAAACGCACAAAGCATTTGAAGCAAAACGCAACATTTTCTTCAGAAACAACAAGGATCCAGACAAAGTTGCTCCTCCTAGGTACAACCCGAAGCCCAAGGAATACATGGAAAGGCAGAGCAAAAAGTATTTGGCTCAAACTCTGAAGGGTGACGTAGCTAAGGACAAATAGTCATTATTTTATAGCTGGTCACTGTGTCTTAAGAACGTTTAATGATTATTACTGTCATATGAACAATTCTGAATTATATGTGAATATATTTCTCTTGGTATATATATATATATTCTTGAATGTGTGAATGACTTAAGTCCTGTTCTGATTGCATATATTCCCTTGTGTTGCATATTTAATTTTTAAATGCTATAATTATTATTTGATAGGTGTTAGTCATCTTAGCTAGTAGGGTTTTGGCTTCGTCAAATAGGGGGAGATTGTTGGGTATTGTATCCACGATTACCTAGATTTGAGGAAGCCCCCTGTCAAGCTAAGATGAATTCACAATGTATTTGATGAAACATTTTAAGTTGTACTTGCAGTACCTCCACGCTAAGTGCACACCAATGTCAGGGTGCAGTAGGTCAATATACACGGGTCTGCACGACGTAATCCCTCGTTGAGCAGATCAGTGTGTTGGCCTATGTGTACTCTCTCTATTGGAGTGCACTTACTTTCAAGTACAGGGTCGCTCATATGCAAGAGAAGACAAGGAGCACAGAGGATCAAGGAGCAACTCCTGGGGTGGAAGACGAAAAATCTTCCAAGGCAAATTCGACGAGAATCACCAAGTGATTCTCGCCGATTCGGCGAGAATCACTAGTGATTCTCGCCGAATCGACGAGAATCATTGGTGATTCTCGCCGACTCCTTCTGGCCATCTCAAAATGGTGCCAAGTAAGATTCGGCGAGAATCACTTGTAATTCCCGCCGAACCAGTGGCCAAGCAGCCCATGTTCACAGTAAAATTCGTTGAGAATCAGTAAGTGATTCGACGAGAATCACAAACGATTCTCGACGAATCGTCGAGAATCACTTGGTGATTCTCGCCGATTCGTCGAGAATCGTCTGCGATTCTCGCCGATTTTGACTTGGCGTTTTCTCTAAATGCTGCTGGACCGGATTCTGCTTCTGGACTTGTTTGAACCGGATTTTGGGGATTTCTTTTGTGGGTCCCACAACGGTCAAATTTGCTGTATCTACAGGGTATAAATACATGGGTATTTTGAACAGTAAACTACGGAGAAAAAGGAACAGAAATCAAGCCGCAACGAAACCCTAAAACCGCGACTCCTCTCCGCCGCCGCCGTCGCCGTCGGGCAAGTAGGTCGCCGTCAACAATAGAGATTTCTTCCCGATCTCCGGCGACAGAAGCTTAGCAAGGCTCGAGTCTCACGCGTCTATCCAGAGATCCTTTGTCTCTCGATTTGTTGATCGGAAAAACTTCCCATCCGAATCGATCGAGACGACCGATCCTCGTGTGACCGTTGGAAGACCGAGCTTGCTTCGCAACGAAGTTTGGATCTCCAAGTTCAGCAGCTGCTCTTCATCGTAGCCGCCGATCCCGAAGCTAGCCGCCGCTCGTGTGCCGCCGCCGGTTCCGGGGAAATCCTCTCCAAGAGAGACCAAGGTCGTAGACTCTTCATCGACTTCAAGAACACGTCGTCGAACAAAGAGGAACACCGTAGTCTCCAAGAGAAGTTTGTATCACGTGTACATTCTACATTTATTATATTGTAAAGGAACTTTTGTTCCGTGTTGTAAGGGTTGGGTGCAACCCGTTTTGTGGGAGTGTTGACTCTCACGTGTGGAAGGGCTCCTTCCGTTAGTGCAGGGATTGGATTTCAATCCCGTTGGAGAAGTGACCGAGTCGTCCCTTGTTGGGGAGATAGGTCGTAGGGGGAAAGTGGATGTATCCAAGTCGGGGAACCACTATAAATCTGCTGTGTATTCTGTGTGCTGTGGTTTTTGTTTTTATTGTGCAGGTACATCCGTAAATTCCGTAGAAGAACCACACGTCACCTATTCCCCCCCCCCCCCCCCCCATAGGTGCACATAGTTGACACTAGGTGGACTTTCACTACCTTTGTGGGGAAAGGGTCTATCCTGAGGCATATGATCACTCTCATAAGCAGATAAGGGTCTAGTGCCATAACTATACTAGCTCATGGTTGTGGGGCTACTAGTGTGGAGGTAGGCAGGGTCAAATTGAAAAGTGAGAAGGCTACGTATTTGCGGCCAAGCATATTGATAATCACCCACACGACGCTCTTCATTTAGCCAAAACACCTGGGCTTGACCTACTAACTATTCTCGTGTGACGACAACCTTTTGGTGGTCGTCTCATTCGTGACAATCAAAATAAATTTTCATTTCCTTAAGCCAGTCCCTAAAGATTTGATAATTCTCACAACTGTCATAAGTGGGTGTCTCTCTTCTAGTGTGGGTGTTGGATCCCTAGTTGAATTTGGGCTAGGTTCACTAACTAGGATATCTGGCCCACAATGTATAGCAAGGGCCATGTGTTTTGAGTCTTAGAGTTTAGGCTAAGTTTTATGTTCAACCTTACATGGACCAGCCAGCAGAAGACCTCAGATTGACTCAAGACTTAGAGGAAATCAAGTTCAGTATATAAGTTCGCCGTTCGTCGAACTCATCTCAACGATCGTCGATCGCTGATCGACGAACTCAGAGTTAGTTCTCTAAGTTGAGCTCGACAATATTCAAGCTCAGGTCGACGAAGTCTGGATTTCAACTTCAACATATTCTTTCCATATTACTTTCGCTGAACTCAGCTCAACGAAGATAGATTATCAGCTCGACGAACTTGGAGCGCAGAATTGTCAAGTTATTCACGGAATGTAGTTTGCTGTGCTCAGGTCGACGAACTTGGATCTCAGGTCAACGTACAAGTTTTCTTAGGTTGATGAACTTGGATCTCAGGTCGACGAAATATGTTATTTGGTCGACGATTTCTGTTGCAGTTCCAGACTTAGAGTTTTCCTCATTTTCTGTCCTTTAATCCATATTATTTAACAATATTTTCCCGAGTAATTAATGCACATATTCTCTGAATATAGCCGTTATTGGCAACATTAATTATGGTCTATATCAGGATAATTACTTGCTTAATTAAATAGGACAGTTGGGGAAACTCATTAAAGCAAATATTCTCAAGCCGATTTTCATTCTCCAGGCAGTCAGTAATCAATGCAGACAATTCAAAATTCAAAAAAGTATTTTAGGTAGAGAATATGAAAAGATATTTTTCTCTTTTTAGACATAGGAAGTATTAGAGATAACCAGAGAATACAGACACAGCATTCACAAATTCTCTGTGCAGAAAACACTTTGTTTTCACCTCGATCTTTCTGAAGAAGAAGAACAACAACATACACAAAATCAGGAGTCTTCTTCAACTTCAACTCCAGGAACTTTCGAGGATAACAATCACTATCAGTAAGAAGTTCCTGGACTACTTCATGTCAAGGCAGAAGACCTACACCCTGTGCAAGGCTCCTATGATTCTGAAGGAGTCTTGACAACAACAATCCGCTTGTCTTCTCTGTTGAATAGAGAAAGAGAAGACACCATCAAATCTCTCTCCCCCCACTTGTAAAAGGGTTTATTAACTCCCTTCAAAAGTTTATTTTGGTTTTTGGGCACTTGATCAAAAGCTCAAAGGTGGTAGTCACCTGATCAAAAATCTGCTAGTGGATTCCTACCAGGGTGGTAAAAGATTGGATGTACCCAGGTTGGGGAACCACTATAAAATTTCTTGTGTTGTTTGGTTGCCCTTTTTCTTGTGGTCCTTGCTATGTTTGTGATAGACTAGTTTGTTGTGTTAGAGTAGATTAATTTAGATTATTTTTCCTTTCTATTATTATTGGTATCACATACTCCTCACTCAGATAAAAATCTTAAATAGCCAAAAAGTTTTAATGAAAGATATGGTACCTAAACACCTAGAGGGGGGGGGGGGGTGAATAGGTGACCTAAACCTTTTTGAAACTTACTTGGCAGCAAGACAGTTATCTCACAGAGTTTTACAGCTAATCAGCAATAACAGAATATAAACAGTTAATGCACAGCACAGCACAGCACAGCAGACACACAAATTTATAGTGGTTCCCCAATCTTTGGGTACATCCACTTTCCCCTTCGCCTATCTAACAGTGTACTAGATTCGGCCAAACTTCTCCACTATCTCAGAACCCAACTAGGTTCCTACACCTCAGGCCCAAAGCCTTACACTCAGCCACAAAGGCCTACACTCAGCCACCCAGGCCTACACTCAGCCAATTAAGGCCTACACTCAGAGTTCTTCAACTCCTACACTCAGGCAACCAAGCCCTACCCTCAGCCTTTATAATATAGGCTTACAATTCTCTCAGATCTAATGGATCCTACAAGTTAAAATTGAAATACAATAATTAACTCTACAACTCAGAAAATAAGAGAGGAGTTGAGAGTTTCTTGAAGAGTTCTTGGAAGAACTCAGCTAGATCCAAACTGACTTAGCTTCCTTCAAAGCTTCTTGAGTTAGAACTGAATTAGTCTGAATCCTCTGCAGTTGATCCTTGACCTCTGCTTCTTGAGATCCAGATGATTCTGAATCCTTCTTCTCAGCCTTAGTTCCAAAGACTGAATTCTTGATTGGAGCTCTCTCTCTCTCCAACTTCTTAGATCTGCAGTTGGACTGCCAGATCTTCTTGTGTTGATCCTCTGTGTATCACTTTTCTGATTTAATCTGATCAAACACTTCAATTATTCTCACTACTTGTAATAACAACAATCAAATCTTTACAATAACAACCCTTCTTTCTGTAAACTGTAAGTGCCTATTTATAGGCTTCCTTCATGGTAACCGGCTGATCCGGTTCATAACAAACTTCTGATTTCTCTGACAGTTGCTGTAGACCGGCTGGATCGGCAGCTGTCATGTCAACCAGTCACTTCTTGAAATTCTCTAATTGTCAGATAGTGTCGAGACTTTCTGTTCTTAAGTGTCGACACTTATAGATCAAGTGTCGACACATGTTGTGTAAGTGTCGACACAAGTCTACAAGGTGTCGACACAACTCCTTGTATGTCTCGACACAGATTCTTCTTCAAGTGTCGACACTGAAATTAAGTGTCGACACAAGTACTTGATCTTCTGTAACTTGTTGATTTCTTCTAAGTGTCGACACATCTCCTTTGTGTCGACACATCTTCATGTGTTGAAACTGTCAAGTGTCGACACTGCTTCTTGGTGTCGACACAAGTCTTCAATTTTGTTTCTTCAGCTGAGTGTCAACACATTCCCTTAGTGTCGACACTTGTACTTAGAATATTTTGTAAACTTTTCTGTTCTCTGCTAAGTGTCGACACAACTCCTTGTGTCGACATAAGTCTTCAAGTGTAGAGTCTTCAACTAAGTGTCGACACATTGTGCTGGGTGTCGACACTTTCTTCAAGTGTTGACTCTTCTGGTTGTGTGTCGACACATTGTGCTGAGTGTCGACACATACTTCAAGTGTTGACTCCTTTGAGTGTGTGTCGACACATTGTGCTGAGTGTCGACACATTCTTCATATGTTGACTCTGCTGATTGAGTGTCGACACATTGTGTTGAGTGTCGACACTTGTCCTTAGTCTCTGCAGAATTTTGCTGAGTGTCGACACAACATCAAGTGTCGACACTTTCTGATGTAGACTCAGCTCTTCTAGGTGTCGACACTTCTGCTAAGTGTCGACACAGCTTTTCTTCATTCTTCTTCACTGAGTGTCGACACAGCTCCAAGTGTCGACACTTTGTGTCTGGTGTCGACTCTTCATCCCAGGTGTCGACACAATTTCTCCAAGTGTCGACACTGCTTGTCTGGGTGTCGACACAAGCTTTCTCAAGTGTCGACACTTTCCCTCTGGGTGTCGACACATGGACTTAGAAACTTTTAGCTTCAGTCCAGTGAATACCTAACCTGCACAAGTAACTCAAACAAACATCAAATACATTATGATGTATATCATTGAGTTAGGTGAGGCTTCTTCAAATCAGGTACATTTGACCAATGTACCCAACAATCTCCCCCTATTTGGAGAAGTCATAACCCTTAGTCAATGATATACACCATTCATAATTAAAAAATTACAAAATGATGAAAAGCAGATTATAATCAACAGGGTTAACATGAACATGTAAAACTACACACATATACACATTCAACATTCCAGAACAAATAAGAAACAAACACATTTCAGAACAATCATACTATATTTATCACATATTGTTCTAACATTGTTCCTTATACATTTTCAATGTTGTACAAAAATGTTTTTCATTTAAAAGATTACAACAAGCTTCAAGTTTAATTCCTAATCTATTTCTGATCAGGTTATTTGATAATAATTCCTTTTCCAGCTTTAACTTGAGCTTTGACAGCAGCAGCAGCAGCAGGCTCAGCATCAGCAGGCTTCTTGCCTTTTGAGTCTTTCTTCTTTTGTTCTTTAGCCTTGATTTTCTGCCTCTCAAAGTAATGATAGGGCTTAGGAAAGTACTTGCTAGGCTCCACAGCTGTAGGAGGTAGCTTTCCTAACTTAGCCTTCCTTCTATACTGGACAATGGCTTCCTGCCTGATCTCATGCTTCCTCCATTCAGCTTCTGAGAACCACTTGTTTCTATCAGTAGTATTGTCTTTAGCAGCTTTCCAGGCAGTGAGAATGATATTTCTAGAGGTAGGGCTCCACTGTTCAAAATCTGGCTTTTGTTCTGCTAGTTCCCTAAACCTCTTCTTTGACAGCCTTGTCTCTTCTTCTTTGTCCAAAGCCTCTTGCATAGCTGCTGTTATAGGTTGAGTAACCTTTTCTAAATGGACATTGTCCTTGCCCCCAGATGGGCTATACATAGTGCTCACCTCTGCATGAATCATTTCAAAATCTGGAGGTGGATAAATGACTTGAGCTACTTCTTGTGGCTCACCTCCAAAATAGGCAGGGTTCAGTCCAGATTCAGCAACTTCATTGTCATCACACAGGGGAGGATATCCAAGTGTAGCCCTGATTGAATTTGAAATCCATTTTGCATGCTTAGAACTGGCCTTGACTAACACTCTCTCCCCCTTTATGACTTCTTGGGCTACATGGTCTCTTACATCATCCTTCTGGAACCTGATTTGGCTGTCCAAGTACCTGATGCCATCCTTAAAATAAGGTCTAAGCTTTGTAAGCTATTCAGAAATGACCTTCTGTGAATCCTTAATGGCAGTCTTGACAGCAGCAATTTCATCTTGAAAAGCTTTATCAAATTCAGCCTTTGCAGCAGCAGATGATGTTGAAGGTTCAGCAGTCTTACTCTTTAGTTCTGTGACTATAGCATTGTGGGAGGCAGTTAAATTATCATTCATTCTCAACTGATTTTCCAGCACATAGCCTTGCTTCAGTGCTATATCATCTACTTGAGACTTTATTTTCTCTTGGTGGGTTGCCAGATAGACCACTGCATTAGCACCCTTTGTAAAACAGTCAGTCATCTCCTTTTTATTAAGGTTCATTTCAAACCTTATGGACTTGATTTCCTATGCCAGATCAGATTGTAGGGTCTTGTGCCCTTCATCAACATAAGTTTCTATAGCCTTCCTTTGTTCATCCATCTTGATTTGCAGTGCAATCAGTAGAACACTATAGTCAACAGTTGGAGCCTGTTGAACTATGGGCTGTGGGGCAATGGATTGCAAGGCTTTCTTGTAACTCTGACTTCTCCTTTTGAAGACATAGAGTTTCTTCTTTTTAGCTTGTGCAGCCTCATCTTCCTCAGACTCTGAAGTACTGACAATATCAACCCTGTCCTTAGGGCTTGATGGTTTGTCAGCTTGCACATCTGGTGCTTTCTCACTTTCCTGCCTTATAGGCTCTTCCTGAACTTGCAGTGTCTCCCCCTCAGCAGCAGCACCTTTCTCTGCAGCAGCAGCATGCTTGTCCATGTCAAAATCCTCTTGATCTAGATTAAGAAATAGATCTTCCATTGTGTATTCAGGAGGTGACTGTGCAGGAGAAGTGCTGGGTTCATCAACTACTTTATCAGGAACAACTTCATGCACTACTGATGTGTCTTGGAGAACAACATCTGGTACTTGATTTGCTTGCTGAGTTTGCTGATGGACATCAGACAAATCAGAATCTATTATAGAAAAATCTAAAGTATTGAGGTCAGAAAGTACCTCTTGGATAATGAGTGTAGCTTGCTCACTCTCCAGTGTAGAGGGTTGTTCTACAGCTGGAGGCTCCCCCTGGCTTGGATCCTTTTGCATGGGGCTAGCTGTAGGCAGCTCCCCCTGGATTTCAGCTGGCTCCTGAGGAGCAGGTGACTTCTCTGCAGCCACATCCTCATGACTATCAGGAGTGAAAACAACATGTTCTTCACTACCTGAACTGCTGGAGGACTCCTGAGTCACAGGAACTATCTTCCTCTTCTTCTTTGGAGGGGAATCTTTCTTAGAAATTTGCTTCTCTGGGGTAGGAACTTCCTGAGAGAGTACTCTTTCCCACCTGGAAAATATTCTTTGGTCCATCCTTCTCATGTGATTGATTTTAGTAGTAGCAGCATTACTCATTACCTCTGGTATTGTACCAGCCAGGTAGAGACTAAGTATCCTGCCCAGATTGGGCTTCTTCTGACTTTCCTTAACTTTCTCAAACACAACCATTGACCAGTCTGTTTTGAGGTTGAAGATGATTCTGGTCATAACACTGAACATGGAGGCTGACACCCTGTCATGCCCTCCAGTCTTACTGAGTATTACTTTACCCACAATTTCTGACAGGAATTTTCCTTGGGTATTCATTCCTCTCCTGTTGAATACCGATCCTATCTTCAGCTTAGGATCTAGACCACACCAGGTAAGTGCTTCTTTGGTCTTAGATGTAGTCACTTCCTCTTCTTCTTGAACTTTTGGTAGCTGAAGTACCTTTCTCAGAGATTTGGGTGAAATCTTGACCTTGGTGCCATGCACCCTTGATTTGATTCTGTAACCAGAGTCATCTACAGAAGCTCCAGTAAGGAATTCAATAACTTCCTTCTTCCAAATTTTGGTTGGTTCTGAAACCAAATACTCCAATCCTGAATCGATGACTAGGGTTACCACCGATTTGATTTCTGGATCGCCATCGTCGAACGCGCCACGAACCAGCTCATAGTCTTCATTGACATTCTCCTCGAGCTTGGGTGCCATTAGGGTTTGTAGAATTAGTCTTTAGAAGAGAGAAATGTCGACACAGTAGTTTGGTCTCGAAACTCTGAAAGCGTGTCGACAAACAAAGACAGAACCCTATTTATATCTTTCTAGTTTGAAGACGAACAGGCGGGATGGATTACTAATGATGTGTCGACACTGGCAATAAGTGTCGACACTGACTTATAATGTCTCGACACTCATGTGTCGACACAAGTTTAAGTCATCAGATTTTATGTGTCGACACTTGGTTAAGTGTCGACACCACACTACTCGACATGTAGTCGAGACTTTACTTAGAAAATTCTGAGTAAAACTTAAGTGTCGACACCTTATTGGATGTGTCGACACCAACTCGACATGTGTCGACACTAACATTCTGAAGTGTCGACACCAACTTCCTAGATGTGTCGACACCGATTTCCTGAAGTGTCGACACTAACTATTCTGTGTCGACATAGACTTGTCTATGTGTCGACACCTTTTTACTTAGCCAATTTTTAGTTCTTTAAACTTAGTCTAAGTTTATCATACCTAGTTCAATTTTGAAACTATTAAACTTAGCTTCTTCTAAGGGCTTAGTAAACATATCAGCTATCTGATCATCAGTTTTAACATATTCAAGTACAATTTCTTTCTACATGCTCCCTAAGAAAGTGATATTTAATCTCAATATGTTTAGTTCTACTATGAGATACAGGATTATTAGCTACTGAAATAGCACTTGTAGAATCACAGAAAAGTGGAGTTCTACTTACCTGAAATCCATAGTCTTCTAGCTGATGTTGAATCCACAGAAGTTGAGCACAGCAACTTCCTGCAGCTACATATTCTGACTCAGCTGTGGAGATAGCCACACTAGTCTGCTTTTTGCTGCTCCATGAAATTATTCTTCCACCTGCAGGCTGCTCCACATAGACTTCTTCTTTCAAATTACCATTTAGGAATGCTGACTTCACATCCATTTGGTATACCTTGAATCCTTGATAGGTTGCATAGGCCAAGAACATCCTTATGGCTTCCAGTCTGGCTACTGGAGCAAAGGTTTGATCAAAATCAATACCTTCTTCTTGCCTATATCCTTTTGCAACCAGTCTTGCTTTATTCTTAATGATGACTCCTTGTTCATCTAACTTATTCCTATAGATCCACTTTGTTCCTATCACATTGTGATCTTTAGGTTTAGGAACCAAGTCCCAAACCTTGCACCTTTTGAACAGATTAAGTTCTTCCTGCATTGCTTCAGTCCACTGTGGATCTTGTATAGCTTCTTCAAATTTCTTTGGTTCTATTTGAGACATAAAACTTGAATATACTACAGCATTCTGATTTCTGCTCCTTGTCTGAACACCTTGTCTTGGATCTCCAATAATAGCTCTACTGGATGATCTCTTAGATGCCTGTTGGCTGGAGGCATCCTTACTCCTGGTTGAACTTCTTCAGCATCTTCATCAAGCTGAGTTCCTTGTACTTCTTCAGTTCCTGGTACATGTAGTTCTCCCCCTGGACATAAGCCATCTTCTTCTACTTGCTGTCTTGCAACAGGTACATCTTCTATGGTTAGCTTGTCCATCTTCTTAGTAAGACCTGTGGGGCTGCACACACTACTAGACAACTCATTATTAATAAGTTTTGTCTCATCAAAAACTACATGCACAGACTCCTTTACAACTTGTGTAGTCAAGTTGTAGACTCTATAAGCCTTACTATTATTGATGTACCCAACAAACACTCCCTCTTGGGACTTGGCAGCAAACTTAGTTAGGTAAGACTTTCCATTGTTAAGTATGAAGCATTTGCAACCAAAAATCCTGAAATAGGATAGATTTGGTTTCCTGCCTTTCACAACCTCATAGGGGGTCTTGTTTAACCTTTTAGTGATGGTAGCCCTATTTATCACATGGCATGCAGTGTTAACTGCTTCAGCCCAGAAATACTCTGGCAGTGATGAATCACTTAATAGGGTTCTACCAGCCTCTATCAAGGTCCTATTTTTCCTTTCAGCAATGCCATTTTGCTGAGGTGTTCTAGGTGAAGAGAATTCTTGAAATATCCCATAGTCTTCACACAGTTTTGTCATGCTTTCAGACTGAAACTCAGTACCATGGTCACTTCTAATTTTGACCACTGTACAGTTCAATTCATTCTGAATTTGCTTAACAAAGCTATGGAAGACACTAGGTGTTTCAGATTTCTGCTTTAAGAAGAACACCCAGGAAAACCTTGAGTAGTCATCAACAACTACAAAGGTATAGACCTTCCTACCTAAGCTGTGAACTGGCATTGGACCAAATAGATCCATATGCAAGAGGTATAAACACCTCACAGCATCTTTGTTGTCTAAGCTTCTAAAGGTGGATTTAGTCTGCTTGCCCTTTTGACAAGCTGAGCAAATGCCATCTTTGACACACTTAACTTGAGGACCATTCCTCACTAACTCTTTGCTAAAGAGTTTGCTAATAGTCTTGTAGTTAAGATGAGCTAGCCTCTTGTGCCACTTGACACAATGAGAGACTGTCTCATCAGCTACAAGACAAACAGGAGAACCATTGTTCTCAATCATAATGTCTAAGCAGTAGACATTCCTCTTTCTATATCCTGTCAAAATGATCTCTTGATCACTTGACCTCTTGGTATGACAACCATTTTTAACAAATGATATGTCATACCCTACATCACTTAACTGACTTATACTAATGAGGTTGTGTTTCAACCCTTTAACATAAGCCACTTGAGTAATGGTAACAAGGTTTGAAGAGATGTTACCAAACCCTTTGATGATTCCTTTTTCAGAACCACCAAAGGTCACTTTAGGACCATTTTTGATTGGAATGTAGTCCTTCAGTAGTCCCCTTGTTCCAGTCATATGTCTGGAACATCCACTATCCAAGTACCATGTTGGGGTATGGCCACTTGGATTCACCTGCAAAACAAATTAATGAACCTTAGAACCCAAAGTAAACTTGGGTCCTTGGTGATTGTTAGTTTGCAACTTGACATAGCTACCTGCTGGCTTTCCACTAGGTAACTTGCTACTCAACTTGGCACTGGCATTGTGCCAACAATCCAAGGCAAAGTGGCCAACCTTGCCACAACACCAGCATTCAAACTTGTTGTACCTTTGCTTAGGTACAGACTTGGCTGTCTTGACTACAGCAGGCTTATTGAATGTTGGGGCTTTGCCCTTGGACTTGGACTGATCCTGAACAGTCCTAGCTGGTATAATAAAACCCAATCCAGCCTTTCCTTTATGATGAACAAATTCATCAATCAAGGGTAGCACTGATTTAGGTTTTGAAAACCTAGCAACTAGCTCTTTTTCCTTCTGGAGATTGATCTCCAGTAACTTAATTTGATCATTTTTATAAGTGATAGTTCCCATCTGAATCACAGTAATGTGTTTCAGCCTGGCTACCTCATTGAGCTTTTGATCAAATTCCTTCTCAAAGTCTGTTGCAGCTGCCTTTGGATCAGCAATTTCCTTTGCCTGACTTTTGGCAAGGGACTTGCTTTTCTTATAGGCTTGCAACAGTACTTTATATTCATCTAAGAGCTGATGAATATCTCCCTCAGATTCAGAAACACTTCCATCACTTGATGAAGATGAATCTGACTCTGAACTAGTACTGAAATCTGAACTTTGAGTTGGACTTTGTACCTGACTAGGTCCTGGCTGCTCCAGGATTTTGGTACTTTCAGTCAATGCCATCAGTCCTTGGCACTGACACTCTTCTTGTTCATAGATTGATTCCATGATCTGCATAAACTCCTCTTCTTCTTCAGCAAATAGCCCTATGTAGGCTTCAGCATCTGTCTCAGTGTCTGAAGAAGAAATGTCTGAAAGAGTCTTCTCATTCTTTGCAACAAAGGACTTCTCCTTCTTTCCTTTGAAGTGAGTCTTCTTTTTGTCACTAGATTCTTTTCTTCTCTCAGGACAATCTGCAATAACATGACCCTGTCTATTGCAGCAGTAACACACTATCCTAGACCCAGTTGCCTTGCTAGTCTTTGTCTTTTTCTTGTCCTTCTTTGAAGGCTTCTTCTCCTGATACTGAACTTCTTTCCCTTTGGAAAATGAAGGTCTGGACCTCCACTGTTTCTTCTTCAGGAATTTCTGAAAATGTCTGGTGAATGCAGCAAAGTCTTCATCACTTTCACTGCTTGTAGACTTTGTGCTAACAGACTCATCAGATTCTGATTCAACTACCTCTGGAGGAGGAGTTGATGACTTAGTCCTGCCCTTTCTAGGTACTTCTGACTTGAAGGCAACAGTCCTTTCCCTGTGCTCAGTCCTTGTTGATTTTTCTTCCTCTTTTCTCACTGACAGTTGCATCTCATAAGACAACAACTTCCCAAACAGTGTGGGAGGAGGAATTTCTCCCAACTTTGCCATTTCTCTGATGGCACAGATCTTAGTGTCCCAATCTTTGGTTAGGGACCTTAAGAACTTATCATTCAATTCATAGTTAGTGAACTCTCTTCCATAGGACATGAGTTCATTAACAATTCTATAAAACTTCTTGTAGCATTCAGTGATGCTATCTCCTCTTCCTTGCCTAAAGCTCTCATATTCTTGATTAAGCAAGGACTTCCTATCTTGCCTAACTTCTTCAGAACCTTCCATATAGACAATGAGGGTATCCCACATTTCTTTTGCTGTTTTACAGTGAATTAGGTTCTGAAAAGTTGCATCATCAATGGCACTTACTATTATGTTTTGTGCCCTTTTGTCCATAGTGGCTAGGACAATTTCATCCTTGGTCATCTCAGAGAAATCCTTTGGAGTCCTCTGATTTGCATCCAATACTGAGATCTTCATGGGCACATATGGCCCCTCTTTGACTGTGATGTAGATTCTAGGGTCAGAGGCTTCCATGAACAGCCTTACCCTCTCTTTCCAGATTCCAAAAATCTCTTTTCTGCATATGGGAAGTTTCATTGAACCCAATTCCTTGTGATTCTCTGAAGAACACATGTTTCTTGATTTTCTTGAAACTGTGTTCTGACTTACACTGAATCTGCCAAACTGGATCTCCTCAGACAGTTAGTCCTTTTTGAGGAACCTCCCTCTGATACCACTTGAAAGATATGGTACCTAAACACCTAGAGGGGGGGTGAATAGGTGACCTAAACCTTTTTGAAACTTACTTGGCAGCAAGACAGTTATCTCACAGAGTTTTACAGCTAATCAGCAATAACAGAATATAAACAGTTAATGCACAACACAGCACAGCACAGCAGACACACAAATTTATAGTGGTTCCCCAATCTTTGGGTACATCCACTTTCCCCTTCGCCTATCTAGCAGTGTACTAGATTCGGCCAAACTTCTCCACTATCTCAGAACCCAACTAGGTTCCTACACCTCAGGCCCAAAGCCTTACACTCAGCCACAAAGGCCTACACTCAGCCACCCAGGCCTACACTCAGCCAATTAAGGCCTACACTCAGAGTTCTTCAACTCCTACACTCAGGCAAACAAGCCCTACCCTCAGCCTTTATAATATAGGCTTACAATTCTCTCAGATCCAATGGATCCTACAAGTTAAAATTGAAATACAATAATTAACTCTACAACTCAGAAAATAAGAGAGGAGTTGAGAGTTTCTTGAAGAGTTCTTGGAAGAACTCAGCTTGATCCAAACTGACTTAGCTTCCTTCAAAGCTTCTTGAGTTAGAACTGAATTAGTCTGAATCCTCTGCAGTTGATCCTTGACCTCTGCTTCTTGAGATCCAGATGATTCTGAATCCTTCTTCTCAGCCTTAGTTCCAAAGACTGAATTCTTGATTGGAGCTCTCTCTCTCCAACTTCTTAGATCTGCAGTTGGACTGCCAGATCTTCTTGTGTTGATCCTCTGTGTATCACTTTTCTGATTTAATCTGATCAAACACTTCAATTATTCTCACTACTTGTAATAACAACAATCAAATCTTTACAATAACAACCCTTCTTTCTGTAAACTGTGAGTGTCTATTTATAGGCTTCCTTCATGGTAACCGGCTGATCCGGTTCATAACAGACTTTTGATTTCTCTGACAGTTGCTGTAGACCGGCTGGATCGGCAGCTGTCATGTCAACCAGTCACTTCTTGAAATTATCTAACTGTCAGATAGTGTCGAGACTTTCTGTTCTTAAGTGTCGACACTTATAGATCAAGTGTCGACACATGTTGTGTAAGTGTCGACACAAGTCTACAAGGTGTCGACACAACTCCTTGTATGTCTCGACACAGATTCTTCTTCAAATGTCGACACTGAAATTAAGTGTCGACACAAGTACTTGATCTTCTGTAACTTGTTGATTTCTTCTAAGTGTCGACACATCTCCTTTGTGTCGACACATCTTCATGTGTTGAAACTGTCAAGTGTCGACACTGCTTCTTGGTGTCGACACAAGTCTTCAATTTTGTTTCTTCAGCTGAGTGTCGACACATTCCCTTAGTGTCGACACTTGTACTTAGAATATTTTGTAAACTTTTCTGTTCTCTGCTAAGTGTCGACACAGCTCCTTGTGTCGACACAAGTCTTCAAGTGTAGAGTCTTCAACTAAGTGTCAACACATTGTGCTGGGTGTCGACACTTTCTTCAAGTGTTGACTCTTCTGGTTGTGTGTCGACACATTGTGCTGAGTGTCGACAGATACTTCAAGTGTTGACTCCTTTGAGTGTGTGTCGACACATTGTGCTGAGTGTCGATACATTCTTCATATGTTGACTCTGCTGATTGAGTGTCGACACATTGTGTTGAGTGTCGACACTTGTCCTTAGTCTCTGCAGAATTTTGCTGAGTGTCGACACAACACCAAGTGTCGACACTTTCTGATGTAGACTCAGCTCTTCTAGGTGTCGACACTTCTGCTAAGTGTCGACACAGCTTTTCTGCATTCTTCTTCACTGAGTGTCGACACAGCTCCAAGTGTCGACACTTTGTGTCTGGTGTCGACTCTTCATCCCAGGTGTCGACACAATTTCTCCAAGTGTCGACACTGCTTGTCTGGGTGTCGACACAAGCTTTCTCAAGTGTCGACACTTTCCCTCTGGGTGTCGACACATGGACTTAGAAACTTTTAGCTTCAGTCCAGTGAATACCTAACCTGCACAAGTAACTCAAACAAACATCAAATACATTATGATGTATATCATTGAGTTAGGTGAGGCTTCTTCAAATCAGGTACATTTGACCAATGTACCCAACATTTAACATACTCTATTCACCCCCCCTCTCCGCTTTAGAATAATCAGATCTAACCCCCTATCTTTCAATTGGTATCAGAGCAGGTTCCTTTGGTTGTACAAGCTAACACTTGAACCAAAAGATCCTTTGTTAGATCTGATCTTAGTTTGTTTATGACACAACATGACACATAACAAAGACTATGCAAGCACCAGACCTCCAGTCTGCACCTTGAATAAATTTGCAATTTGGAAGGCAAGACTCATGTTGTATATGAATTCTATTGATGAGGACATATATAATTCAATTTTGACAGCTGCTACTACATCTACTTCAACTTCAAGCACTCATGGTGTTCCACCACCTGAGTTGATAGATGCTCAGAAAAAGGCAAAGATTGCAGATGCAAAGGCCATGAACATATTGGCTCATACTATGTCAGATGACATATTTCAGAAAGTGGCTGAATGCACATCTGCAAAAGCAATCTGGGACTCTCTAAACCAGATGGTTACTAGTTCATCTGATGAGAGGAAAGATAGAAGATCAACTCTCATCTCCCAGTAAAAGAACTTTAAGAAGGAAGAATCAGAATCTGTTAGTGACATGTACAACAAATTAAGTTTAATTATCAGTGAGCTGAAGATTTTGGACAAAGACATCTCTCTCACTGAGGTGAATGACAAGATCCTCATGTACTTCCCAAGCTCATGGGATTCCAAGATATGGCCAATTAAGGAGGCCAGAAGCTTGAATGAGATTTCCATAGAATCTCTCCTAGGAAAGCTCAAATCGTATGAGCAGTTGATCAAGTCTAGGTAAGCTGTAGAACAGAAGACTCCTGCAACATCAAGAAAGGAGCAGAACACAGCTTTTAAAAATGCAGAAGAAACTGAAGCTACAACATCAAATGAAGAACTCCTAAGTCTCATAGCAAAGAGATTCTATAAGATGGCAAGGAAGGACTTCAGGAGAAATTCATCCAGGCATGATGACAAGCCCAAGTATGACAAAACACCCACTAAGGAAATTTTATGTTTTGGGTGCAGAAAACCAAGACAGTTCATTTCTGAATGTCTTGAAAATCAAAAGAAGGAGAAAAGGAGAGAAAAAGACTCCAGGAAACATCACTACAACAAGCCTTCATCCAGCAAGCACAAAAGAAAAGAAAAGGGATTTTTGGCTGAAACCTGGAGTGACACTGAAGAAGAATCTTCATCATCTAGCTCCAGCGAAGAGGAAGATAAAGCAAAGGTAACAGAAGTTTGCCTCATGGCTATCAATTCCACTTGCAGCCCATCGGATGTTGAGGAACAAACAAAAGAGTCAGACAATGAAGAATCTGAATCAGAAGCAGATCAGGTACTATCTTCCTTTGATTACAATTCTGATAGTTTTAAAACTGAATTTAAATCCATGTGTATAGATTTAATAAATTCAAAAAAGAGATTAAAACACTAAGGGAAAAATTATATGAACATGAAAACCTTGTTTCTGAAAACATTAAATTAAAATATGAACTAACTTTAGCTCATGAACAAATAATATCATTAAAATCTGAATTAGCTGAGGCTAGGAAACTTGAAGAATCCCTAAATGGGAGAAGCATCAAGTTGATGGACATCACAAGCACAGTTAATGCCAGGCTCAATGGCAAGTTGGGCTTAGGTGCATCATCAAGCCAACCCCCACTAATTCAGAAAAATATTTTGACAACACCAATTATGTTTGTTTCTGAAAAAGGAAAAGAGAAAATAGATAACGATAAAAATGTTAAACCAACTGAATTAAAACCAAAGAATAAGAAAAGGAAACAGAATAAGAAAAACTCTAACTACAACAATGTTCAACAGATTTCGTCGAACTTCGATCGACGAAATGTGTACAGTTCGTCGAACTCCAGTCGACGAACTCCGAACGTAGATTTCTATTATTATAATTCGTTGAACTACGATCGACGAAACCAGTATGGTTCGTCAACCCGAGATTAAAGATTTTGGGGCCCAGAGAATGACTACTTTCATTCTCTGAGTGGATTTCGACGAACTCATCCCCATTCATCGAACTCAGATCAACGAACTCAATTGAATTCGTCGAACACACTTCAGTATAACAGAAAATTTAATTTTCCTAAAACTCATAATCAACCTAGATCTTCCTATAATCAATTTAACTAATGGATTATACCACCTAGAAGATATCACCCTTTAGGTTATAAATGCCAACCAGAGTATTCTTACATATCTAATTTTAGTTATGTGAAGAAAGGACCTAAGGTAACCTGGATCAAGAATAGCTAATCTGTTCTCTTGCAGGTGAAAGACTATCCTACCACAGAGCAACAGTGGTATCTGGATAGTGGCTATTCTAAACACTTGACTGTAAACAAGGACAACCTAATCAACTTCAAGGCAAAGTTAGAACCAAAAGTAATATTTGGTGACTCCAATTGTGGCCAGACTGAAGGTTATGGAAAGGTCAAGATTGGAGCTGTCACCTTCAAGAAGATAGATTATGTAAATGGACTGAAGCACAATCTCATCTCCATAAGTCAATTATGTGATGAAAAGTTTCAGGTATCATTCAATAAAACTTCTTGTATTATTACTTCTTTAAATAACCATATAGTTTTGACTGACACTAGGGTAGGAAATATTTACATAGTTAACTTCCAGTCAGCTATATCTGAAATTTGTTTGTTCAATCAAACTAGTAACAATAATGACCTTTGGAATAGGAGATTAGATCATGTTAATTTGAAAAACATTGTCAAACTCTCTAGGGATAACCTTGTAAGAAGATTGCCTTCTTGCCCCTACAAGAAGGAAAGCCTTTACAAGGCTTGTCAATTAGGGAAGCAAACTTAAAGTAGTTTTAAATGTAACATCCCCTTTCCAACTAGACCCCTAGGTGTGGTTTTTTCCATGGCAAGGTCATGACAACCCTAGGAAGCCATGAATGAGCCAAGGGATAGGAGACAAAGTGGGGAAACACATCATGGTCTGCCAATAGTAGAACTCTGAACAATGGTTTAGGATGACCATAGGCTACACCTTGACCCCAAGACCCTACCACAACACCCCCTAATACCTTGGGAGGCCCTTTAGAGCCATAAGGACCCATTGGGGTCAACCAAAGAGGCTCAGTTGACCAAGGTCAACCCTAGCCCTAAATTGGTCAAACTAGCCTACTTAGGGTCAATTGACCTACCCCTAGCCTAGAGGACCCCACCTATGCCCTCCTAACCCTAAAGTGAGGTCAATGGGTCACTAAGGACACATTGGGGCCATCCCTAGAGGCCAGGTTGACCCAAGTCAACTCAAGCTCCTGATCTGGTCAAAGTACCCTTACTAAGGGTATGTGACCTCCAAAGTGCAGGGTAACCCTACATAACCCTACCCAAACCTTAGGGGAAGCCAATGGGTCACCAAGGACCCATAGGGGTCAACCCAATTGGTCATGTTGACCCAAGTCAACTCTAGCCCTAAAATGGTCAAAGTGCCCTTACCAAGGGACATGTGACCACCAAGATGCCCAACCAACCCTATTCAAGTAATCCTAGACCTTAAGGAAGTCCAATGGGTCACTAAAAACCCAATGGGGTCAACCCAGATGGTCAAATTGGCCCAGGTCAATCCTCATTTAAGCTAAGTCAAACCTAGCCCAAAAGGGCTAACCCAAGCCCAAGCCACTTCTTCCTTAGGCTAACCCTATTTCCATGTTCATCATAACCAAGTGGGCTGCACTTAGCTTATGGGGTTGACCAGTCAACCAGGGGTGACTAGGAGAGAGAAAGAAGCTTCCCTCCATGTTAATAGAGGAGAGAGAAGATGGGGGAGAGGAAGGGAGAGAGTGGAGCCGGCCAAGGGAGGCTAACAGCCACCTTTAATGGCTTCAATCAACCCCTCTAGGGAAGAGGAGTTGATTCCAGCCGTTTCCCGGCCACCAAGGGGTGGATTCAGCCCCCCTCCACTCTACCCGAGCCACAACATAAATGGTGTTGATGGCCATTGAAGAACCAGCCACCCCCCTTCCCCAATTGCCATTTAAACACCATCAGTGGGCAAAGGGGATCATTTTCGAGCATTTACCTGGAGGAGACGGGCCATCCCACTATACTGTTGCAGAAGCCGAGCGCCGCCGCCATCAACAATGGCATCCCGCCGCTCTTCCCGTATCCAGGCCGCCAGGAAGGTCCTCCCCCTCTCCTTAACTCTCGGATAGATCATATGACTCCTTAGGCTTAAGATTCGGGACTCAATTGAGCCCGATCAAATCCAGCATTTTTCATGGTTTCGGCAAGAAAGTTTCTTGCTATAACCGTCGGAAAACGCCTCTCCGGCGGCAGAGCCGCCGCCTGGCGATAGCCACCACCTCAACAGAGGTGGTGGTGGCGGTGGCCGACCGGGGAAGGGGCTGGATCGCCAGCGACAAGTCTTGGAAACGGCTCCAGGTGGGATGGATCTTGGTCGTTGGCTCAATGAAGAAGATGACGAGATTCCGTCGATTATGCGTCAAGATTCGCGCTACTCCTGATTCTAAACTATAGGATATTAAATTTTGATATTTTGATTTATGTCACAGTTTTAGTGTTATTTGGTTTTAATTTTTAAAAATACCTAGACCCACCTGGGGGGAAAACATCTAACATGAAAGTTGTATCCCTCTGAGTCTAATTTATTTTAAAATTTGTTTGAACCTATTTGGGTGCATGGTCTGACCCGGGCACCCATTTTGGTAGGACATACCCTTAGGGCTAGGCAGTCATTAAACTGAGTGCCCACACTTCATCCCTATCCCAAATCAATTGAAATTTTGGCAGGGAGCCTAACCTAGTTATACCTAGGGCCTGCCCGAAACTCAAAATTTTTGGACACAATTTTACTAAAGTTTTTGATTTTATTTAATAAAGCTAGGGTAATTTAATTAAGTGGTCAAATGACCTCCAAACCCTCCCAAATTTTGGGAGTGGTCCCTTGCTTCCAGACCTAGTTTTGAACAAAATTTGAACACATTTGGATAGGTTTTGGTTAGGGAATCACCAAACCCTAGTGTGGCCCTAAGGTGGTGTTTTTGTTCAAAAAGTGCACTTTTGATTTTGAGTGACCAAATCACCTCAACAGAGGCTGAAGTTTGGGACACTTACTTGCTTTGGCATTTATCACCTCCCCATGGAATGTGGGGTAGAGTGGAATTGATTTTCCGTAAGTTCCTAGGCCAAACCCTAAGGAAGGACTTTTGTGCCTTGTGAAGGGCATGAGTCCTAAACAACTTGGATGAACATCAAATTTTGCATGGAGGGTCCTAGGGTATATAAAACCCTCTGGTAAAAATATTAAATAATTTTGAAAAAGGGTAGGGTCCACAAAACCCTAACCCTAGCTTAGGTCATAAAACTTGTAGTGCTCGTTTAGGTTAGCTAAAATCCTGGAAATATAATCAAATCTGGGTAGTGTGGGAATAGGAATATTTTGAGCCTCTGGTAATTTATTTGGAAAGTTTTGATCAATATTGGTAGCACTTCATTTGTTACCAATAGGATTGCCCTAATTAATAATTTGACTATTGTGATCTCACTGCCCATTGAAAGGTCATGAAACATTGGCAGAGGTAGTTTTAGACCATACTGATCATACATGATTTTTAATAGAATTTTTGGATACATAATTAGGGCATCTACTTCACAAGTGCATTACTTCGGTTACATACTAAATAATTCTTACAAGAGCTCAATACTTATTGAAAAATTATGAAACTTGATACATAGTGTTCCTAGTTAATTATTATCATGTGGGAATTTATGTGGAAATTTTTGATGGATAATTAGTATACTTTGTTCATTAACCCATGAACTTGAAATTTCATGAGAAAATCAAGTATAGCCTTATTATTGAATGATAAATTACGAAACTTTATCTAGGGTATTTGTATGTCATCATAACCATCCCTGAATTTTCTCTGAATTTGTGGAGGTACTATTGCTGTAAAATCTTTTAAAATGACTTATTATGAGATATATTTGAAATTAAATTTAAGGGCCTAAACCTTGCTGAAAAATTTGAAGACTTAGGCTTTAGAGTTGATTATGCATTTTGTAATTAACATAAATTTAGTGGATTATTATCGTGTCTGAAATTGGTACTTCATGTTCAAACTTGGGCTTTTTGGATACTAGAATAAATAAATAAATTATCAGACAAATTAGGAAAATTATGAATTTCTGGATTTATGCTACAAATGTCATTTTAGCCATCTAATAATTATCATAGGGGTACTGGATGAGTATTTCATGTACCTCCCATTTTACGAGTCATATAGCTTAAGTGGTCTGCATTTAGCAAAACTGCAGGAAATCCTTTTGGATATGAAGTAGTGCACGTGTGATGGGTCTTGTTGGTTTGCTGGAAGGATAAGTAGAATTAGGTGCATCTATGGAAGATAAGTGAGTAGGGTGTTGTTTTGTCTAGGGTTTAGAGGCGTTCGGGTCCGACGAAAGATCGTCCTACCCAAGGAGAGTTGGAGTCAAATCACCCTAGGATTAGCCTATCGGAACATGAGAAAGTAATGGGTAAGGGAATCAACCAATAACAAAAACAAGTACCTTGCGAAAGGGAACGCTGGGCGTAATCCCAACATAGTTCCTAGTGCCCCTTGAGAGCCCTTCATAGGGAATACCGGGGGCAGTCCTGGGTTAACGTAAACTGTTTTAACAAGCTGAAAAGAGTAACTTAGTAATTAGGGTTGCATATTTCACAAACAGAGGTAGCACCAGAAGATAGCTTGGAGCTTCGGCTCGGATGGTTAAAAGGCGGACTTTGGGTCTGGGGTGCTTCGGCTCGATTGTTTGAGACAGACGTGTTTGTCCGGGGAGCTTCGGCTCGGTTCTTGATTACGCTAAATTTGCATGTGCATAAAATGAAAGGAAATTAAGGTGGTGGGTCTTCGGTATTGGAGGGTCGATGCACCGACGCCAATACGTTGACTCGGCAAGTGTAGTTAGCACTTCGCCAACAGAAGTCCGGTACGTCAGCCGGCAAGAGTACGCAGGAGTCCGCTTCGTGCACCAAACATTGAGGCGTACGATAGGTCTGACCGGTTATGCTTTACTGGTTTAGAGGTGGTCGAGGCCCAACCCACCGCTTCCGTCTGCCACTACGGAGGTATCCTGGGAGGTTACGACTCCAGAAAGGGGGAACTAAAGGTCTGTGTGCACAGAGTCGGGTGTGTGTGTTGCACTTGCATGATCCATCATACCCACTTGCATGTCATACCATAATCGATTCATTTAACCCTGACACCTAAGTATAAGTGGAATGAGACGCTTATACTTTAGGACCTGCTAAACGACCCCTTGGTCTATAAGCTTGTGTAGGCAAGTTTATAAATTAAGGTTAATTTTGATATATATATTTACTGCTGTTTGATAACCGACACCCCAACGTATAAATTGGTATGGGACTTTTTATACGATGAGAGCCTTGCAGAAGACCCCTTGGCTTATGTGTTCTCACATAAGTGAAGGTTACTTTTCATATTTCAGCTTATTATCTATACATGTTATAGAATTGCTAGTATAGGTCCGCTGCCATCTGTTCTTGATTTTTCTCCACCTTCAAGTCCTCCCCTTTCTTCCTCTCCTCTCGGTGCCTAGGAGCCGTGGGGGAAGGGGCGGGGGATGATAGGACTTAGTCTTTTAGACTAACGGTTTTCGAACCGCATCATTTAGGGGATCGTGGAGACCAGCATGGAGGAGCAGCCCCAGAGACCGGTGCGCTTGGAGGTGGGGCAGTCTAGCTCCGGAGTTCATACAGCCGGGACCGTGAGTCTCGACCTTGAGTAGTTTTTCTGCTTCCGCATGAGTGATTTTGTAGTGAGGATATGTTGTACCGGGCATAAGCCCGTATTTTGCTACTCTGATGTTTTATTCTGTGGACACTCCCTTCGTGGAGTTATATTTATTATGACATGTGATTCTCTGTGCACTGCAATTTTGCATTTACATTATTGTGCTACTTTTCTGCGATTGATTTGGCCGGCAGAATCGGCGCTTTGTGGTGATGACTCTTCAGGGCATGAAGGAGTCACCGCAAAACGGCGGTTCTGGGCCTAAGACCCCGGTGTTGAAAAAAAAGGGGTCTTACAAGTGGTATCAGAGCGGACCTCGATTGAAAAGTAGCAGTCCACAACCCTGGTTCACCCCCACGTGAGTTTAGTTTGGGGACAAACTAAGCAGCGGAAGCATGGTGTGCCCATATGGGGGATCACATGTAAATTGTCCACTTTTATCAGGTATTGGGTCGATTACCTACTAATGTAGTTCGTTTTGCAGCCCCCAGCTCAGCCCACCCCATAAGGTGGAGCTCAGCAGACTCCAGACATTGCACCACCTCCCATGGTCCCCACACCTTTCCTTCAGTCAGACATGGGGCAAACACTTACAGCTATCCTTGAGGCCTTCCGGGCTCAGCAGGCTCCGGCCCAGCAGCCAAACCCAGGGGCCAACTGGATGAGCACCTTCCGAGGACTCTCTCCCCCGTCATACTTGGGGACAGAGTCGGCAATGCAGACAGAGGAGTGGCTGGATGTTATGTACGAGATGTTGACTGGGATACGATGCCCTTGGGAGGAGAGGGTGGCCTTGGTGGTATCTTGCTTGGAGTCCCATGCCAAGAGGTGGTGGAAGACGCTGTTGGACACGACGTTTCCTGATAGGGAGATTGCAGAAATCACTTGGGAGGAATTCAGGGGCACGCTGCTGGAGCACTTTGTTCCGCAGTCGGCCAGGGACGAGTTGGAGGAGCGGTTCTTGCAGCTGAGGCAGGGCACCAGGACGGTGGTGGAGTACCACCGAGAGTTCGACCATTTGGCCCGATATGCGGGTTCTTACCAGCTGGACGAAGCAGGATACGTCAAGAGATTTTATAAGGGCCAAAAAGAGGAGTTGAGGGAGGCCTTGCTGTTTGTATCTGACGGGCCTATCTCCCGGATTTTGGAGATGGCGAAGAGGATTGAGGCCGATTGGCACACCACTTGGGGCCGGAAGCGGCAAGCGGAGGATCAGGTCCGGAGGGCCCGAAATGATCAGTGGCGAGGCACCTTACCAGATGGGAGAAGGACAGAGGAGCAGCCTCGTCAGGAGGTGAGGCAGGAGCCGAGAGAGTAGGTGGTTTTGGCCCCTCAACCTCTTCGGATACAGGAGATGCCGAGACCCGGGGGTATGGCGTATCCCCCGCCGGAGTGCTTCCATTGTCATCAGGTGGGACACCTCCGGAGAAACTGCCCCATGAGGGGGGCACCACCTCCAGTACCACAGGGTGGCCCACCTGCCCAGCATTTCGGAGGCCGAGGACGCGGCCGAGGATGTGGTTACTAGGGAGGAGACCGAAGACAGGAAAGGGAGCAGGCATATGCCTTGGATCTGGCACAGCCTCGAAATCCAGAGCGGGTCATCACTAGTAAGCTAAGATGTTTTAAATTGTTTAAACTAAATTCCCATTCTCAATTGTCCAACAAGTAGAACTGCCCTAAGCAGAATAAATAGCAAAGAAAACGCGTCATAAAATACTAAGACCTTTAATCATCACAGGTATAGTCTTCATCAGCGACAAGCCCGCCTATACTCTGTTCGACACGGGTGCTTCACACTCGTTTGTGTCGGAGGCCTTCCTGGAAGGGCTGGAAGGAGTGGAACGGTTCTCAGGCCGGATGAGTAGGGTGCGTCTACCCGACAGATCAGAGATACTCACCTCAGCCCACTGCAGCATGGAGGCGGAGATTGGAGGGAAGTCGTTCGAAGTTCCGGCAACGGTCCTGAGGATGCCAGTCTTCGAGCTGATCCTGGGCATGACTTGGTTGCAGTGGAATCATGCCCAGATTGATTGTCAAGCGAAGAGGATCACCATGAGGCACGGGGACTCTACCATAATAATCGAAGGTATAAGACCTGCCTCACGTATACCCTTATCTTCAGTACAGGCCGTCAAGGCCTATTTACAGGTGGAGGAGGTCTATGAGGTGCTGTTTGAGATGACGGAGGCCACGAGTTCTATATCGAATATCCCGGTGGTGCGGTAGTTTGAGGACATCTTTCCGGAGAAGTTACCCGGATTACCCCCGCGCAGGGAGCAAGACGTCCAGATACAGCTTGTGCCGGGGGCCAAGCCAGCGTCCAAGGCACCTTACCGGATGGCCCCAAAGGAGTTGACAGAGTTCCGGAGCCAGCTTCAGGAGTTAGTGGAAGCCGGATTTGTCCGGCCAAGCTCTTCACCTTGGGGAGCCCCGGTATTGTTCGTCAAGAAGAAAGACGGGACCCTCAGATTGTGCATCGACTATCGAGCACTAAATCGGCTAACGGTCCGGAACACCTATCCACTGCCAAGGATAGACGAGCTATTCGACCAGCTACAGGGAGCGCAGTTCTTTTCGAAATTAGATTTGAGGTCGGGATACTACCAGCTTCGGATTCGGGAGGAGGACATTCAGAAGACTGCTTTTAGTAGCAGATATGGTTTATACGAGTTTACGGTGATGCCCTTCAGACTCACCAATGCACCATCAACGTTCATGACCCTCATGAACCAAGTCTTCAAGGAATATCTTGATGTGTTTGTCATTGTGTTCATCGATGACATCCTCATTTACTCGAGGATGGAGGAGGAGCACACTCGCCATCTGACACTGACCCTGCAGAGACTGCGGGAGAATCATCTATATGCGAAGTTTAGTAAATGTCAGTTCTGGCTGAAGGAGGTGGGCTTCCTAGGCCATATTATTAGTGGAGCTGTATTGGCAGTGGACCCGGTAAAGATTCAGGCTATTCGGGATTGGCCGCAGCTGAAGACAGCCACCGACGTACGAAGTTTTCTAGGACTTGCCGGTTACTAGCGGAAGTTCGTGGAGGGATTCTCTCGAATCGCCCTCCCGCTCACATCCTTGACGAAGAAGGAGGTACCATTCGTATGGACCCCGCAGTGCGAGGCAGCTTTCTAGGAGCTGAAGGATCGGCTAACCACGGCTCCCATTCTTACTCTCCCCTCGGGGAGGGAAGGATTTCAGGTCTACACTGATGCTTCCTACCAGGGTATGGGAGCTGTACTGATGCAGAAGGGCCATGTGATTGCATATGCATCTCACCAGTTGAAGAAGCATGAGCAAAACTATCCGGTGCACGACCTTGAGATGGGGGCGGTCGTTTTTGCTTTGAAGGTATGGCGCCATTATCTTTATGGAGTCCACTGCGATATCTATTCCGACCATAAGAACCTGAAATACATGGACACGCAGAAGGAACTGAACATCAGGCAGAGGCGCTGGGTGGACTTCCTTGCAGATTATCAGTATGAGATGCACTACCATCCAGGGAAGGCAAACGTGGCGGCGGACGCTTTGAGTCGGAGAGCTGCCACTTCCGAGGTCGGGCCCCAGGTTATCTCTATGGAGCTGGTGAGGAGACTGGAGGATATGCACATCACACTGGTGTCATCCGAGGACCCCGAGATTTACACAGAGTATTTAGCAGCGGTGATTGCTACAGATGATATCCGGGACAGAGTCAGAGAGGGACAGAGGCGAGATGTCAATTTGGAGCCGATATTCTGGGCCTTGGAGAACGGTACAGTAGGAGATTACACGATGAGGGATGGCGTGGTATGCTTTGGAAGGAGGCCAGGTCCGGGAAGATATTATGGCAGAGGCATACCACAGCAGATACTCGGTGCACCCGGGCATCACGAAGATGACTGCGGATTTGAAAAAGACTATGTACTGGCCTGGAATGAAGGATATCACTCGGTTTGTGACCCACTACGAAGCTTGCCAGCTAGTGAAGGCAGAGTGCAAAAACCCTGCGGGGTTGTTGCAACCACTCCCGGTACCAGAGTGGAAGTTCGAAGACATCGCGATGGATTTTATTCACGGACTTCCCCGATCACGAACATGGAATGACTCAATTTGGGTCATCGTCGATCGGTTGACTAAGGTAGCCAGGTTCATTCCGATCAGGAAGGACGACGTTGTGGGAGTATTAGTACGGAGATTTGTGGAGCAGTTCATTCGATATCACGGGGTGCCCAAGACGATCGTATCAGATCGGGATGGCCGGTTCACTTCCAGGGAGTGGAGATCCGTGAAAGCTTACTTGGGCACGCGATTGACCTTCAGCACTGCATTTCATCCCCAGACGGACGGGCAGACAGAACGCACCAACCGGACGCTGGAAGACCTTTTGAGGCTATGCATTTTGGACCGCGGGGAACCGTGGGAGAAATTCTTACCCCTGGTCGAGTTCTCCTATAACAACAGCTACCAGTCCAGCATCAGGATGGAGCCTAACGAAGCCTTGTACGGAAGGAGATGCCGGACCCCGCTTTCTTGGTTTCAGGACGAAGACCCGAAGGTGTTGGGATCAGAGTTTTTTGAAGACACCGAGGCTCAGGTGAGGCTGATCAGAGACAGGATGCTAGAGGCGCAGAGTAGACAGGCTAAGTACTATGACGCCCGTCATCGGCAGGTGGTGTTCCAGGTGGGAGACCGGGTGTTTTTGAAGATCCGGCCCATGCATGGAGTCTCGCGGGTGCGTGGTCGGAGGAAGAAGCTCAGCCCTAGGTACATGGGCCCTTACAGGATCCTGGAGCGGATCGGGACCCTAGCCTACAGGCTGGAGTTACCATCAGAGCTGGAAGCGCTGCACGACGTCTTCCATATTTCTTCGCTGAGGAGGGCTCTGCTATGCCCGGAGCAGTAGATTTTGCCACCGAAGGGCCGGTAGCTTCAGACTGGTCAGTTCGTTTGGAGCCGGTTAGGATCGACGACCGAGGAGTACGGGTCTTGCGACGCAGAAGGTCCCACTAGTCAAGGTCCTGTGGAGGAACCACGGCTAGGAGGAGCATACCTGGGAGCCGTAGGACCTGATGCGACAAAGATACCCAGAGCTGTTCAGTCAGGTATACCTCACAAACCCCTCAAGATGTTTTAATTATTTTCCTACTTTAACTAGTAAGGGCTGCTTTAGGCGGGTAGAGGCTTATATTTTGTTTATTGGGGGCTTATCTTTAGTTTATTGGGATCTTGGCTTTATCCATTGGGTGAATTGAACATAGATTTAGGTTTCCCTTAAAACCTAGTTTAGCAAACATGGCGTCGTGATGGGATGTTACAAGTTTCCTTCTTCGGTAGAAAATTTCCGTAGGCGTAACCTTGATTTCGGGGACGAAATCTTTATTTTGTTTATTGGGATTTGTAACATCCCCTTTCCAACTAGACCCCTAGGTGTGGTTTTGTCCATGGCTAGGTAATGACAACCCTAGGAAGCCAGGAATGGGCCAAGGGATAGGAGACAAAGTGGGGAAACACATCATGGTCTGCCAATAGTAGAACTCTGAACAATGGTTTAGGATGACCATAGGCTACACCTTGACCCCAAGACCCTACCACAACACCCCCTAATACCTTGGGAGGCCCTTTAGAGCCATAAGTACCCATTGGGGTCAACCAAAGAGGCTCAGTTGACCAAGGTCAACCCTAGCCCTAAATGGGTCAAACTAGCCTACTTAGGGTCAATTGACCTACCCCTAGCCTAGAGGACCCCACCTATGCCCTCCTAACCCTAAAGTGAGGTCAATGTGTCACTAAGGACACATTGGGGCCAGCCCTAGAGGCCAGGTTGACCCAAGTCAACTCAAGCTCCTGATCTGGTCAAAGTACCCTTACTAAGGGTATGTGACCTCCAAAGTGCAGGGTAACCCTACATAACCCTACCCAGACCTTAGGGGAAGCCAATGGGTCACCAAGGACCCATAGGGGTCAACCCAATTGGTCATGTTGACCCAAGTCAACTCTAGCCCTAAAATGGTCAAAGTGCCCTTACCAAGGGACATGTGACCACCAAGATGCCCAACCAACCCTATTCAAGTAATCCTAGACCTTAAGGGAGTCCAATGGGTCACTAAAAACCCAATGGGGTCAACCCAGATGGTCAAATTGGCCCAGGCCAATCCTCATTTAAGCCAAGTCAAACCTAGCCCAAAAGGGCTAACCCAAGCCCAAGCCACTTCTTCCTTAGGCTAACCCCATTTCCATGTTCATCATAACCAAGTGGGCTGCACTTAGCTTATGGGGTTGACCAGTCAACTAGGGGTGACTAGGAGAGAGAAGGAAGCTTCCCTCCATGTTAATGGAGGAGAGAGAAGATGGGGGAGAGGAAGGGAGAGAGTGGAGCCGGCCAAGGGAGGCTAACAGCCACCTTTAACGGCTTCAATCAACTCCTCTAGGGAAGAGGAGTTGATTCCAGCCATTTCCCAGCCACCAAGGGGTGGATTCAGCCCCCCTCCACTCTACCCGAGCCACACCATAAATGGTGTTGATGGCCATTGAAGAACCAGCCACCCCCCTTCCCCAATTGCCATTTAAACACCATCAGTGGGCAAAGGGAAAACTTTTCGAGCGTTTACCTGGAGGAGACGGGCCATCCCACTGTACTGTTGCAGAAGCCGAGCGCCGCCGCCGTCAACAATGGCATCCCGCCGCTCTTCCCGCATCCAGGCCGCCAGGAAGGTCCTCCCCCTCTCCTTAACTCTCAGGTAGATCATAGGACTCCTTAGGCTTAAGATTCGGGACTCAATTGAGCCCGATCAAATCCAGCATTTTTCATGGTTTCGGCAAGAAAGTTTCTTGCTATAACCGCCGGAAAATGCCTCTCCGGTGGCAGAGCCGCCGCCTGGCGATAACCACCACCTCAACGGAGGTGGTAGTGGCGGTGGCCGGCCGGGGAAGGGGCTGGATCGCCGGCGACAAGGCTCCAGGCAGGATGGATCCTGGTCGTTGGCTCAACGAAGAAGATGATGGGATTCTGTTGATTCTGTGTCAAGATTCGCGCTACTCCTGATTCTAAACTATAGGATATTGAATTTTGATATTCTGATTTATGTCACAGTTTTAGTGTTATATGGTTTTAATTTTTAAAAATACTTAGGCCCACCTGGGGGGAAAACATCCAACATGAAAGTTGTATCCCTCTGAGTCTAAGTTATTTTAAAATTTGTTTGAACCCATTTGGGTGCATGTTCTGACCAGGGCACCCATTTTGGTAGGACATATCCTTAGGGCTAGGCAGTCATTAAACTGAGTGCCCACACTTCATCCCTAGCCCAAATCAATTGAAATTTTGGCAGGGAGCCTAACCTAGCTATACTTAGGGCCTGCCCAAAACGCAGAAGTTTTGGACACACTTTTTCTAAAGTTTTTGATTTTATTTAATAAAGCTACGGTAATTTAATTAAGTGGTCAAATGACCTCCAAACCCTCCCAAATTTTGGGGAGTGGTCCCTGGCTTCCAGACCTAGTTTTGTACAAAATTTGAGCACATTTGGATAGGTTTTGGTTAGGGAATCACCAAACCCTAGTGTGGCCCTAAGGTGGCGTTTTTGTTCAAAAAGTGCACTTTTGATTTTGAGTGACCAAATCACCTCAACAGAGGCTGAAGTTTGGGACACTTACTTGCTTTGGCATTTATCACCTCCCCATGGAATGTGGGGTAGAGTGGAATTGATTTGCCCTAAGTTCCTAGGCCAAACCCTAAGGAAGGACCTTTGTGCCTTGTGAAGGGCATGAGTCCTAAACACCTTGGATGAACATCAAATTATGCATGGAGGGTCCTAGGGTATATAAAACCCTCTGGTAAAAATATTAAATAATTTTGAAAAAGGGTAGGGTCCACAAAACCCTAACCCTAGCTTAGGTCATAAAACTTGTAGTGCTAGTTTAGGTTAGCTAAAATCCTTGAAATATAATCAAATCTGGGTACTGTGGGAATAGGGATATTTTGAGCCTCTGGTAATTTATTTGGGAAGTTTTGATCAATATTGGTAGCACTTCATTTGTTACCAATAGGATTGCCCTAATTAATAATTTGACTATTGTGATCTCACTGCCCATTGAAAGGTCATGAAACATTGGCAGCGATAGTTTTAGACCATACTGATCATACATGATTTTTAATAGAATTTTTGGATACATAATTAGGGCATCTACTTCACAAGTGCATTACTTCGGTTACATACTAAATAATTCTTACAAGAGCTCAATACTTGTTGAAAAATTATGAAACTTGATACATAGTGTTCCTAGTTCATTATTATCATGTGGGAATTTATGTGGAAATTTTTGATGGATAATTAGTACACTTTGTTCATTAACCCATAAACTTGAAATTTCATGAGAAAATCAAGTATAGCCTTATTATTGAATGATAAATTATGAAACTTTATCTAGGGTATTTGTATGCCATCATAACCATCCCTGAAGTTTCTCTAAATTTTTGGAGGTATTATTGCTATAAAATCTTTTAAAATGACTTATTATGAGATATATTTGAAATTAAATTTAAGGGCTTAAACCTTGCTGAAAAATTTGAAGACTTAGGCTTTAGAGTTGATTATGCATTTTGTAATTAATATAAATTTAGTGGATTATTATCTTGTCTGAAATTGGTACTTCATGTTCATACTTGGGCTTTTTGGATACTAGAATAAATAAATAAATTATCAGACAATTTAGGAAAATTATGAATTTCTAGATTTATGCTACAAATGTCATTTTAGCCCTCTAATAATTATCATAGGGGTACTGGATGAGTATTTCATGTACCTCCCATTTTACGAGTCATATAGCTTAAGTGGTCTGCATTTAGCAAAACTGCAGGAAATCATTTTGGATATGAATTATAGCACGTGTGATGGGTCTTGTTGGTTTTCTGGAAGGATAAGTAGAATTAGGTGCATCTATGGAAGATAAGTGAGTAGGGTGTTGTTTTGTCTAGGGTTTAGAGGCGTTCGGGTCCGACGAAAGATCGTCCTACCCAAGGAGAGTTAGAGTCAAATCACCCTAGGATTAGCCTATCGGAACATGAGAAAGTAATGGGTAAGGGAATCAACCAATAACAAAAATAAGTACCTTGCGAAAGGGAACGCTGGGTGTAATCCCAACATAGTTCCTAGTGCCCCTTGAGAGCCCTTCACATGGAATACCGGGGGCAGTCCTGGGTTAACGTAAACTATTTTAACAAGCTGAAAAGAGTAACTTAGTAATTAGGGTTGCACATTTCACAAACACAGGTAGCACCGGAAGATAGTTGGGAGCTTCGGCTCGGATGGTTAAAAGGCGGACTTTGGGTCCGGGGAGCTTCGACTCGATTGTTTGAGACGGACGTGTTTGTCCGGGGAGCTTCGGCTTGGTTCTTGATTATGCTAAATTTGCATGTGCATAAAAGGAAAGGAAATTAAGGTGGTGGGTCTTCGGTATTGGAGGGTCGATGCACCGACGCCAATACGTTGACTCGGCAAGTGTGGTTAGCACTTCGCCAACAGAAGTCCGGTGCGCCAGCCGACAAGAGTACACAGGAGTCCGCTTCGTGCACCAAGCGTTGAGGCGTACGATAGGTCTGACCGGTAGTGCTTTACTGGTTTAGAGGTGGGCGAGGCCCAACCCACCGCTTCCGTCTGCCACTACGTAGGTATCCTGGGAGGTTACGGCTCCAGAAATGGGGAACTAAAGGTATGTGTGCACAGAGTCGGGTGTGTGTGTTGCACTTGCATGATCCATCATACCCACTTGCATGTCATAGCATAATCGATTCATTTAACCCTGACACCTAAAGTATAAGTGGAATAGGACGCTTATACTTTAGGACCTGCTAAACGACCCCTTGGTCTATAAGCTTGTGTGGGCATGTTTATAAATTAAGGTTAATTTTGATATATATATTTACTGCTGTTTGATAACCGACACCCCAACGTATAAATTGGTATGGGACTTTTTATACGATGGGAGCCTTGCAGAAGACCCCTTGGCTTATGTGTTCTCACATAAGTGAAGGTTACTTTTCATATTTCAGCTTATTGTCTATACATGTTATAGAATTGCTAGTATAGGTCCGCTGCCATCTGTTCTTGATTTTTCTCCACCTTCAAGTCCTCCCCTTTCTTCCTCTCCGCTCGGTGCCTATGAGCCGTGGGGGAAGGGGCGGGGGATGATAGGACTTAGTCTTTTAGACTAACGATTTTCGAACCGCATCATTTAGGGGATCGTGGAGACCAACATGGAGGAGCAGCTCCAGAGACCGGTGCACTTGGAGGTGGGGCAGTCTAGCTCCGGAGTTCATACAGCCGGGACCGTGAGTCTCGACCTTGAGTAGTTTTTCTGCTTCCGCATGAGTGATTTTGTAGTGAGGATATGCTGTACCGGGCATAAGCCCGTATTTTGCTACTCTGATGTTTTATTTTGTGGACACTCCCTTCGTGGAGTTATATTTATTATGACATGTGATTCTCTGTGGACTGCAATTTTGCATTTACATTATTGTGCTACTTTTCTGCGATCGATTTGGCCGGCAGAATCGGCGCTTTGTGGTGATGACCCTTCAGGGCATGAAGGAGTCACCGCAAAACGGCGGTTCTGGGCCTAAGACCCCGGTGTTGAAAAAAAGGGGGTCTTACATTAAATCAGTAAATAAAAGTGACTCACCTAGAATAATATACTTACTACATATGGACCTTTTTCGCCCTATTGCAGTATAAAGTCTAGGAGGGAAATCTTATACTTTAGTGATTGTAGATGACTTCTCTAGATTCACTTGGGTATTCTTTCTGAGATCTAAGTCTGATAACTTCAAGGTTCTTATAGATTTTCTCAAGAACATACAGATTGAGTACTCTACTCCAGTTGCATTGATCAGAAGTGATCATTGTACTGAGTTTTATTCTCTTCTTATGCAAGATTTCTGTGAGAAGGAAGGTATCATGCACTACTTATCAGCTCCTAGAACACCTCAACAAAATGGGGTTGCTGCAAGGAAGAATAGAACCCTAATTGAATCTACAAGCATATTACTTGCAGATGCTCATTTGCCCCTATCCTTTTGGGCAGAGGCTGTGAGTACAACAAATTATGTACTGAATAGAAGTCTTATACACAAGCTTAAGAATAAGACTCCTTATGAGATAATTAAAGGGAATAAACCTAAAGTAGACTGTTTCAAAATATTTGGTTGCTTATGTTACATTCACAATAACAATAAAAACATATTAGAAAATTTGAAGCCAAGGCTGAAATGAGAATTTTTCTTGGATATTCCCAAGTAAGCAAGGCTTATATTGTCTTTAATCAATGTACCATGAAAATTGAAGAATCTGTACATATTTCATTTGATGAAAGTAACATGTTTTACAAGGAGAAAGAAATTTCTACCAGTAACTCTTTGCAGGAACCATATTTGTGTGAGAAGCTGAATGATTTAACCCTCACCAATGAGGCTGTTAGCCAACCTTCTCCACATATTGCTGAAGATATTGAAGAAGAATATAGTGAAATCAGTGAAGAACCTCCAACAACTACTATAATTACACAAGAGGAATTTATTCCCCAAGCTGCTGCACAACCAACACCACCTACTGAATTTTCACACTTAGGGATCACCATGTATCTCAAGTGATTGGAGACATTTCAGTTGGTGTGTAGAGCAGGCATCAAATCAACCAAGACTTGATGCATGCCTGCTTCATATCTCAAATTGAGCCCCAATCCGTTAAAGATGCAGAGAAAGATCCCCACTGGATTGTTGCAATGCAAGAGGAGCTCAACCAATTTGAGAGATGCAGAGTTTGGGATTTAGTTCCAAGACCAAAAGACTACCCAGTCATTGGAACTAAATGGGTATTCAGAAACAAGCTTGATGCCCAAGGTATAATAATAAGGAACATGGCAAGGCTGGTTGCTCAAGGCTATAGGTAAGAGGAAGGGATTGATTATGACCAGACTTTTGCACCTGTTACAAGGTTGTAAGCAATCATAATCTTCCTTGCATATGCTGCCTATAAGAAGTTCAAGGTTTACCAAATGGATGTCAAGAGTGCATTCTTGAATGGTGAACTTAAAGAAGAGGTTTATGTTGAACAACCTCCAGGTTTTATTTCTCATACTTATCCCTCTTATATATTTAAATTGCATAAATCTCTCTATGGTTTAAAGCAAGCTCCAAGTGCTTGGTATGAAATCTTAGCTAGCTTTCTTCTAGAACATAAGTTTTCTCGAGGTATTGTAGATAGAACATTATTCACTAGACACCATAAGGATCAAATCTTGTTAGTACAAATCTATGTAGATGACATTATTTTTGGGTCCACAGATTCCAAACTATGCAAGAGGTTCTCTGACCTCATGCATTCAAAGTTTGAAATGAGTAGCATGGGTAAGCTCTACTACTTCCTTGGTCTCCAAGTGAAGTAGCTACCTGATGACATCTTCATATCCCAATCTAAGTATGCTAAGGAGCTAATCAAAAGGTTTGGGATGTCAGATGCCTCACCTAAGAAAACACCTATGGCTACAAATACTATAATTGACTTTGATGAACATGGGAAACCTGTTGATCAGAAATTATATAGGGCCATTGTTGGGTCCCTATTATATCTTACAACAAGTAGACCTGATATAATGTTTGCTACATGCCTTTGTGCTAGGTTTCAGGTGAACCCTAAAGAATCACACCTTATTTTCTTAAAAAGAATTTTAAGATATATAAAGAGTTGTCCTAGTCTAGGACTCTGGTATCCAACTGAGTCAGAGTTTGAGTTAACTGGATACTCAGATGTTGACTTTACTGGATGTAGAATAGATAGAAAAGGTACCTCAGGGATATGCAAGTTTCTTGGTCTGAGACTAGTGTCTTGGTTTTGTAAGAAACAGTCATCTGTGTCTACTTCAACTGCTGAAGCAGAATATATAGCTGCTGACAGTTGCTGTTCCCAGATGCTGTGGATTCAGAACCACTCCTGGACTATAGCTTCAACTTAAATAATTCAACCTTACTATGTGACAACATAAGTGCAATTTCCATTGCACAAAATCCAGTACATCATAGTAGAACTAAGCATATAGACACCAGGCACCATTTCATTAGAGTGTGCGTGGATAAAAATAAAATTAAGCTTGTCTACATCTACACTGATTTACAAAAAGCAGACATCTTCACCAAACCATTGGATGAGAGGAACCATCTGTTCTTTATAAATCAGCTTGGTATGATCAATGGAGAGACCTTAATTTAAATTTCTGTTTGAGATCGAAGAATTTGCATCAATTCGTCGAACTGAGATCGACGAATTGAGAGGAGTTCTAAAGAAATTCGTCGAACGGAGATCGACGAACTCTCTGTGTGTGAAGCTATTTTCGTCGACCAGAGGTCGTTGATATTGCTTCAGAAAATTTTCGTCAAACTGAGATCGACGAAATGTTTTCACTTCTTCTGACTGAGATCGACGAATTCTTTTATCAGTAAAATATTTTTGGTCAAACCCATATCGAAGAATTTTAATTTTTTGTCGGAAGGAGTCTACCGCTTCATATTCTGAAAACCATATATCTAGGATTTCTTCGAGCTCCGTCCTGAGCTTTCTGTCCCTTTTCACTTGATCTCTGTTTTCTTGTGCTAGCGAAAAAATGGCGATTCCGGCGAACACTTTTGCTGCGATGAAATTCGACATGAGATTTGACATTGACTTCGAATCATTACAGCATTCTGACCAGATTTTTCTTGATATTTTGAAATTGTTTGAGGAACAAAATCTGAAAAACTTCATGACCAACCGCATCAAGATAACAATGACTAAGATTAAGGAATGGGTGTTCACATCTACAACATCAGAGGCAAATACAATGATAGGGACAATATTCGGTAACACAGTTTCTCTTTCCCCCACCGTTCTATCTAAAATGTTTGGTCTGCTGAATGGAAATCACGATATAGAAATTGATAGTGATGAGTATGATAGTATGCTGATAACAATGGGTCATACTGGGGAAAACCCAAATGAATTGTTGAAGAAAAACTTATCCTCTGAGTATAAGTTCTTAGCCGATGTAGTTGGCAAAGTTCTACTAGGAAAACATACTGCTCACGACTACATCACCAGGCACCAGTTCCTTGTGATGTGTGCTCTGGTTAACAAGAAACAGAGAAACTGGGGACAGATATTATTTGATTTAATTAAGAAGAAAAATAATAAGAAGGAAATGTGTTTTGGAAGTATTCTGGGAATCTTTCTTCATGAGAAGGCTCCTGAACTACTGGTCTCCACGACAGTGTTCATAAATGCCTCAAAAGGCTTACATCTGCACTTTTTGGCAGATGGGAGAGGAAAATCACAAAGCCATCCAAGGCTTCTTCCTCCTCCAGAACTTCGGAGAGCACTAGGGCAATGACAGCCGCTCCTCCACCTCCAGAAAAATGTCCTTACCTCCACCAGAATTCCTTCACCTCCTCCTCAACAACCACAACAACTATCCTCTTCTCCAGTTTATACTCCACCAACTCAACAACAACATCAACCCTCACCAGTTCCATCTCCAGAACATACCACACCACCTCTATCTCCACTTCCACATTCTCCGCCTCCTCCACTTAATATATCTGAAATTAATATCTCTGAAATACCATCTACCTCAATTCAGGAACCATCTTTCAATCTTCTATCTCCTCAACCATCTCCACATCATTCTCCAATTCAGGAACCCATCTCTTCCCCCACAACCACAATCCAACCTTCTACCACTGTAACTCGTTCAACTGATATCCCTTTAGTTCCCCACACTGACATACCATCTACTGCTCCAAACTCCACACATACAGATCTTTCCAGTCTATTATCTGTGTGTTCAAATTGTGGACATCACACTCCTTACTCCTCCACTGCTGCGGAATCTCTATATTTAAATTTTTCTGATATAGCTAAAGATCTTCTTGCATTTATCTCTCCCTCTCTTGAAAAACTCATAGCCACTGCTATAGCTCCTCTCTCTGCTTCCATCACTTCTCTATCATTTAGAATTGCTGCTCTGTCCTCTTTCCCTTCTTCTAGAGGACTGGCTTCAGGACCCCTGAAACCAGTCATGGGGGATGCTCTATGAAGAAGCTCTAGTTCCCACATGTACAGCAGCAGAAGTAGCAGCACCAGATTCTGAAATGACTGATGACTCAGCAGAAACAGCTCCTCCTATTGATATAATTGATTTACTTTATTCTGATACAGAGATGGATGACACAGTTATAGCAAAAATAAATATTGTTGGTTGGTGATTATATTATAAATCCCACAGTTAATTTGAATTCTTTGCTAGATTCTTTCAGTTTTGTTTACAGATATTGTCTCCCTAGTTCTTCTCATCAGCCTTCTATGGCTATTGTACCATAAAGTTCACCAATAAACCCCACAGTTGCTAAGAAACTCAAAGCAAGTTTTGCTTCTTCAGTGATCATAAAAGAACATACTACTGAGAATTTTCTTGAGTCATTATCCTCCCTAGAACAAAAGTCTATCTCCCCTCCTACATACAAGATGGATGATAGTCCTATACCAGACTTAGATGAAATTATTATGGCTGATATTGAAGAAGGAAATTATTGGAGTTACCATTGTGATCTGGAAGTGATCAAGCATGTAATCTCACTGCCAACGTGATATGAGCCTGCAGGGTCGCACATAAGAGATGTGGAGAAGTTGGATGACTGACTGTGTTGGTAAAGGTTACCAATCACCGACCTGAATAGGGTTATGGGCAAAGTGTTGCCTTATAGGATCATCGGGTTGGGCAAATGTTGCCTTGAAGGGCTGGTTCGGATTGTCGTCCGAGGGTCGATGACATTAGTCGAGAATCGTCTTCTGATTCCCGCCGATCGGCGAGAATCGTCTCTCTGATTCTCGCCGATCGACGAGAATCGTCGATTCTCGACGATCGACTACTTCGATAATTGTCGTCGACCGCGGCTCGACGATCGTCGAGTATCGTTGTGTATCGTCGAGCGCGGCTCGACGATCGGCGAGAATTGTCGAGTATTGTACTCTGATTCTCGCCGATCCTGTATGATACTCGTCGACTGATTCTCGCCGAACCTGCTCAGTGATTCTCGCCGATTGTCGCCGATTCTCACCGATTGATACTCGCCGATTCTGAACCCTATTTTCGGGTGGTCTGCGGATAGCGATTTTCCTGGGTTTATTTATACCTTGGTATAAATAGGACTCTTAGGGTTTATCGGAAAAAAAGGGGTTTTGGGCTCGCGATTTTCTCCTGTAGCAGATCGAAACCCGACGGAAGCCGTTCCGCCTTTCGCTCTGCCGATCCCGATCCCCGCCGCCGACAGAAGAGTTCCGCCACCGCCGTGTTTGCTCCATCGACCGCCTCTTCTCCAGCGACTGTCGCTGGTGCTGCTCTTCCTGGCGCGAACCTAGCAGTCCGTGGAATAGCCGAGGTGCGGTCTTCTCCTTCCCGATCTTCCGTGCGACGGAAAGCTCGGCGTTCTCCCGCTCGTGTGGACTTTTGCTGAAACGTGGACACTATTCCACGTAGAACTCGCCACTAGCAAGCAGATAAAGTTTGGAGCATCTCCGTTGAGTTATGACTCAACGCCACCGAGGTAATTTTTGCCTAGTTTTTACTAACTTCTTAATTCAACGTTCATGGCCCGATCCACATCTCTTTGTGTTTTTCTTGATGTTTATTTTTCCGCTGCGTGCACAAGCATTGTGCCATCCTCATAGGGAAACCCAACAGTGGTATCAAAGCGAGGTTTCGGCCATGACTGTTGTTTTGGAAGTTGTGTTATTCCAGTGCGTGTAAACGTAGAGATTTAGAAGTGTTCTAAATGTCTAGATTTAGTCTTGGTACCTCGCCAAGAACGATTGGAATTTCGGTGGATTTCTAAGTGTTAGAAATTGTGATCTCCTTAGCAGTAACCATCCCTCGATTTTGTTTTGGATTTTGAATCCAACAAAGAGAGATGAGCTTGTCTACTGCTTTAAGTTGAGCTGTCTTTGCCTTTGTCCAATGCATGTAAATCTGAGGATTTGGAAATTTCCGGATGTTCAGATTTAGCCCTTCCTTCTATCAAATGTTGATGGTGTCAGGATGTGCACATAAGGGATGCATGTGGTTTTAGAAGAATTGTTTTTCTTTGGATGTGCACGTCGATCAAATGTTGATCATGGTTAATTGTTAACCTATATTTGAAATCCCTTCATCAAATATTAAGTGTTCGGATGCCTTCCGATGGATGACACTCTTCCTGCCTTGATCGATGAAATGTGGGCTTGCCAAAGCAAGGTGCATTAATCTATCTTGGTAAGGGTGCGAGTGGATAATTGTGATATCCCACTGTCGACATCGGGTCCAGCTTAACTAGGTGACCTTAAAGGTTGAGTGCCTAGAGGCATAGGGTTGGCATGCACCATATGATGGATGCGAATAAGGAGTTATTCACCAACCATACAAGAATTGCATGAAGATGCAATTGGCAAGCGTTGCCTACCTAAATAACCGCATCGTGAGAGGAACGCCAAAGCGGACTCATAGTGTTGGTGAAATACGGATCTTGTCCACTAAGAGAGCAGCTCGCATGAACTCTCCGAATTGTTAGTGAGGGCTATCATTTCGAATAAAATAGTGGGAGTATTTTAATTGAAGTCCTAATTAGAATAAATTGTAATTGAAATTTAGGTACTGATTTTATTCTGCATAAATTCTTGTAGAATTCCATGGCAAGCGTTGCGCACTCCACGTCGTCTCTGAGAGCCATCCTTGAGAAGGATAAGCTCAGTGGGACAAATTACATGGACTGGTATAGGAACCTGAGAATTGTTCTCAGGCAAGAGCGAAAGCTCTATGTCTTGGAAGAAGAAGCCCCCGAGGTGCCGACTGGGAACTCTTCCTGTGCTGAGAAAGATACTTATAAGAAGTATACTAACGATGCTTTGGATGTCGAGTGCCTTATGCTTGCCACCATGAACTCTGAGCTTCAGAAGCAACATGAGGACATGGGGTGCAAGGAGATTGACGAGCATCTCAAGAAAATGTTTCAAGGGCAGGCTCGTCAAGAGAGGTTCGACATCACGAAAGCGTTGTTTCAGTGCAAGATGGGAGTTCGAGACTCAGTAGGGACTCACGTACTCAAGATGATTGGGTATATAGAGAACCTTGAAAGGCTGGGTTTTCCTCTTGGTCAAGAGTTGGCCACGGATCTGATCCTGCAATCATTGCCGGACAGTTATGAGCAGTTCGTCTTGAACTACAACATGAACGAGATAGACAAGACACTGCCCGAACTCCTAGGCATGTTGAGAACTGCCGAAATCAATATGAAGAAGGCCAAGCCTGCCAGCCCCATACTGATGGTGCATAAGGGCAAGGGCAAAGCCAAGGGCTCCAAGAAGACGAAGGTAGGACCTAAGTCATATCTTGAGCCCAAGTCTTCAGCACTGATTAAAAAGAAGAGCACGGTGAAGGATGGGAAATGCCACCACTGTGGCAAGGCTGGTCATTGGCGGAGGAACTGTCCTTCGTATATTGAGGGTCTGCAGAAATTGAGGGGAGGTATGACTTCTGCTTCTAATATCTACGTTATAGAGATAAACCTTTCTGCTCCTTCATCTTGGGTATTGGATACCGGATGTGGTTCTCACATTTGTACAAATGTGCAGGAACTGGGAAGGAGAAGATTGCTGAGTAAAGGGGAGGTGGACCTCCGCGTCGGCAATGGAGCAAGAGTTGCTACTGTAGCCGTAGGAGTTTACCGTCTTTCTTTGCCCAGTGGGCTTGTAATAGAACTAGATAACTGTTATTTTGTTCCGGAGATAACTAGAAACATTATATCTATTTCATGTTTGGACATGATTGGATTTTCTTTTATAATTAAGAACAATTGTTGTTCTATATTTAAGAATGATGTTTGTTATGCTGTAGCCCAATTGTTTAATGGTCTTTATGTTTTGAACTTGGACCATCTGATCTGTAATGTAGAAAACAATAAAAGACTAAGAACAAATGATTCGAACCCTACTTTTCTCTGGCATTGTCGTTTGGGCCATATCAACGAGAAGCGCATATCCAAGCTCCATAGAGATGGACTTTTGGACTCATTTGATTATGAATCATTTGAGCGATGCGAATCTTGTTTGTTAGGCAAGATGACTAAAGCTCCTTTCACTGGTTATACTGAGAGGGCTGAGGATCTCTTGGGTGTTGTACATAGTGATGTATGCGGACCCATGAGTTCCATGGCTAGAGGAGGGTATTTCTACTTTGTTACATTTACTTATGATTTAAGTAGATACGGATATGTGTATCTTATGAAGTGCAAATCCGAGACCTTTGAAAAGTTCAAAGAGTTCAAGAATGAAGTAGAAAACCAGTTGGGTAAAAGGGTTAAACCACTCCGATCTGATCGAGGTGGCGAATACCTGAGTCATGAGTTCCGTGATCATCTGAAAGAGTGTGGTATTGTATCACAGCTCACTCCACCTAGAACACCACAACATAATGGTGTGTCTGAGAGGAGAAATCGTACTCTGTTAGACATGGTACGTTCGATGATGAGTCATGCAGACTTGCCTATTTCCTTTTGGGGTTTTGCTTTAGAGACTGCTGCAATGACATTGAATCACGCTCCAACTAAAACGGTTCTGAAGACACCATATGAGATATGGACTGGGAAGCGTCCTAGTATGTCGTTCATTAAAATTTGGGGCTGTGAGGCATACGTGAGACGTCAAATGCCTGACAAGCTGGAACCCAAATCGGATAAATGTTATCTGGTGGGATATCCTAAGGAAACGAAAGGGTATTACTTTTACCTACCGTCTGAGGGCAAAGTGTTTGTCGCAAGGACTGGTGTCTTCTTGGAGAAAGAGTTCTTATCAAGAAAGACTGAAAAGGTAGAGCTTGAAGAAGTTCAAGAACCACATGTAGTGAATGAACCGGAATTGGATTCTGAGACAGGACTACAAGATGTTGTAGCTAGAGAACCTGCTCAGGGAACACAAGTCCTACGTATATCTGGTAGACCGAGGTTTGAGCCTGAGAGATATGGATTTCTCGTGTCTCAAATAGGTAATGTGTTGCTTATGGATCATGATGATGAACCAGCAACCTACCAAGAGGCTATGGATGGATCGGACTCCGACAAATGGCTTGAGGCTATGAAATTCGAAATGGACTCCATGTATGCAAACCAAGTTTGGAACTTGGTGGAACCACCTGAAGGGGTACGACCCATAGGGTGCAAGTGGGTCTTCAAGAAGAAGACCGACATGGATGGGAATGTACAGACATTCAAAGGGCGACTAGTGGCTAAGGGTTTCAAGCAAATTCATGGTATTGACTATGATGAGACCTTTTCCCCTATTGCCATGGTAAAGTCCATTAGGATATTGCTTGCTATTGCTGCGTATTATGACGACGAGATCTAGCAGATGGATGTCAAAACGGCTTTCCTTAATGGAAACCTCCTTGAGGAAGTGTATATGACACAACCCGAGGGTTTTGTATCCCCAGATGAAGCTACTAAAATATACAAGCTGAATAAGTCCATTTATGGACTGAAACAGGCCTCTCGAAGTTGGAATCTTCGTTTTGATGAGAAAATCAAGGAGTTTGGTTTCATCAAGAATGAAGATGAGCCTTGTGTTTACAAGCGAATCAGTGGGAGCATTGTTGTCTTCTTGATATTGTATGTAGATGACATACTGTTGATTGGGAATGACATTCCTACCCTGAAAGTTGTTAAGAACAACCTAGGGAACTACTTTTCAATGAAAGATTTGGGTGAAGCGACTTATATACTCGGTATTAAGATCTATAGAGATAGATCGAAGAAGTTGCTGGGTTTGACCCAGAGTACGTACATCGAAAAGGTGTTGAAGCGGTTCAACATGCTTGAGTCCAAGAAAGGATTTTTGCCCATGTCTCATGGTGTGAATCTCTCTAAGGACCAGTGTCCAAAGTCTTGTGAAGATAAGGACCGCATGAAGTTGATTCCATATGTTTCGGCAATTGGATCAATTATGTACGCGATGTTATGTACTCGACCCGATGTCTCCTTTGCTTTGAGCATGACTAGCAGGTATCAGTCAGACCCCGGTGAGTGTCACTGGATTGCAGTCAAGAATATCCTGAAGTACTTGAGAAGGACTAAGGACGTGTTCTTGGTGTATGGTGGAGAGGAAGAGCTCATTGTAAGTGGTTACACGGATGCTAGCTTCCAAACTGATCGAGACGACTCCAAGTCTCAGTCAGGTTTTGTGTTTTGCCTGAATGGAGGAGCTGTGAGCTGGAAGAGTTCCAAGCAAGAGACAGTTACTGATTCTACAACAGAGGCCGAGTATATCGCAGCAGCTAATGCGGCGAAGGAGGCTGTATGGATTAGGAAATTCATCGGCGAGCTTGATGTAGTTCCTAGCATTGTTGGTCCCGTAGTTCTCTACTGTGATAACAATGGTGCAATTGCACAATCTAAGGAACCTAGATCTCATCAGCGCTCCAAGCACATACTCCGGCATTTTCATCTTATTCGTGAGATTGTCGAACGAGGAGATGTAAACATTTGCAGAGTGTCGACTGAGGAAAATATTGCGGATCCGCTGACAAAGCCTCTCGCGCAGAGAAAGCATGATGGTCATACTAGATCGATGGGTATACGATACCTAAATGATCAACTCTAGCGAGAATCTTGTGGGTTGCATGTAATCTTGTATTTTGTTGGCTGTTTGTTCATATGATGAACTGTGTACCTAGTTTTTCTTTTATAATTAATGGCAAATTCTTTTATTATGAATTTTTCTATATATGATAGTTAAATGTTAACATAATAGATACCCTTAGAATGTTCGCTTCCATGGGACATCAAGTACGTGACTTGAATGTGAGAGCCCATGATTTATTTGAAGCTTCATTCTTAAAGGTCCCTGGTCGAGTATCATCATAGAAGCTAAGGGTGATGATGGTACATGAAGACTAGCACGTGTGTTGACTGATGACTGGTTCTTACAGGTCATGATATTGTGATATCAAGTCATCACGTGGGTACTTGTTAGTGAACAAGTTGTACTGGACAGACCCAACCTGAGACTACTCTGTGGATTGTCATCCAATCGTGTCACGAGTAGGTCTCAATTGATAATGGTGTTGTGATCCTTTGGCCTGAAGTCACAGCATTCATCAAGTGAGGAAGAGCGTGCTTTGATGCCATCTAAAGTCTTCCTTGAGAAAGGTTGATGATAAGGGTGGTTGTTCGGCATGTTACGAATCATTTGGGTGTTTGTGTGTGAGCAGATATGGGATTTGTCCTCCTGTATGACAGGAGTTGCATCCATGGGCCCCTTGATGGAACTGGACTGAGAAATGCATGGCCATGCTTGGTTGAGTCGATATGTGATATTGGACTCACCATTCTCTGGAAGTCCGGCCTGGATCAAGAAACTAGGATTGAGCTATTACGAGGGTGACATGGTCCATACCTCTAGTTCTTTCCGGATGTAAGGGACAAAGGGACAAAGACAACGCTGATACATTGGTCATAAAGGCTTATGAGTTATAAACTCATATTGCTTGGGGAGCAATGATGCATTGCTAGATGCCGCTCATTGTTTGTGAGGTTTTTGGTTTGATACTTTCGAGATCAAGTGGGAGTCTGTTGGACTTACCATTGTGATCTAGAAGTGATCAAGCATGTAATCTCACTGCCAACGCGATATGAGCCTGCAGGGTCGCACATAAGAGATGTGGAGAAGTTGGATGACTGACTGTGTTGGTAAAGGTTACCAATCACCGACCTGAATAGGGTTATGGGCAAAGTGTTGCCTTATAGGATCATCGGGTTGGGCAAATATTGCCTTGAAGGGCTGGTTGGGATTGTCGTCCGAGCGTCGATGACATTAGTCGAGAATCGTCTTCTGATTCCCGCCGATCGGCGAGAATCGTCTCTCTGATTCTCTCCGATCGACGAGAATCGTCGAGAATCAATTGTTGATTCTCCACGATCGACTACTTCGACAATTGTCGTCGACCGTGGCTCGACGATCGTCGAGTATCGTTGTGTATCGTCGAGCGCGGCTCGACGATCGGCGAGAATCGTCGAGTATTGTACTCTGATTCTCGCCGATCCTGTATGATACTCGTCGACTGATTCTCGCCGAACCTGCTCAGTGATTCTCGTCGATTGTCGCCGATTCTCACCGATTGATACTCGCCGATTCTGAACCCTATTTTCGGGTGGTCTGCGGATAGCGATTTTCCTGGGTTTATTTATACCTTGGTATAAATAGGACTCTTAGGGTTTATCGGAAAAAAAAGGGGTTTTGGGCTCGCGATTTTCTCCTGTAGCAGATCGAAACCCGACGGAAGCCATTCCGCCTTTCGCTCCGCCGATCCCGATCTCCGCCGCCGACGGAAGAGTTCCGCCGCCGCCGTGTTTGCTCCGTCGACCGCCTCTTCTCCAGCGACTGTTGCTGGTGCTGCTCTTCCTGGCGCGGACCTAGCAGTCCGTGGAATAGCCGAGGTGCGGTCTTCTCCTTCCCGATCTTCCGTGCGATGGAAAGCTCGGTGTTCTCCCGCTCATGTGGACTTCTGCTGAAACGTGGACACTATTCCACGTAGAACTCGCCACTAGCAAGCAGATAAAGTTTGGAGCATCTCCGTTGAGTTGTGACTCAACGCCACCGAGGTAATTTTTGCCTAGTTTTTACTAACTTCTTAATTCAACGTTCATGGCCCGATCCACATCTCTTTGGGTTTTTCTTGATGTTTATTTTTCCGCTGCGTGCACAAGCGTTGTGCCATCCTCATAGGGAAACCCAACAGAAATAAATTAATTACTGAAAGCACTATAGTGATAGATATTCTAGCTCTTCCAGAACCTCCAATGCAGCCCCAGGCTGAAAAATAAATTTCCCAAGATATTCTGAAAGCACTTGATGATCTATATGACAATCCTCAGGGATATTCTGATGATGATGATGATGATTTAGATAATACTAAAGCTAAGAAGAAGACTGTTAAGAAAAGAAAGGCTGTTCCAAAAGCTGCTCCTAAACCAAATCCCACCCATGACACTCCCTATTATATTCTACAGAATATCACTCCATATCAAGGGATGCTAGCATGGATGTGGCTTTCTAAGAATGAGCAGAAAACCAGAAAGAAAAGCAGGAGATACTCTCCTCCTCCTCCTTCCCAAAGGAACTAGAGAGGTCCTCCTCCTGCTGCTACTGCTGGTGCTTCAGGTAACATCTCTCAAAGGTCTACTCCATATGCCAGAACATATCAAAGATAACCTGATAGATCCTCAAGATCACAAGAAAGCAGCCAACAAAGGTATTCCAGCAGTAGCAGACAACAACAATAGCAATAATAACAGCAAGGCATTCAACGACAAGCTTTTAAAACTGAAAAGGTAGAAAGTACAAAAAGGCCTGCATCACCACCTATTCCATTTGTAGATCCTGAAATAAAAACAACTTCAAGAATTACCAGATTCTAAGAGCTAGTTGGACTATCAATGATTAATAAAGCTAAGGATGAAGGTAGAGATCCTTCTCAATGCTCAACAATGTTATCATATAGAAAAGAAGAACTCAAAATGTATGAAAAGGTTAACAAATTTTTCAATGTAGATGCCTATATGAAATTGCATCCAGTGGCTGTTGTACCCAGAATCACTTCTCTCAACATAATTGGTGCTGCTGACATTACCATGTCCAAAAGTGATACAGCCAATCCTAATAGAGAAATCAAATTCACACAGCCCTCTGAGAAAGACAAAGCTGTCAAGGAAGAACAGAAGAAGAAATGAACATTTTTTTAGTTGTTATTATCTGAACTTTATTTATTTTGTATCACAAAGCTACTATCTATGTACATATCTACTGAATGTTTCAATTTTCTGTCAGATATATTTATTCTGCTTTGTGAATGTTTTTCTTTCAATTGTATTAGTGACCTCACATAAATAGGGGGAGATTGTTGGATCCCTAGTTGGATTTGGGCTAGATTCACTAACTAGGATGTCTGACCCACAATATATAGCTAGGGTCATGTGTTTTGAGTCTTAGAGTTTACGCTAAGTTTTAGGTTCAACCTTACATGGACCAGCCAGTATAAGACCTCAGATTGACTCAAGACTTAGAAGAGATCAAGTTCAGTATATAAGTTCGACATTCGTCAAACTCATCTCAATGATCATCGATCGCTGATCGACGAACTCGGAGTTAATTCTCTAAGTTGAGCTTGACGATATTCGAGCTTAGGTCGATGAAGTCTGGATTTCAACTTTAACACATTCTTTCCATATTACTTTTGCTGGACTCAGCTCGATGAAGATAGATTATCAGCTCGACGAACGTGGAGCGCCGAATTGGCAAGTTATTCATGGAATGCAGTTCGCTGTGCTCCGGTCGACGAACTTGGATCTCAAGTCGACGAACAAGTTTTCTCAGGTCGACAAACAGGATTTCTCAGCTTGACGAACTTGGATCTCAGGTTGACGAAATCGGTTCTTTGTTCGACGATTTCTGTTACAGTTCCAGACTTCGAGTTTACCTCATTTTTTGTCCTTTACTCTATATTATTTAGCAATATTTTCTTGAGTAATTAATGCACATATTCTCTGAATATAGCCGTTATTGGCAGCTTTAATTATGATCTTCATCAGGATAATTACTTGCTTAATTAAATGGGACAGTTGGAGAAACTCATTAAAGCAAATATTCTCCAGTCGATTTTCATTTTCCAGGCAGTCAGTAATTAATGCAGACAATTCAAAATTCAAAGGAGTATTTTCGGTAGAGAATATAAAAAGAGATTTTATTCTTTTCAGACATAGAAAGTATTAGAGATAACCAGAGAATACAGACACAACATTCACAAATTCTCTGTGCAGAAAACACATTGTTTTCACATTGATCTTTCTAAAGAAGAAGAACAACAAACACAAAATCAATTGTCTTCTTCAACTTCAACTCCAGGAGCTTTCAAGGACAACAATCACTATCAGTCCCTCAAGCGAATAAAATTTATGAAAGAAAGATTTATTCCCGCTTAATAACTAGGGTAGTTAAAATATTTTTTTGATTTTCTTGATAAAAATAATAAGGAGATTAATAAAAGAAATTTGATTTTTTTGCAGAAAAATAAAAGTTTTAGGCCGCTATTTGCAGACCAAAAATTAAAAAAATGTTTTAGTGTTTTGGACAATGAATCATGCAAGTGAGTGTCGGCGTTCTAAGTAGAGGGGGAGGGTGACAATTAGGAAATTGACACAAACCTCCCTCTGATAATAAATTAATGCAGTCCAAGGGTTACGACGGGATAAATACTACGCGCTCCTTGGTTCGAACAATTAAACTGGATACATAGCATGCAATATCTCTCTAAAACACTACCGATGATTTCAACCAATTAATGACACAACCTTTAACAACGCACAACGCAAAGGGTCGCTACCCCTTTTAATAGATTTAACAAGGATTCTGTGACAATGTTCCCTCAAGCGAATAGTACCTAAACGATCCAGACAATTAGCGAAACAAGTTAATATTATCCACAAACATTAACAAACCCAATAATAGAAAATCCAGACTAAAATAACGATTTCAACGAAGTCCAAAATCAATCCCAAATTAATTTATAAGAGGAAGGCCAAATAACTTGAAGTCAAGGAGAATTCAAAGGTTAAAGAACCCGATCTGTACTAGAGTTCAGAAGATCTACCCGATCCGATTTATACGAAAATATTCGGATATATAACGCTTGAAATTCATATTTTATTAAGACACTATTTTCAATATGTATCCGGACAAAACATTAGCATTCTAATCCACCAAATCTCACAATAATGCAAAAGAATCACACAAGAGGAGGTTTAGAATTCGTTACCCAATCCCAAGAAATCCGTCCACAAAGATGAGTGGAGGAAGCACGCAACGACTGTGGTTGGATATACTTCCATGCAAATCCACGAAAATGCACTGGATGATGAAGACGAAAGCCACTTTCCTTTGCAAAAACCATAGGAGAGGGAGAACCTTGATTGCCAAATATTTCAAGGAGGAGAGTGAAAAGGTGGTGGCCGAAATCTTCCAAGGTGGAAGAAGTGTTGGTCGGCTTTTGTGATGGAGAGGGCTGACTGTTTTTGGTGTAGAAGGAGGAGGGCTGCTCGGGTTGGGTGGTGGAGGAGGGTGGCCGAGAGATTGAAGGTGGCCGAACCTTGGGTGAAGGTGCTATGGTTGGCCGACTTCAAGAGGGAGGAGGGGGGCTGCTCGATTTTGGAGGGAGAGAGGGTGGCCGGTTTAATTTTTTGGAGAGGGAGGGTTTGGGGGTGGTGGTCTTGAGGGGAGAAGAGGAGAAGGAGATGGTGGTGGCCAAAAGTTTTGAGAAGGGGAAGAGCGAGGTCGGCTGCTAAGAGGACAAAAGGAGGGAATTCTCAAGATAGAGTTAGGTTTTCAAATTTCAGTCAACAACTTACTAAATTCTTCAATACCAAGGCCTTATATATAGTCTACACCACTCAATCTCCTTCATTCAATAACAAATAAAACATTAGATGGTTATAAGCATCCATCACAACATGAAATAAAAATACAATAGTACAATGCATAATAATAAGTGCATAAAAATAAAATGCTTAAAATAAAATTGTTTAAAAATATATAATTATAAATATTTAATTTATAATCATACATTTTATATGATTATAAAATATGTAGCGGGAGTTGACACGGCATTGGTGATGGATGTCGCGGTAGAATCTCATCTTCAAACTTGCGGCAACGATCGTCCCAATCAACAAACGCTATATGTCCTGGATCAATGACCGCAACAACAACATCATCATGAACCAGTGGTGGGACAACGTCGCCATCATGCATTCCTCTGAGATTGATACTTGGGGAAACTATCTTATTTACATTACTTGAGCAACCAATGCACTTGTCGTTAGCTCATCGAGTTTTGGTGCCGTTGTCGAGGAATGCAGACAGTTTTGAGATTTTGTTGATTAAAGAGTTACTTGTTGTAACACCTCCATCCATCACATAGAATATAATAGAAGGTCTGGCCGGGGCCCCATGTCAAATTCCACGGAGAGACGGTGGAGTTATGCATTGATTCCAAAAACCATATATGCATCCTGACTCAGAGTGCGTTCTAGTGGAAGTTAATTAAATTGCTTATAACTTAACCACACGAATGTCCACTAAACCAAAGAAGGAATGAAAACTCAAATACATAAATCATTATGTCATTAAGCCCTTATAACTGTTTTATCAAATAAAATTGTTTAACAGACATCAGCACGCAGGCCGACAACACATGAAATAGTAAAAGCAACTACGCCTTGGCCTTCGAGGGTCGGCATAGCAACCATGGGCTTCAGTCCGATATTTTTCGCTCGGCTCTCCAGCACCTGCAAGGAATAATCCACCAAGATGTGGCAAAACAAGACAGCAGTCAGCATTAGCTGACCAAATTTTAACGACCCCACCCCTCACTCGGGGTGACAGTACTACTTCCCTGCAAGCATTCAATATATATATATATAATGGCGATAGAACGTGCAATTTAAACACCATTCACCACAGCCGTTGTCATAACCGGCGACACGCCCAGTGCACTCCGGGCACATTATTGGTTTACCGGATCTTAGTAGGTCACACCTTCATACTCAGCGATGGTCAGCATGCTATGAGCATTAACTAGTCGTTCCGCACCCAAGCCTAAGACTCTCTTCGGCATACAAAAAACAATCATCACCAACCAAGACCAACCTTTCTGGATGGGCTTCACACAACATGCCTATTCCGTATTTCGATTACGGATTTTAAATGCAAAGGTATCAGGGATACAACTGATCAACCCGTCGGGAGAATCACTTTCATGTGTTCATGGGGCATCTACCTTCACATGCCAAAACAAAGCACTTCATATGTCCAAGAAGGAAGATCGTTACCCTTGAAGTCCTCTTTGGAGCCATAGATCAAAATCCAAACAGAGGGAAAGAACCACGTCGGGCCGCCCTTCATAGAACAGGATTCAGTTCGCGATTTGGGGCTCCGAAACTCCGTCAATGGCAAGATTCCCCTTCTTCTTTCGCTTCCTTAATCTCCCTTCTCTCTAACTATTAGAGAGAGAATGCCTATGTTTAAAATCAGAGAAATCTCTCATCTCACGGACTTAAGACAACAGAAATCATAGACCACCGTCGGATCTCAGTGAACGGATATGATTTAAAATGTTTCTCTGTACAAAGTGCTACCGCTGCGCGGTTGGGAGATACCGCCACGTGGTAGCCTCACTCGATAGCTTCTTCGACAAATGTTGGGTCCATTACCCACAATGTCCTAGATTTCAGTGAAGTCAATCCTGTCAATGATATACGTAAATTTGTATTTGATGTGTGCCTGAGTTCATGCATACAGGGATGTCCTAGCAATAATGATGGGACAATTAGCCAAAGTGGCTAGGTCAGGTAAACAATTACCTAAGGTGTAGATAGATAAAAAAATGTCTGTCCACAGGCATTGAGTGAAGGTCATTCACTTAACGCCAGATGACTTATAGCGTTGAGTGGAGCTTATACCGTCAAAGATAAAGTAGTGAAAAGCGGTGATAGTGGCTAAGTCCACAAGCGTTGAGTGTAGTCAACTCACTCAATGCCATACAGCAAAAGGCTGTGAGTCAGGATAATACAGTAAAAGACTAAGGAGAAATGGGTAGAAAAGTGTCTAAGTCAAGATGCGTTGAGTGAGTATCACTCACTCAACGCCATACTCTATATTCGTTGACTATTGCCGACATAGAAAATCTGTGCTGATATTTGGCTAAGTCCAAATGTATTGACTGTAGCTCACTCACTCAACGCTAGATAAACAGAATAAAATCTATTAAGTAGTTTGGCGTTGAGTAGAGCTTACTCACTCAATGCCAAGGAGTAGAAAAATCTATCTAAGGTAGAAAGCGTTAAGTGAGACACGCTCACTCAATGCTCTCAACGCCATGATTTGGAAAATCTAGCTAAAGCAGAAAGCGTTGAGTGAGGCGTGCTCACTCAATGATCTCAACGCTTAAGATGCTCAAGAAGCAGGAAATTGGTTAAGGCAGAAAGCGTTGATTGAGGTGTGCTCACTTAATGCTCTCAACGCCTAAAATACATAAAGCATGGCTAAGGTACAAGGCGTTGAGTGAGGCGGGTTCACTCAACGCTCTCTACGCCAAGCAGGCAAAAAAGGCTGAAAAATAAGCTAAGGCAAAAGGCGTTGTGTGAGGCTTGCTCACTCAACCCTGTCAATGCATAGACAGACAAAGTAAAATAATTTCAAATCAAGTATGAAGAAGCTACAAAACACGACAAACTCTACCGAGAAGCTACTGTACGTCTTCTTCTGTTAAAGCAAGGTGCAGCTGGATTTTGCAAGTGGGCCCAACTTACTTCTTAGAGCCGTTGATCGACGAACTACAAGAGGAAGAGAGTGGCCAAGACAACAACAACTTTTAAGGGCTTTAATAATTTCAAAAGGTGCGGCTGGACTTCATCTTCTTCGCCATTACTACTAAGAAAAAGCTTGAAGTCTTCCTGCAAGAACCAAAAATTTTAGTTAGTTGTACCATTTTTGCCTGCACCTGCAAGATCAGAAGGACTACCTTCTTAGGGAGAACCAGAAACAAAGAAGAAGATTCTGCAAATCAAGTTGCTTCTTAGTTCAGCAAGCTCAAAACTGAAGATCTACTTCTAAAGCTGAGAAGAAGAAAGAACAAAGTTACTGAATCTATCCTGGGAATGAAGAGGAAGCAGAGCAGTTTATTGCTTGTTACTTCCAACTCAAGATCCTTGTAGCTGTGAAGAAAGTTTGAGCAGAGATAACTCAGCTCAAGGGGCTATCATAGAGAAATTTTTATATGATAGATATAAATCTATTTCACTCCAGTAGGATCCTTTTGGATCTTAGTTGTAGGGCTATATGAGCCTGAGATAGGGAAATTTTCCTGAGCTCTAGGATTCAATTTGGATCTGAGGTAGGTGGTCAATTAATCATTGAGAAGTAGAGAGGAATACTCTCTAAGTATAGGACGTTTGGGTCTGAGGTAGATCCCTAGTGGATCTGAGGTAGGGCTGTCCTCCCATCCTTAGTGTAGGGTCTTTGACCTGAGGTAGGTGATCTGCTGATCACTGAGTTGCAGGACTTTGTGGCTGAGTTGTAAGTCTTGGAGGAGACTGAGAGATCCTGAGGGATCTGAGGTGTAAGCTCTTTGGAGATGAGGTTTGGAGAAGTTCCTTGACTAACAGGAAGTTGGCAAGGTGGGAGGAGAGTGGATGTACCCAAACGTTGGGGAACCACTATAAATCTGTGTGTTTTTCTGTGTTGTTTTCTTTATGTAGGTACTTGAAAGCTAATTACTGCCAACACATTAAGTACAAAAAAGGATAAAATTAAAAGCTTATAATATCAGTAATACAACCTATTCACCCCCCTTAGGTTGTAAGCTACCTTGAAAATAAAGACTTTCAAGTGGTATCAGAAGGAGGTTGCTCAAAAAGGATATAATAATCTGAGTGATCTTCCAAGATAGCTACAGACTATTCTTATGGGTTCAGGAGTGAACTATAGGAAGCTGGGTTCCATGAAGTTTCCTATTTGTAGGAAGGATGGATTTGACATCTAGAAGGAGAGGGTCAGGCTGTTCATAGAAGCAGCTGGCCCTTGAATCTTTATAACTATTAAAGAAGGACCTTTCATCCCCACGAAAGTGTTTGTCCTAGATGCAAACATCCAGAAACCCAAGACTTATGATGAGATGACAAAGGATGAATTCATTCTTGCCTCCATGGACAAGAGGGCTCAAAATATCATTGTTAGTGCAATTGATAATTCTACCCTTCAGAATCTGATTAACTGCAAAACTACAAAGGAGATGTCGGACACTCTGGTGAACTACATGGAAGGCACAGAGGAGGTCAGGGATGATAGAAAGTCTATGCTAAACCTTGAGTATGAGGCTATGGTAAGATTATCAATGACATAGTCACTATTACAAAAGTGGATTAGGTTTAAGGGTTGCAATACAACCTTATAAGAATTAGCCAACTCTCTGATCTTTGCTATGTTATTGTCTTCCACAAGGATGAGTGCCTAATTAGGAGGTCAAGTGACTAAGAGGTCATATTGACAGGCACTATAAGTGGAAATGTTTACTGTTTAGACTTTCTATGTCTGCACTTAGATTCTCCTATCTATCTTGTAGCAAGTGAAAAAGTCTCATATTGTGTCCAATGGAACAAGAGACTAGCTCACTTGAATTACAAAATGATTGGCAAGCTCTTTACTCAGGACTTAGTTAGGAATGGTCCAAATGTGAAATGCACTAAGGATAGTATTTTCTCAGCTTGCCAAAAGGGCAAGCAGACTAAAGCTTCCTTCAACTTCACTAGGTCCAAAGACTCTATGAGGTATTTATACCTCTTGCATATGGACTTATTTGGTCCTTTGCCTGTTCATAGTCTTGGTAAGAAGGTCTACACCCTCATGGTTGTTGATGATTATTCCAAGTTTACTTGGGTGTTCTTTCTCAAGAAAAATAATGAGACCCTTGATAACTTCATCAAGTTTATCAAGTACGTTCAGAATGAGTTTAACAGTTCTGTGGTCAAAATCAGGAGTGACCATGGAGCTGAATTCTAGTCTGAATGCATGACAGAGTTCTGTGAAGAGTAGGGGATTCATCAAGAATTTTCTTCTCCTATAACTCCCCAACAAAATGGGATTGTAGAGAGGAAAAATAGAACTATCATAGAGGCTGGAAGAACCCTATTATATGACACCTCTCCCAGAATATTTCTGGGCTAAGGTAGTAAATAATGCATGTTATGTCCTCAACACGGCCTCTATTACCAAAAACCAGAAGATGACTCCCTATGAGTTCTTGAAAGGCAGAAAAATAAATCTGAGCTATCTCAGAATCTTTGGTAGTAAGTGCTAGGTGCTCCATAATGGAATGTACTATGTGACTAAGTTTGCTGCCAAATCTTTTTATGGAATTTTTGTTAGGTACATCAATCATAGTAAATCCTATAGGGTATACAACTTGAAAAGTCAAGTTGTAGAAGAAACTGTGCATGTAGTCTTTCATGAGTCTAGCATGATTAACAGGGAGATGCCATGATCCTCTTCCAGTACTGCAGGCACAGAACAGATGATGGACAATCTGACAATCAAGGAAGCTACATCAGTTATCCAAGATGAAGTAGATACTCCAAAAGGTCTACCAGACACACTTGGAGCAGAGAATGATCAGTAAGATGCTATTCTAGAAGCTGTTGTTGAAAGAAGATTACCTTAAGCAATTAGGAAATTAAGAGACCATCCTGCTCACCAAATCATTGGTGAAATAAGTCATGGAGTAGTGACAAGAAGCAGAAATCTGAATACAGCTATGCACGCAAGCTTCCTATCACAAGTGGAGCCAAAGAAGTTTGAGGAGGCCAACATAGATCAATTTTAGATAATGGCTATGCAAGAGGAGATGAACCAGTTTAAAAGATGTAAAGTCTGGAAGCTAGTTCCAAGACCTCGTGGACATAATGTCATTGGAGTCAAGTGGATTTACAGAAACAAACTTGATGAAAATGGGATTATAATCAAGAACAAAGCAAGATTAGTACCTAAGGGGTACAAGCAGGAAGAAGTCATTGATTTGATCAAACTTTTGCCCCTGTAGCAAGGTTGGAGGCCATAAGATTGTTCCTTGCATATGCTGCACACAAGGAATTCAAGGTTTATTAGATGGATGTGAAGTTAGCCTTCATGAATGATGACTTAAAAGAGAAAGTCTATGTTGAGCAGCCACCAGGTTTTATAGTTTCTAACTCACTTGATTCTGTTTATAGACTTAGTAAAGCTCTATATGGGTTAAAGCAAGCCCCTAGAGCATGGTATGAGGTTTTGTCTAGCTTCCTCATTGAGAACAAATTCTCAAGGGGGAAGATAGAGAAGACCCTATTCATAAGAGAATCTAAGGGTAAGATCATCCTAGTTTGGATCTATGTAGATGATCATATTTGGATCTACTAATGATAACCTCTGCAGGAAGTTTGCCAAACTTATGCAGGAGAAGTTTGAGATGAGCAGTATGGGTGAACTTAAGTTCTTCTTCGGTCTCCAAGTAAGACAGACTGATGATGGCTTCTCCATATCCCAGTCTAAGTTCACTACAAAGTTAATAAAGAAATTTGGTATGGAAATTTACTCTACTATGAGAACTCCCATGGGATCATGTATGCCCATATGCAGAGATGAGGCAGGGAAACCTGTTGATGAGACTTTGTATATGGGATAATTGGTTCCCTTCTCTATCTAACTGCAAGTAGGCCAAACATCATGTATGTTACATGTGTTTGTGATAGGTATCAGGCTTGCCCAAAAAAATCTCATTAATCTGCAGCAAAGAGAATTCTGAGGTATCTTAAGGGAACACCAGATCTTGGCTCATGATACCCCAGGAATGGGGAGTGTGAACTAACTGCTATTCAGATGCAGACTTTACAGGATGTAGAGAGGACATGAAGAGCACTTCTAACACCTGTCAATTCATAGGTGGAAGACTAGTTTCCTGGAGCAGCAAGACACAAGCTAGTGTTGCAATTTCAACTGTAGAGTCAGAGTAGATCTCATCAGGTAGCTGCTGTGCTCAGTTGCTGTGGATCCAACATCGACTCTAAGACTGCAACCTTCAGATAAGTAGAATTCCCTTATTTTGTGATTCTACTACTGTTATTTCAATTGCTAGGAATCTTGTCTCCCATAGCAGGACTAAGCACATTGAAATCAGATATCATTTCATTAGGGAGCATGTAAAATGTGAAGATATCAACCTTGAGTTTGTCTCAACCGACAAGCAGGTGGCTGACCTCTTCACTAAGATACTAGATGAAGCAAAGTTTAACACCTTCAAGTTTGAGTTGCGTATGTTAAACCTGATATACCTTCAATTGATCCTCATTTTGTTTCAAGTTATTTTGTATTTTGCAGATGGAATTGTTCTTCAGAAAAATAAACACTCTTCAAAGAATATACCATTGGTGCCATCATGATCAACTACTATCCAGACTAGTATAGACTAGATTGTCTACCAAGAAATATGAAAAATGATGCATCAATTGAGGGGGAGCAAGTCCAGCAATGTTCTAGTAATTCACTGCTGCCTATTTGAGGGGGAGCAGATGATAAGAACACTGCTAGCTATTTGCTGAAGTTAAAAAAGCGGAGGAAAAGATGATCAGATGAATGATCAAGAATGGTAGCAGCAATTCAGGGGGAGAAGGTGTAGTAATGTTCACCCTGTAGGCAAGGAGGTGTGGTAACTGTTGAAACCGAAAAATCGGTCTCATGTGGAGTTCGACCCTTGGGGAAGGGGTGACCGCGCACCTACTACCCTCAAGCGAACGATCTAGGCACAAGACTAAGAACACGAGGGACAGACCCAAGGTCTCAGCGTGGAGGACCCGCCGCATACCCGGAAGACTAACTAACTTTTCCCCTCCCAAGCCAAGGGCTGAGCTAAGGCACCTTCGGAGGGCTCTCTTGGCCGACCGGAACATCTGAGGAGGATCTCAAGATCCACTCCTTAACTAAAAGTGCCACCTCGGGTCTAAGTAAAATGTTCCCCGCCCGCCTTACTATTGGCGCAAAACCGCCCAGCTGCCCTACTCTACGCAGCCCCAATTGGGCCGCTAATAGCGGAACTCTGCTACTCTGAAAGGATGGCAACGGGCCATCAGGGGCTTCCCGACATCTATACCTCGGGGCCCGCACGGGGGAGCGGTTCACGAACACGCCGCTCGCCCAAGACAGGAGGATTAAACTACATATCCACAGAGCATCATAGGTATGAAAAAATATTACAGGAATATAAATTCCATACTCGGCACGCAGGCCAGAAATATAAACAAAAAGGCCTTCGAGGGCCAGCACAAGCTTGGGCTTAAGCCCGCTACTCCCCGCACGGTACTTCAACACATGTATGCTAACGTCTCGACGAGCGGCGGCCAACTAGTCATCGGTCGGCTAATATAAGCGGGCTAAACATATTGCGCACACCCCCTTTTATGGGGCTTGTGGCGCGCATTCCCTGCAAGCGGCTAAATAAACAACTTCCTCGGAGTCTTCTCCGGGAACCCCAGAACATCACCAATCTGGCTCACACGTCCGGATGGGCTTCACACAGCATGCCTAAACCTGTACTCATGCTTCCGGGTACTAATGCAATTGACTGCGGGGACGTACATGTCAACCCGTCGGGAAGCTCCCTTCCCCCCACCCGTTGGTGGAGAGGGACTTCCGTGCAAATATGTAAACTGAAGGCTTCACCTGCCCAAGTTGAAACATTGTTACCCTTGTCGCGTGCTTGGCGGCAGGGGCGGGAGAGGAGCTCCGGGTTGATGCTGCTGCGTGCGGCCATGTCGGTGGTTGATCTCCACTCCAGGCCGAGCCTTGCTCCAGGCCAAGCCTCTCTCCAGGCCGAGCCTCGCTCCAGGCCGGGCCTCGCTCCAGGCCGAGCTTGCTACCGGGAGAACGGGAGGTCGAGGTGTGCTGCTCCAGGTGGCCGAAGAGAGAGAGAGAGAGAGGGAGGGGGCGGCGGCTGCGTTGCTTTGCCGGCGACGGGAGAGAGCGGGAATGGGCGGCGACGGCTGCCCTGCTTGGCCGAGGGTGAGAGAGGGAGGGGGCGGGCGGCCCCCTTGCTGCTCCAGGCCGAGGGTGAGAGAGGGAGGGGGCGGCGGCGGCGCTGCTTTGCCGGTGACGGGAGAGAGCAGGAACGGCGGGGGCGGCGGCTGGGTTCTAGGACCGACCGGGCTAGGGCTCCCCCATTTTCTTCTTCCCTGGCTTCCATTTTTCCTTTTTCTTTCTCCTGCTCTCCCCGACCCCAGCCTACTTCTATTTTCTTTTTTCTTCTTTCCTTCCTCCTGTATATCCCCAGCCCTACCCCGCTTCTATCCCCTTTTATTTTCTCCTTTTTCTTTTTTAATTTCTCCTCCCCTTTTCTGCTGTGTCCCGAGCCCCCTCTACCTTATCTCCTTCTCTTTCTTCTTTTTTCTTCTTTATTTATTTCTCCCCCCATACCTGCTTCCCTCTCCCTCTTTTATCCCCCACATATCATCATATATATAATATATTATATCTATTATAATATAATGTATAATATATATATATGTATATAAATCATAAAGCTATGCGCACAAGACCTCCGCGCGTACGCACGAGGACCCGCACGTCCTTGAACGGGGTCGCACCAACTCGTCGCCCATAACACGCCCCTAGGCTGACACTTGGGGAGGGTCCCACTCGCCCGGTTACGGGGTTGTACACAATCCCCACTCTTTTCGAGCTTGGCACAAGCTCGGAAAGAATCATCCAACCCAACGTATCCGGCGAGTGGGAGCCGACCCAAAAAAAATGTTTGAGAGAAACTGAAATCTGTGCTTGGAGCATCACTCTCTCCATGACCTTTCTGATCCTTTTGAATCACTCGATACCCTTTGGCTCACTGCTATTGAATTGCTCTTATACCATTACTTACGACAAGTATACAATTTCTCGCAATATCGTAAAACAACAAAGCCGTATCTTTTGTATCTTCTTGTCCACGCTGAGCTAATCCTTTCCCCCAGGTGTGCCTACAGCCCTGCCAGCTAGTGAGAGCCTGACAGCGAGTCTACCCGGGGCCGAGTAGCACTCGGGGTCCCTTACCCCCCAGGCGAGCCTACGGACCTGCCGGCTAGTGGGAGCCTGACAGTGAGTCTACCCGGGGCCGAGCATCACTCGGGGTCCTGCAAAATATCCAAACTCTCTCTCCAAACTCCAAACTCTCTCCCTTACCCCCCAGGTGTGCCTACAGCCCTGCCAGCTAGTGGGAGCCTGACAGCGAGTCTACCTGGGGCCGAGCATCACTCGGGGTCTTGTAAAAACCTCCAAGAACCAATCCTTTCCCCCCATGTGTGCCTACAGCCCTGCCAGCTAATGAGAGCCTGACAGCGAGTCTACCCGGGGTCCACTACTACCGCCATCGAGTGACTTCCGGCCCTGCCAGTTAGGTGAGAGCCTGACAGCGGGATCTGCTCGAGGCCCACGGATGACACCGAGTGACTTCCGGCCCTGCCAGCTAGATGAGAGCCTGACAGCGGGATCTTCTCGGGGTCCACTACTACCGCCATCGAGTGACTTCCGGCCCTGCCAGCTAGGTGAGAGCCTAACCGTGGGATCTGCTCGAGGCCCACGAATGACACCGAGTGACTTCCGGCCCTGCCAGCTAGATGAGAGCCTGACAGCGGGATCTGCTCGGGGTCCACAACTACCGCCATCGAGTGACTTCCGGCCCTGCCAGCTAGGTGAGAACCTGACAGCGGGATCTGATCGAGGCCCACGGATGACACCGAGTGACTTCCGGCCCTGCCAGCTAGATGAGAGCCTGACAGCGGGATCTGCTCGGGGGCCACTACTACCGCCATCGAGTGACTTCCAGCCCTGCCAGCTAGGTGAGAGCCTGGCAGCGGGATATGCTCGAGGCCCACGGATGACACCGAGTGACTTCCGGCCCTGCCAGCTAGATGAGAGCCTGACAGCGGGATCTGCTCGGGGTCCAAAACTACCCGACTTGACTTTGCTCGAGATGGAGACATCCTATTTACTTAAGAGGTGTTGGAAAGTTAACTGCACCGATGCTTTTACAAATGGAGGACGCATTCTATACATAAGAGAGACGATCTGGAAGTCGCCAAATCGGGAAGCTGGCGTCTGAGCCTGTTCCTAATAATTCCTCCAATAGGAAGAGAGATGCAATCGGGGGGGACATAGGCCGACGTGCAAGGGGGGAGCTGATCTCGGCCGTCAGTGCAGAGGCTCGGTCTTACAATAGCGCTTAGAGTCCCGTGGCACCGTCCCATCGTCCGAACTAGGCTATTTAAAAGGAACAGGTTGGACGTTTGGCTTCTGGAGTCGATCGCAAGGCTAACCCTTGAAGCCCTCAGAAGCTCGAGGCGAATCGGTAATAAAAAGAAAACTTGACCGCTACTGAATTATAAGGAAGATATAGCATATTACCGCTAGGGAGGGAACCCTTTCCGGTCACCCCAGCTCCTTATACCTCTCACCTGCTCTCTTACTTGATCCTGAGGATAATAATCTCCAGATTTCTCGTTGATGTAACTAGTGGGGACACATGGGTTTTCACAGGTAGAAGCGCCTCAAATAGGTGCAAATCTTACTCCAAATGCTATGGGATTCAAACAACAGCTATGGGAGGGGACAACTCTGAGTATGAGGACCTTGCACACAAAGTGTCAACGCATGACCGTGGTCATCACCTGGTTCCACTTCTATAGCCATGATGTTCGCCCGAGTTCTTCTGTGCTGGTCACACTCCACCCTCACAACACCAAAATGTTGAAACCGAAAAATCGGTCTCATGTGGAGTTCGACCTTTGGGGAAGGGGTGACCGCGCACCTACTACCCTCAAGCGAACGATCTAGGCATAAGACTAGGAACATAAGGGACATACACAAGGTCTCAGCATGGAGGACCCGCCGCATACCCGGAACACTAACTAACTCTTCCCCTCCCAAGCCAAGGGCTGAGCTAAGGCACCTTCGGAGGGCTCTCTTGGCTGACCGAAACATCTGAGGAGGATCTCAATATACACTCCTTAACTAAAAGTGCCAGCTCGGGTCTAAGTAAAATGTTCCCCGCCCGCCTTACTATTGGCGCAAAACTGCCCAGCAGCCCTACTCTACGCAGCCCCAATTGGGCCGCTAATAGCGGAACTCCGCTACTCTCAAAGGATGGCAACGGGCCATCAGGGGCTTCCCGACATCTATACCTCGGGGCCCACATGGGGAGCGGTTCACGAACACGCCGCTCGCCCAAGACAGGAGGAGTAAACTACATATCCACAGAGCATCACAGGTATGAAAAATTATTACAGGAATATAAATTCCATACTCGGCACGCAGGCCGGAAATATAAACAAAAAGGCCTTCGAGGGCCAGCACAAGCTTGGGCTTAAGCCCGCTACTCCCCGCCTGGTACTTCAACACCTGTACGCTAACGTCTCGACGAGCGGCGGCCAACTAGTCATCGGTCGTCTAATATAAGCGGGCTAAACATATTGCGCACACCCCCTTTTATGGGGCTTGTGGCGCGCATTCCCTACAAGCGGCTAAATAAACAACTTCCTCGGAGTCTTCTCCGGGAACCCCAGAACATCACCAATCTGGCTCACACGTCCGGATGGGCTTCACACAGCATGCCTAAACCCGTACTCACGCTTCCGGGTACTAATGCAATTGACTGCGGGGACGTACATGTCAACCCGTCGGGAAGCTCCCTTCCCCCCACCCGTTGGTGGAGAGGGGCTTCCGTGCAAATATGTAAACTGAAGGCTTCACCTGCCCAAGTTGAAACATCGTTACCCTTGTCGCGTTCTTGGCGGCGGGGGCGGGAGAGGAGCTCCGGGTTGATTCTGCTGCGTGCGGCCGCGTCGGTGGTCGATCTCCACTCCAGGCCGAGCCTTGCTCCAGGCCGAGCCTCGCTCCAGGCCGAGCCTCGATCCAGGCCGGGCCTCGTTCCAGGTCGAGCCTCGCTCCAGGCCGAGCTTGCCACTGGGAGAACAGGAGGTCGAGGTGTGCTGCTCCAGGCGGCCGGAGAGAGAGAGAGAGGGAGGGGGCGGTGGCTGCACTGCTTTGCCGGCGACGGGAGAGAGCGGGAATGGGCGGCGGCGGCTGCCCTGCTTGGCCGAGGGTGAGAGAGGGAGAGGGCGGGCGGCCCCCTTGCTGCTCCAGGCCGAGGGTGAGAGAGGGAGGGGGTGGTGGCGGCGCTGCTTTGCCGGCGACGGGAGAGAGCGGGAACGGCGGGGGCGGCGGCTGGGTTCCAGGACCGACCGGGCTAGGGCTCCCCCTTTTTCTTCTTCCTCGGCTTCCATTTTTCCTTTTTCTTTCTCCTGCTCTCCCCGACCCCAGCCTACTTCTATTTTCTTTTTTCTTCTTTCCTTCCTCCTGTATATCCCCAGCCCTACCCCGCTTCTATCCCCTTTTATTTTCTCCTTTTTCTTTTTTAATTTCTCCTCCCCTTTTCTGCTGTGTCCCGAGCCCCCTCTGCCTTATCTCCTTCTCTTTCTTCTTTTTTCTTCTTTATTTATTTCTCCCCCCATACCTGCTGCCCTCTCCCTCTTTTATCCCCCACATATCATCATCATATATATAATATATTATATCTATTATAATATAATGTATAATATATATATGTATGTATATAAATCATAAAGCTATGCGCACAAGACCTCCACGCACACGCAAGAGGACCCGCACGTCCTCAAACGGGGTCGCACCAACTCGTCGCCCATAACATGTCCCGAGGCTGACACTTGGGGAGGGTCCCACTCGCCCGGCTACGGGGTTGTACAGTAACTATAGTGAAAGAAATGGTAAACCTCTAATACCAATTTAAAGTGACTTAGGCAATTGATAATCCTTTGATACGAATTGAAAGTCAAGGGGATAGATTTAATTAGCTCTAAAGAGGGGGGGGGGGGTGAATAGAGCTTTAAAACTTTTTTACAGATTTATAGGATTTAGCTGTAAAATAAGTGATAGCAAATATTATGTAAAGAGATTAAAGCTAAACAATCAAAGCACAGTACAAAAAGAAAAGAGGAAACTCGACAACACAAGAAATTTTATAGTGGTTCGCCAAACTGAGTACATCTACTCTTCTACCACCCTGGTAAGAATCCACTAGCAGGTTTTGATAAGGTGACTACCACCATAAGTTTTTGCTCAGGTGCCCTGTCACCACAAGATCTATTAGAAGGGAGATCTCACAACACTTTAGGCTTTTGATCAGGTGCCCAAAAACCAACAATAAACTTTTGAAGGGAGTTTATAAACCCTTTATACAGTGAAACAAAGTTGATGATGTCTTATCTTTTTCTCTAAACAACAGAGAAGACAACAGTGGATCTTTGTTGTCAAAGCTCCCCCTGAGATGTAGAGTAGTTCAGGAAAGAAGGAAGCTTTGTTTTAGGGTGTAGGTCTTCAGATTAATGTTGATCTCCAGCAAGATTTTTATATTAATTGTATTCGATGTCTCTTGATAGCTTGGAGAAGATTTGCTTATGATGAAGACAGAATGAATTTTCAGAGTCCTAAAACTTTTTGTGTCTGCCCGTATGACTTAGTAGATTCTCTACCTTCTCATTTTTTTTCTCTTGTGTCGTTGATAGTAGATCATTCTTCTCTGTATCTCTTCTAAATTTGAATTTTACTCCTTGATTGACTGCTAAATTCTTGGAACTTGGATAAATGGCTAGAAGGGCATTAATTTGATTCCCCAACTGCCCTAGTTATTAAGCCAAATTTTTACTCTGTGAAATCCAATAATTAATTCTGCCAATGAACAACTATATTCATAAGAATATATGCATTTAATTACTCAGAGAAATATATGCAACAATATATTAAATCGGTCTTGGTCAATCTGGAAATGAACTGCAGAGATGGAAATACTGAACTGACAGATTTCGTCGACCTGAACTCCAAGTTCGTCGAGCGGAGAAATCATCTTCATCGACATGAGCTCAGTGGACATCAATCTGAAAATATCTTGCTAATTCTAAGATCCAAGTTCATCGATCAGAGAATCTGTCTTGAGGGAAGAAATCGTCGACCTGAGCTTGAATATCGTCGAGCACAACTCAGAGAAAGAACTTTGAGTTCATCGATCCAAGATCGATGATCGTCGAGCTGATTTCAAAGAACTTCGAACTAATAATCTGAACTCTGAATTGTCTTAAGTCTTAGTCTCCTGAAGTCCACTGCAGGCTGGTCCATGAAGCTTGATTTCAAAGACTAGCCTAAACTCTAGGACTGACAAATTTGACCCTGGCTAAACAAGGTGGGTCAAAACATCCTAATAGTGAACCTTAGACCAAATCCAAACTAGGGATCAAAAAATCTCCCCTTATTTGGGTGAGGTCACTAATAAACAAAATATAAAAAATAATCACAAAGCAAGACAACAAATATCTGGCAGAAAATAAAAAATCTACCAGATATATACAACAAGTGCTTTGTGACAAATTAACATAAATAGTTCAGAAAATAAACTAATCAAAAAGTTATTTAGTTTTTTTGGAATTGTCTTTCTCAGCTTTCTCAGAAGGTTGTCTGAAGATGTTTTCCCTGTTGGGATTGGCAACTTCTTTCTTAGACATTATCAAATCAGCTGCTCCAATAATGTTGCAAGAAGTTGCTTTTGGAACAACTGCTTCTGGGTGAAGACTCATGTAAACATCTACATTGAAAAATTAATTTGCTTTACCATACCTTTTTAGCTCTTCTTTCCTGTAGGAAGACATGGTAGAATATTGAGAGGGATCCTTGACTTCTGCTTTAGCTTTGTTAATCAAAGATAGTTCAATTAGTTCTTGAAATCTGGCTATTTTAACAGTGTTCTCCTGTTCAAGATCAACAAAGGGAATTGGTGGAGATTCAGGCCTTTTAGAACTGTTGTCCTTCTTTGATTCACCATGATATTTTGAAGGACTCTTTAGCTCTATAGTTGAAGGTGGATTGCCTCTTGTAAACTGTTGCTGGTGCTGATGCCTAAGGCTCTGAGAATTTGGCTTGGATTGTCTTTGATATGTTTTAGTGAATGGAGTTAATCTATGAGATACACTTCCAGAGGCCCCTGCAGATGGAGGAGGAGGAGGAGGATCTTTTATGAATTGCTTAGCAGGGGACATGTATCTTCTCCTCTTCTTACTTTTCTTTTGTTCATTCTTAGATAGCCACATCCACTTAGGCATACCAAGATAAGGAGTAATCTTATTCAATATGTAATATGGTGTGCCTGCAGTTGGATTAGTCTTAGGAACAGCCTTAGGAATAGTTTTTCTCTTCTTGGGTATCTTTTTCCTAGATTTTGGTTCATCAGAGTCTTCAGAGCCATCATCATCATCATTATTGTCATCAGAAGAACCAGGAGGATTATCATATAAGTCATCAATCTCTTTTAATGCTTCCTTGGAGATTTGCCTCTCAGCCTTAGGTAGCACTTAGCATTCTGGAACTTCTAACTCAGCAACACTTTCAGCAACAATTTGATTTTCATCTTCTTTTTCCATATCTGCAAACATAATGTCATCCAAGTTTGGCATTAGGGACTCAACACACATGCGAGGAGGAGGACTGCATACCTCTTCAGCAACTAGTATTTTTGAGATCATAGGGGCTGCCAAACTTGCCCTTATTTGGTCCATAACTTCTGGACTTACTGGAGTAGAATAGCATACAATGGCTTTGGAGAAAACTTGCTCAGGAAGAGGATGAGAATGATAAAGAGTATCAAAATCTCTTAATAAATCAGCTAAGTCCACAGAAGGGACTAGGTAGAATAATGGTGCAACTGTCAAAGGTTCTGCAATGTCAACATCAGTGAGCTCAATATTAAATTCTGAAGTATCTGCCTCAAGAAAATCTAATAGCTCTGTATCTGTATTTACACTTTCTGTAACTACTATATCCATATGTACATCTGTTGTTGTTACTGTTGCTACTGCTGCTGCAGGAGAAAGAACTGGAACTTCTTCACAGGACATCTCCCCCTTCCAGGTATTAAAGGGTCCTGAAGCCAGGCCCCCAGAAGAAGAATGGACAGAGGGGGCAGCAGTAAAGCGAGCAGAGAGGGAGGAGCTGGAATCAGTAAGAGGTGCAATTGCCACTACTATGATATTGCTGAGGATTGGAGTGATGAGCTCCAAGATATTGGAGATGGATGAAGAATCGAATTGCATAAACTCAGGAGGTGTCTGAGTAGATACAGATGGATGGTTGATGGAGGATGAAATGAAAGGTGGAGTATCAATCATGATTTCATCTAGAGATGATGAAATATGGTGAGGAGATGATGTTAGTAAGTCCGATGATGGAAGTGAAAAAAGGTTGTGAAGTGGTATGTCATCAAGGTGAGGTGCTAATGGATATGAAGGTGGTATGATGTGTTTTGGAGAGGCAGGGGTTGTTGGTTAATGCACCGGTGAGGCAGGTGGTGTTGGAGATTGAAGTTGTGATGTTGAGGCAGTGGATGGTTGTTGGAGGGGAGTTGATGCAGGAAGTGAAACCTGTGTGTCATCAAGGTGAGGTGGAGATTGTTGTTGGGAGGGAGGTGATGGAATCTTGATGGAGGGAATTTCTTCTGGAGGGGGAGGAGTGGCTATTACTGCCCTTGGGTCCTCAGAAATTCTGGAAGAGGATGAAGCCTGGATGGCTTAGTGATGGTCCTCTCCCATCTACCAAATAAGGCATAAGTCAGCCTCTTGGATGCATTGATGAATATGGTCTGAGAGACCAGTGATTCAGATGCCTTGTCCTGGAGGAAAATCCCTAGAATCCTCCCAAAACAGACTTCATTCTTAGTATTCTTATTTTTGATTAAATCAAACAATATCTTTCCCCAGTGTACTGCCTTCTTGTTCACCACAACACACATCAACAAAAACTGGTGCCTGGTAATGTAATCATGGGTAGTATGCTTATCCAGCAAGACTTTTCCCACAATATCAGTCAAAAACTTATACTCAGCAGATATATTTTTCTTTAATAATCTGTTAGGGTTTCACTCCAAGTGACCCATTTTTAGCAGCATATCATCATACTCAGAACTATCTATTTTTATATCTTCTTCTCCATTATTAAAACCGAAAATTTCAGATATAATGTTGTGATTGACTCTGATGAACATGGCAAGTCTGTTGATCAGAAACTATATAGGGGCATTATTGGGTCCCTTTTATATCTCACAGCAGGTAGACCAGACATAATATTTGCTACATGCCTTTGTGCTAGGTTCCAGGTGAACCCTAAAGAATCCCACCTTACTTTTCTAAAAAGTATTTTAAGATATATAAAGGGTTGTCCTAGTTTAGGACTCTAGTATCCAATTGAGTCAGAGTTTGAGTTGACTGGATACTCAGATGCTAACTTTGTTGGATGTAGAGTGGATAGAAAAAGCAACTCAGGGACATCTGTGTCTACTTCAACTACAAAAGTAGAATATATAGCAGCTGGCAGTTGTTGTTCCCAGATATTGTGGATTCAGAACCAACTCCTAGATTATGATTTCAACTTAAATAATTCAACCTTACAATGTGATAATACAAGTGCAATTTCCATTAGACAAAATCAAGTGCATCATAGTAGAACGAAGCATATAGAAATAAAGCATCATTTCATTAGATTTTGTGTGGACAAAAATAAAATTAAGCGTGTCTACATCTACACTGATTTGCAAAGAGCAGATATCTTCACCAAATAATTAGATGAGAGGAACCATCTGTTATTTATGAACCAGCTAGGTATGATAAATGGAGAGGCTTTAATTTAATTTATGTCTGTTGTCTAAGAATTCATCAAAGTTCATCGAACGGAGATCGACGAGCTGAGAAATCTTCTTGAGATTTTTCGTCGACCGGAGATCGACGATATCTCAGTTTGAAGTCATTTTTGTCGACCTGAGATCGATGAACTTGCTTCCGAAAATATTTCGTCAACCTAAGATCGACAAACTACTTTCCCTCCTCTTCAAACTGAGATCGACGAACTTTCAGCATTCGTCGACCTGAGATCAAAGATTTATTATTTTCGCAGGTCGGAGCTCGCCGATTCATATTTTGAAAACCTTATAATAGGTTTTTCTTCGAGCTAAATCGTGCGCCTTTAGAACTCTCTTGCACCTGATCTTTCTTATTTTTGCAAGAAACAATGGACATTCCAGCAAACTCTCTCACAAGTATTAAATTCGACACTTGGTTTGACATTGATTTTGACTCCTTCCAACACTCTTATCAAATATTCATGGATATACTACAATTATTCAAAAACATCAGTTAAAGAAGCTCATGACCACAAGGATGAAGTTGCCGGCGGCTGAAATAAAGGAATGTGTATATACTTCCACCACACCTGATGTTGAGTCAATAATAGGAACAATAGCAGGACAACATGTTATTCTTACTCCTGCCATTCAACCCCGCCTCCCCTCCTCCGGTTGGACCCCTCAGGGCGGGAGCCTTCCCGCCCGCCCTGGTTCAACTATGGACTAAACCTAAAACATGCTCGACGAAAATAACTTGAGTCGAAATCTTAGCTCGATGAATTTGTGTTCGAAGAATAACATTATCACCTCAACAAATTGAACCTTCCCAGTTCGCTGAATTAGACTTTCGCGATTCGACGAATTAGAGTTCGACGAGTAGCGCTCGACGAACTAGCGTTACTGGACCCCTGGGCGAGAGCCTTCCCACCTACTTACGGCGAGAGCCCTCCCGCCCGCTTTCTTATTTGATCCAATTTTAAGCTCAAAGCTAGCCCAATCCGGGACCTTGTGCCGTCTTGGTCCCACCCAGCGAATATGGGGTTGTACAAAATCCCCGCTCTTTGCGAGCTAGACTTGTTCTCAGAAAGACACGTTCAACCAATAATATTGGGTGGGTGTTTGCTGACCTGGCAAGGAATCTTTCTGCGGACCCCACCTTGGTCCTATATATACACACCGTCGAGTTTGTTTCTCAGGCCATCTCTGTTGTTATTGCTCTATGCTTGAGCTTCTACAAGGCCTTGAAAATGCGTTCCAAGTGTGTTGAAAAACTGCTCTGGCAAGAACTTCAGGCTCGCCTTGTCACGACCCAGGCGCGGGCTCGCGCCAACTGCGACAAAGTTGCTCCTTGGCTGATGGGCTCCTTGGCTACTCATTTCAAACTTGGAATGCATTAGGTCAGAGAACCTCTTGCATAGTTTGGAATCAGTAGAGCCAAAAATAATGTCATTTACATGAATTTGTACTAATAAGATTTGATCTTTATGATGTCTAGTGAACAATATCCTATCTACTATGCCCCTAGAGAATTTATGCTCTATAAGAAAGCTGGCTAATGTTTCATACCAAGCTCTTGGAGCTTGCTTTAGACTATAGAGAGTCTTATGTAATTTAAAAACATAAGAGGGATGAGTAGGAGAGATAAAACCTGGTGGTTGCTCCACATAAATCTCTTCTTTAAGTTCACCATTTAAGAATACACTCTTAACATCCTTTTGATATACTTTGAACTTCTTGTAGGCAGCATAAGTAAGGAAGATTCTGATTGCTTCCAGCCTTGCAATAGGTGGAAATGTCTGGTCATAGTCAATGTCTTCCTCTTGTCTATAGCCTTGAGCAACTAGTTTTGCCTTATTCCTGATAATAATACCTTGGGCATCTAGTTTATTTTTGAATACCCATTTATTTTCAATGACTGGATAGTCTTTGGATCTTGGAACTAAATCTCAAACTCTATATCTCTCAAACTGGTTGAGCTCCTCTTGCATTGTAATAATCCAGTGTGGATCTTGCTCAGCATCTTTTATGGATTGGGGCTCATTTTGAGATATGAAGCAGGCATACATCAAGTCTTGGTTGAGTTGATGCCTGGTCTGCACACCTACTAACATGTCTCCAATCACCTGAGATACATGATAATCTCTAAGTGTGACAAACTCAGTAGGTGGAGTTGGTTCAGCAACAACTTGGGGAATTAATTCCTCTTATTAAATTATGGGTGTTGCTGTTGGTTCAACATCCACTTCAGTGGATTCATCTTCACTGTCTTCATTTATATATGGAGAGGGATGTATAATAGTCTCATTTGTGAGGGTCAACTCATCCAACTTCTCACACAAGTGTGGTTCCTGCAAAGTTTCACTAGTAGAAGTATTCTTCTCCTCGTAAGACATGTTAGTTTCATCAAATGATATATGTACAGTCTCTTCCATTTTCATAGTAGATTTATTATATACCCTATATGTCTTACTGACTTGGGAATATCCTAGAAAAATTTCCAATGCAACCTTGACTTCAAACTTTCTAAGATATTTCTTGTCATTGATATGAATGTAGCATAAACAACCAAAAATTCTAAAGTAATCTACTTTAGGTTGCTTCCCTTTAAGTAATTCATAGGGAGTCTTGCCCTTAAGCTTATGTATTAGACTCCTATTTAGTACATAATTTGTTGTGCTTACAGCCTCTGTCCAAAAGGATAGTGACAAGTAAGCATCTACAAGTAATGTGCCTGCAGCTTCAATCAGGGTCTTATTTTTCCTTTCAGCTACCCCATTTTGTTGAGGAGTTCTAGGAGCAGAGAAACACTTCCTGATACCTTCCATCTCACAGAAATATTGCATGGGAAGAGACTCAAACTCAGTACCATTATCACTTCTGATCAATGCAAATGTTGTAGAATACTCAATCCTTATGCACTTAAGAAAGTCTGTAAGAACTTTAAAGTTATCAGACTTGTTCCTTAAGAAGAACACCCAAGTGAACCTTGAGAAGTCATTTACAATCACTAAGGTGTAAGATTTCCCTCCTCGGCTCTATACAACAATGGGTCCAAAAAGATCCATGGGGAGCAAATACTGAATCCTAGGTGAATCACTCTTATTAATGGCTTTAAAACTATTTTTTGTTTGCTTGCCTAATTGGCAAGCCCTGTACAGGCTTTCCTTCCTGTAGGGGTAAGAAGGGAATCCTCTTACAAGGTTGTCCCTAGATAATTGAGCAATGTTCTATAAGTTAACATGTCCTAATCTCTTATTCCACAGTTCATTATTATTACTAACCTGGTTGAATAGGCATATCTCAGTCCTAGCAGTCTTAAAATTTACCATGTAAATATTTCCTATTTTAGTTCCAGTTAAAACTACTTTATTTTCTATAGATGTGATAAAGCAGGAGGAGTTAATAAATGATACCTAAAACCCTTCATCACATAATTGACTTATGGAGATTAGGTTGTGTTTCAGTACACTTACATAAGTAACCTTTTTGAAAGTGACAGCTCCAATATTTACTTTCCCATAGCCTTTTGTCTAGCAACAGTTGGAGTCACCAAAGATCACTTTTGGACCTAGGTTGGACTTATAGTTGGTTAGATTTTCCTTGCTGCCAGTCATGTGCCTTGAGTAGCCACTATCTAAGTACCACTGTTCCTCTATGGTATGATAGTCTTTCACCTGCATTTAAACAGATTAGATTTTCTTGACCCAAGTTACCTTGGGTCCTTGATTCTTTTCACAGTTAAAACTGGAGATATAAGAATATTCAGGTTAGTTTTTATACCTTAGGTGGTGATATCTTCTTGGTGGTATTATCCACTAGGTGAATGGATTGAGATATTCCCTAGGTTGATTAAAGGTTCTGAAAGGATTAAGATTTTTGTTATCTTGAACTGGGTTCGATGAATTCTGGTGAGTTCGTCGATCTGAGGTCGACGAATGTGAATGAGTTCGTCAAACTCTGCTCAGAGAATGAAAATATTCATTCTCTGTGCCCAATATCGTAGATCTCAGCTCGAAGAACCATACTGGTTTCGTCGATCGCAGTTCAAAGAATAATTATAATAAAAATCTGTGTTCGGAGTTCGTCCACTTGAGTTCGACGAACTGTACATATTTCGTCGATCTGAGTTCGACGAACTGTACATATTTCATCGATCTGAGTTCGACAAAATCTGCTGAACATTGTTATTGTTAGAATTTTTCTTGTTCTTTTTCTTTTTCTTTTTTTCTATTTTAATTCTATTTGCTTAGTAATATGATCATCTACCTTTTCTTTGGCTTTTTCAGAAACAAACTTGATTGGAGTTGAGAGTATGTTTTTCTGAATTAATGGGGGTTGGCTTGATGAAGAACCTAAGCCCAGCTTGCCATTAGTGTTGGGTACATTGGTCAAATGTACCTGATTTGAAGAAGCCTCACCTAACTCAATGATATACATCAGAATGTATTTGATGTTTGTTTGAGTTACTTGTGCAGGTTAGATATACACTGGACTGAAGCTGAAAATTTCTAAGTCCATGTGTCGACACCCAGAGGCAAAGTGTCGACACTTGAGAAAGCTTGTGTCGACACCCAGACATGCAGTGTCGACACTTGGAGTCATTGTGTCGACACCTGGGAAGAAGTGTCGACACCAGTCAGAAAGTGTCGACACTTGGAGCTGTGTCGACACTCAGTGTAGAAGGATGCAGAAAAGCTGTGTCGACACTTGGCGGAAGTGTCGACACCTAGAAGAGCTGAGTCTACATCAGAAAGTGTCGACACTTGGAGTTGTGTCGACACTCAGCAAAATTCTGCAGAGACTAAGTACAAGTGTCGACACTCAACACAATGTGTCGACACTCAATCAGCAGAGTCAAAATATGAAGAATGTGTCGACACTCAACACAATGTGTCGACACACACTCAAAGGAGTCAACACTTGAAGATTGTGTCGACACTCAGCACAATGTGTCGACACATAACCAGAAGACTCAACACTTAAAGAAAGTGTCGACACAAGGAGCTGTGTCGACACTTAGCAAAGAACAGAAAAGTTGTAAAATATTCTAAGTACAAGTGTCGACACTAAAGGAATGTGTCGACACTCAGCTGAAGAAACAAGATTGAAGACTTGTGTCGACACCAAGAAGCAGTGTCGACACTTGACAGTTTCAACACATGAAGATGTGTCGACACAAAGGAGATGTGTCGACACTTAGAAGAATACAGATAAAGAATGAAGTGCAAGTACTTGTGTCGACACTCAATTTCAGTGTCGACACATGCAGAAGAAACTGTGTCGAGACATACAAGGAATTGTGTCGACACCTTGTAGACTTGTGTCGACACTTACACAACATGTGTCGACACTTAGTCTATAAGTGTCGACACTTAAGAACAGAAAGTCTCGACACTATCTGACAGTTAGAGAATTTCAAGAAGTGACTGGTTGACATGACAGATGCCAATCCAGCCGGTCTACATCAACTGTCAGAGAAGTCAGAAGTCTGTTATGAACCGGACCAGCCGGTTACCATGAAGGAAGCCTATAAATAGGCACCCAGAGTTTACAGAATGAGGTTGTTAAGTGGTTAAGAAGTTCACAATCATTACATGGTGTGATAATAATTGAAGTTGTTGATCAGTCTAAAACAAGAAGTGATACACAGAGGATCAACACAAGAAGATCAGGCAGTCCAACTGCAGATCTAAGTAGTTGGAGAGAGAGAGCTCCAACCAAGGATTCAGTCTTTGGAACTAAGGCTGAGAAGAACAATTCAGAGTCATCTGGATTTCAAGAAGCAGAGATCAAGGATCAACTGCAGTAGATTCAGACTAATTCAGTTCTACTCAAGAAGCTTTGAAGAAAGCTAAGTCAGTTTGGATCAAGCTGAGTTCTTCCAAGAACTCATCAAGAAACTCTCAACTCCTCTCATCCTTTCTGAGTTGTAGAGTTAGCATTTGTAATTTCTATTTTAAACTTGTAAGATCCATTGGATCTGAGTGATTGTAAGCCTATTTTATAAAGGCTGAGGGTAGGGCTTGGTGCCTGAGTGTAGGAGTTGAAGAACTCTGAGTGTAGGCCTTTAATTGGCTGAGTGTAAGCCTTGATTTGCTGAGTGTAGGCCTGGGTGGCTGAGTGTAGGCCTTTTGGCTGAGTGTAAGGCTTTGGGCCTGAGGTAGGAACCTTGTTGGGTTCTGAGTTAGTGGAGAAGTTTGGCCGAATCTAGTACACTGCTAGATAGGCGAAGGGGGAAAGTGGATGTACCCAAAGATTGGGGAACCACTATAAAATTAGTGTGTCTTCTGTGCTGTGCTGTGCTGTGAATTGAATGCTTAATTTCTGTATTTGCTGTTAGCTGTAGTAATCAGTGAAAAACTGTTGTGCTGCCAAACAAAAGTCTAAAAAGGTTTAGGTCACCTATTCACCCCCCCCCCCCTCTAGGTGTTTAGGTACCATATCTTTCAAGTGGTATCAGAGCCAGGTTCCTCAAAATCAGGACTAACTGTCTGAGGAGATCCAGTTTGGCAGATTCAGTATAAGTCAGGAAACAGGAAACAGTTTCAAGAAAATCAAGAACATGGGTTCTTCAGAGAATCATAAGGAGTTGGGTTCAATGAAACTACCTATATGCAGAAAAGAGATCTTTGGGATCTGGAAAGAGAGGGTTAGGCTTTTTATGGAAGCCTCTGACCCTAGGATATACATCACAGTCAAAGAAGGGCCATATGTGCCCATGAAGATTTCAGTATTGGATGCAAATCAGAGGACTCCAAAGGATTTCTCTGAAATGACCAAGGATGAGATTGTCCTAGCAACCATGGACAAAAGAGCACAGAATATAATAGTTAGTGCAATTGATGATGCCACCTTCCAGAACCTTATTCACTGTAAAACTGCAAAAGAAATGTGGGACACCCTCATTGTCTATATGGAAGGTTCTGAAGAAGTAAGGCAAGATAGGAAGTCCTTGCTTAATCAAGAATATGAGAGCTTTAGGCAAGGAAGAGGAGATAGCATCACTGAATGCTACAAGAAATTTTATAGAATTGTAAATGAACTCATGTCATATGGAAGAGAGTTCACAAACTATGAGTTGAATGATAAATTCTTAAGGTCCCTCACCAAAGACTGGGACACCAAGATCTGTGCCATCAGAGAAATGGCAAAGTTGGGAGAAATTCCTCCTCCCACACTTTTTGGCAAGTTGTTATCTTATGAGATGCAATTGTCAGTGAGAAAAGAAGAAGAAAAGTCAACAAGGACTGAATACAGAGAAAAGACTGTTGCCTTTAAGTCAGATGTACCCAGAAAGAGCAGGACCAAGTCATCAACTCCTCCTCCTGAGGTAGTTGAATCAGAATCTGAAGAGTCAGAAAGTACAAAATCTACAAGCAGTGAAAGTGATGAAGACTTTGCTGCATTCACCAGACATTTTCAGAAGTTCCTTAAGAAGAAACAGTGGAGGTCTAGACCTTCATCTTCCAAAGGGAAAGAGGTTCAGTATCAGGAAAAGAAGCCTTCAAAGAAGGACAAGAAAAGGACCAAGACTAGTAAGGCAACTGGATCCAAGATAATTTGTTACTGCTGCAATAGACAGGGCCATGTTATTGCAGACTGTCCTGAAAGAAGGAAAGAATCCAGTGACAAAAAGAAAACACACTTCAAAGGAAAGAAGGAGAAGTCCTTTGTTGCAAAGAATGAGAAGACTCTTTCAGATATGTCTTCTTCAGACACTGAGACAGATGCTGAAGCCTATATTGGGCTATTTGCTGAAGAAGAAGAAGAGTTTATGCAGATCATGGAATCTATCTATGAGCAAGAAGACTGTCAAAGCCAAGGACTGATGGCTTTGACTGAAAGTACCAAAAACCTGGAGCAGCCAGGACCCAGTCAGGTACAAGGTTTAACTCAAAGTTCTGATTCCAGTTCTAGTTCAGAGTCAGATTATTCTTCATCAAGTGATGAGAATATATCTGAGTCTGAGGGAGATATTCATCAACTCCTAGATGAATATCAAGTACTATTGCAAGCCTATAAGAAAAGCAAGACCCTAGCCAAAAATTTGGCCAAGGAAATTGCTGATCTCAAGGCAGCTGCAATAGATTATGAGAAGAATTATGATCAAAAACTGAATGAAGTGGCCAGGCTGAAACACATTACTGTGATTCAGATGGGTACTATTACATTTAAGAATGATCAAATTAAGAAACTGGAGATTAATCTTCAGAAGGAGAAAGAGCTAGCAGCTAGGTTTTCAAAACCTAAATCAGTGCTACCCTTGATTGATGATTTTGTTCATCATAAAGGAAAGACTGGACTGGGTTTTGTTAATCCAGCTAGGACTGTTCAGGATCAGTCCAAGTCCAAGGGCAAAGCCCCAACATTCAACAAGACTGCTGTAGTTAAGACAGCTAAGTCAGAACCTAAGCAAAGGTACAACAAATTTGAATGTTGGTGCTGTGGCAAGGTTGGCCACTTTGCTTTGGATTGTTGGCACAATGCCAGTGCCAAGTTGTGTAGCAAGTTACCTGTTGGAAAGACAGCAGGTAGCTATGTCAAATTGCAAACTAACAATCACCAAGGACCCAAGTTTACTTTGGGTTCTAAGGTTCATTAATTTGTTTTGCAGGAAAATCCAAGTGGCCATACCCCTACATGGTACTTGGATAGTGGATGTTCCAGACACATGACTGGAACTAGGGGACTACTGAAGGACTACATCCCAATCAAAAATGGTCCAAAGGTGACCTTTGGTGGTTCTGAAAAAGGAATCATCAAAGGGTTTGGTAACATTTCTTCTAACCTTGTTACCATTACTCAAGTGGCTTATGTTAAAGGTTTGAAACATAACCTCATTAGTATAAGTCAATTAAGTGATGTAGGGTATGACATCTCATTTGTTAAAAATGGTTGTCATATCAAGAGGTCAAGTGATCAAAAGATCATTTTGACAGGTTATAGGAAGAGAAATGTCTATTGTTTAGACATTATGGTTGAGAACAATAGTTCTCCAGTTTGTCTTGTAGCTGATGAGACAGTCTCTCAATGTGTCAAGTGGCACAAGAGGCTTGCTCATCTTAATTACAAGACTATTGGCAAACTCTTTAGTAAAGAGTTAGTGAGGAATGGTCCTCAAGTTAAGTGTGTCAAAGATGGCATTTGCTCAGCTTGTCAAAAGGGCAAGCAGACTAAATCCACCTTTAGAAGCATTGACAACAAGGATGCTGTGAGGTGTTTATACCTCTTGCATATGGATCTATTTGGTCCAATGCCAGTTCACAGCTTAGGTAGGAAGGTCTACACCTTTGTAGTTGTTGATGACTACTCAAGGTTTTCCTGGGTGTTCTTCTTAAAGCAGAAATCTGAAACACCTAGTGTCTTCCACAGTTTTGTTAGGCAAATTCAGAATGAATTGAACTGTACAGTGGTCAAAATTAGAAGTGACCATGGTACAGAGTTTCAGTCTGAAAGCATGACAAAGCTGTGTGAAGACTATGGGATATTTCAAGAATTCTCTTCACCTAGAACACCTCAGCAAAATGGCATTGCTGAAAGGAAAAATAGGACCTTGATAGAGGCTGGTAGAACCCTATTAAGTGATTCATCACTGCCAGAATATTTCTGGGCTGAAGCAGTTAACACTGCATGCCATGTGATAAATAGGGCTACCATCACTAAAAGGTTAAACAAGACCCCCTATGAAGTAGTGAAAGGCAGGAAACCAAATCTATCCTATTTTAGGATTTTTGGTTGTAAATGCTTCATACTTAACAATGGGAAGTCTTACTTAACTAAGTTTGCTGCCAAGTCCCAAGAGGGAGTGTTTGTTGGGTACAGCAATAATAGTAAGGCTTATAGAGTCTACAACTTGACTACACAAGTTGTAGAGGAGTCTGTGCATGTAGTTTTTGATGAGACACAACTAATTAACAATGAGTTGTCTAGTAGTGTGTGCAGCCCCTCAGGTCTTATTAAGAAGATGGACAAGCTAACCATAGAAGATGTACCTGCTGCAAGACAGCAAGTAGAAGAAGATGGCTTATGTCCAGGGGGAGAACTACATGTACCAGGAGCTGAAGAAGTTCAAGGAACTCAGCATGATGAAGATGCTGAAGAAGTACAACCAGAAGTAAGGATGCCTCCAGCCAACAGGCATCTAAGAGATCATCCAGTGGAGCTGATCATTGGAGATCCAAGACAAGGTGTTCAGACAAGGAGCAGAAATCAGAATGCTGCAGTATATTCAAGTTTTCTGTCTCAAATAGAACCAAAGAAATTTGAAGAAGCAATACAAGATCCACAGTGGACTGAAGCTATGCAGGAAGAGCTAAACCAGTTCAAGAGGTGCAAGGTTTGGGACTTAGTTCCTAAGCCTAAAGATCACAATGTGATAGGAACAAAGTGGATCTACAGAAACAAGTTAGATGAACAAGGAGTCATCATTAAGAATAAGGCAAGACTGGTTGCAAAAGGATATAGGCAAGAAGAAGGTATTGATTTTGATCAAACCTTTGCTCCAGTAGCCAGACTGGAAGCCATCAGGATGTTCTTGGCCTATGCAACCTACCAAGGATTCAAAGTATACCAAATGGATGTGAAGTCAGCATTCCTTAATGGTAATTTAAAAGAAGAAGTATATGTGGAGCAGCCTTCAGGTTTTGTTGATCCTACTCTTCCACATTATGTCTATAGACTTAGGAAAGCATTGTATGGGTTAAAGCAAGCTCCTAGAGCTTGGTATGAAACCCTATCTAGTTTCCTCATTGAGAACAAGTTCACAAGGGGGAAAATAGATAAGACTCTATTCCTTAGGGAATCTAGAGGCAAAGTAATACTTGTCCAAATATATGTAGATGACATTATATTTGGGTCTACTGAAAGTAGCCTTTGCAAAAAGTTTGCAAAGCTTATGCAAAGTCAATTTGAAATGAGTAGTATGGGAGAACTGAAGTTTTTCTTGGGTCTCCAAGTTAAACAGACTGAAAGTGGCTTGTCCATATGTCAGTCAAAGTTCACCCTAGAACTCATAAGGAAATATGGTATGGATTCCTCCAGTACCATGAAGACTCCTATGGGGTCAAGTATGTCTCTAAGCAAGGATGATGCAGGGAAACCTGTGGATGAAACCTTGTATAGAGGGATAGTTGGCTCCCTACTATACTTGACTGCAAGTAGGCCTGACATTATGTATGCTACATGTGTTTGTGCCAGGTATCAAGCCTGCCCCAAAGAATCTCACTTGACTGCAGTCAAGAGAATCTTGAGATATCTAAAGGGCACACCTTATCTAGGCCTCTGGTACCCTAGGAATGGAGATTTTGATCTAACAGGCTATTCAGATGCAGACTTTGCAGGATGCAAAGAAGATAGAAAGAGCACAACTGGATCCTGTCAATTCCTAGGTGGAAGACTCATTTCATGGAGTAGTAAGAAGCAAACCAGTGTGGCCATCTCCACAGCTGAGTCAGAATATGTAGCTGCAGGAAGTTGCTGTGCTCAACTTCTGTGGATTCAACATCAGCTAGAAGACTATGGATGTCAGGTAAGTAGAACTCCACTTTATTGTGATTCTACAAGTGCTATTTCCATAGCTAATAACCCTGTATCACATAGTAGAACTAAACATATTGAGATAAAATATCACTTTCTTAGGGAGCATGTAGAAAGAAATGATATTGCACTTGAATATGTTAAAACAGATAATCAGATAGCTGATATGTTTACTAAGCCCTTAGAAGAAGCTAAGTTTAATAAGTTCAAAATTGAACTAGGTATGATAAACTTAGACTAAGTATACAGAACAAAAATTGGCTAAGTAAAAAGGTGTCGACACATAGACAAGTCTATGTCGACACAGAATAGTAAGTGTCGACACTTCAGGAAAATGGTGTCGACACATCTAGGAAGTTAGTGTCGACACTTCAGAATGTTAGTGTCGACACATGTCGAGTAGGTGTCGACACATCCAATAAAGTGTCGACACTTAAGTTTTACTCAGAATTTTTCTAAGTAAAGTCTCGACACATGTCGAGTATAGTGGTGTCGACACTTAACCAAGTGTCGACACATAAAATCTGTTGACTAAATTTGTGTCGACACATGAGTGTCGAGACATTATAAGTCAGTGTCGACACTTATTGACAGTGTCGACACATCATTAGAAATTTATCCCGCCTGTTCGTCTTCAAACAAGAAAGGTATAAATAGGGTTCTGTCTTTGATTGTCGACACGCTTTCAAAGTTTCGAGACCTAAACTCTTGTGTCGACATTTCTCTCATCTCAAGACTAATTCTCAAAACCCTAATGGCTCCCAAGCTGGAAGAGAACGTAAACGAAGGCTATGAGCTTGTGCGAGGCGCATTTGACGACAGCGACCAAGAAATCAAATCAGTAATAACCCTAATTGTCAATTCAGGGTTGGAGTTCTTGGTTTCAGAACCAACGAAAATATGGAAGAAGGAAGTCATTGAATTCCTTTCTGGCGCGTCTGTAGATGACTCAGGCTACAGGATTAAGTCAAGGGTGCATGGCACCAAGGTCAAGATTTCACCCAAGTCTTTAAGAAAGGTACTTCAGCTACCTAAAGTTCAAGATGAAGAGGAAGTAACTGCTTCTAAGACCAGGGAAGCTCTTACTTGGTGTGGACTGGATCCAAAGATGAAGGTGGGATCAGTCTTTAACAGAAAAGGTATGAATAATCAAGGCAAGTTCTTGTCTGAAATAGTGGGCAAGGTAATACTGAGCAAGCCAGGAGGACATGACAGGGTGTCTGCCTCCATGTTTGAAGTCATGACCAGAATCATCTTCAATCTGAAAACAGACTGGTCAATGGTGGTTTATGAAAAAGTGAAGGAAAGCCTGAAGAAGCCCAATCTGGGCAGGATACTAAGTCTCTACCTGGCTGGATCAATTCCAGAGGTAATGAGCACTGCTGCAGGAACTAAGATCAATCATATGAGGAAGATGGACTCAAGAATATTCTCTAGATGGGAAAGGGTGCTGGTGTCAAAGGAATTGACCACCCCTGAAAAGCAAGCTTCTAAGAAAGACTCTCCTCCCAGGAAGAATAGGAAGACTGCTGCTGTGCCTCACGAGTCCTCCAGCAGCTCAGGCAGTGAAGAACATGTGGTCTTCACTCCTGAAAGTCCAGTTGATGTGGCTGCAGAGAAGACACCTGCTCCTCAGGAGGCAGCTGACATCCAGGGGGAGCTTCCAGGTGTAGCAGAACCATCTACACTGGAGAGTGAACAAGCCACCCTCCTCATTCAAGAGGTACTTGTTGATCTTAATACTTTGAACTTTTCAATAATAAATTCTGATTTGTCTGATGATCATCAGCAAAATCAGCCAGCAACTCTAGAACCAGATGTTGTTCTCCAAGACACATCTGTTGTAGCTGATGAAACCAGAACATCTCCTGCACAGTCTCCAGCAGAATATACAATGGAAGATCTCTTTTTGAACTTAGATCAAGAAGATTTTGATATGGAAAAGAATGCAGCTGATGCAGTAAAGGATGCTGCTGCTGAGGGGGAGAATTTGGATATTCAAGAAGAGCCTATAAGGCTAGATACTGAGAAGGCACAAGATGTGCATACTGAAAAACAATCCAGCCCTAAGGATAGGGTGGATATAGCCAGTACATCAGACTCTGAAGATGATGAAGCTGAGCAAGCTCAGAAAAAGAAGTTCTTTGTTTTCAAAAGAAGAAGCCAGAGCTATAAGAAGGCTCTCCAAACAGTTGCTCAACATTCCTTAGTTCAACAAGCTCCATCCACTGATTACAGTGCTCTACTGCTTGCCATGCAAATCAAGATGGATGAACAAAGGAAAGCTTTAGAAACTTATGTTGATGAAGGGCACAAAGCTCTACAATCTGATCTGGGACAGGAAATCAAGTCAATAAGGTTTGAAATGAACCTTAATAAAAAGGAGATGACTGATTGTTTTACTAAGGGTGCTCATGCAGTGGTCTATCTAGCTAAACATCAAGAAACAATTAAAGAGAAAGTAGAAGATATAGCAGTAAAACAAGGCTATGTGCTGGAGAATCAGTTGAGGATGAATGATAATTTGACTGCATCTCACAATGCAATAGTCACTGAACTCAAGAATAAGTCAGATGAACCTTCAACTTCCTCTGCTGCTGCCAAAGCTGATTTTGATAACCTCTTTCAAGCAGAGATTGCTGCTGTAAAGACTGCCATTAAAGACTCACAGAAGGTCATTTCAGAACAGCTTACAAAGCTTAGACCTTTCTTTAAAGAGGGCATAAGGTATTTGGATGGCCAAATCAGATTCCAGAAAGATGATGTGAGAGATCATGTGGCCCAAGAAGTCATAAAGGGGGAGAGAGTGTTAGTCAAGGCCAGTTCTGAACATGCAAAATGGATATCAAATTCCATCAGGGCTACACTGGGCTATCCTCCCCTTTGTGATGATGACAATGTAGCTGACTCTGGCATTCAAGGCACATATCTTGGAGGTGAGCAACAAGCAGTGGCTGATGTAATCTATCCACCTCCAGACTTTGACATGATTCATGCAGATATAAGCACAATGTATAGTCCACCTGCTGGCAAGCCTAATATTATTCTGGAAAAGGTTGTTCAACCTATCACAGCTGCAATGCAAGAGGCTTTGGACAAAGAAGAAGAAACTAGGCTGTCAAAGAAGAAGTTTAGGGAAATTGCTGAGCAAAAGCCAGATTTTGAACAGTGGAGCCCTACTTCTAGGAACATAATTCTTACAGCCTGGAAAGCAGCCAAGGACAATGCCCATGAAGGAACAAGTGGTTCTCAGAGGCTGAATGGAGAAAGCATGAGAGTAGGCAGGAAGCAATTGTCCAATATAGAAGGAAGGCTAAGTTAGGAAAGCTACCTCCAACAGCTGTGGAGCCTAGCAAGTACTTTCCTAAGCCCTATCATTATTTTGAAAGACAAAAGATCAAGGCTGAAGAACAGAAGAAGAAGGACTCTAAAGGGAAGAAGACTGCTGAAGCTGAGCCTGCTGCTGCTGCTGCTGTGAAAGCTCAAGTTAAAGCTGGAAAAGGCATTGTTATTAAAGAACCTGATCAGCACTAGATTAGGAATTAACTTGATGCTTGTTGTAATCTGTTAAGTGAAAAACATTGTAATACTTCATTGAAAATGTATAAGGAACATTATTGGAACAGTATATGATAAATATAGTATGAATGTTCTGAAATATGTGTGTTTCTTAATTGTTCTGCAATGTTTAATAAGTATACATGTGTGCTTTATTACATGTTCAAGTTTTCCCTGTTGTCATTTATATGTTTTACATCATTTTGTAATTTTTAATTATGAGTGGTGTATATCATTGACTAAGGGTTATGACTTCTCCAAATAGGGGGAGATTGTTGGGTACATTGGTCAAATGTACCTGATTTGAAGAAGCCTCACCTAACTCAATGATATACATCAGAATGTATTTGATGTTTGTTTGAGTTACTTGTGCAGGTTAGATATACACTGGACTGAAGCTGAAAATTTCTAAGTCCATGTGTCGACACCCAGAGGCAAAGTGTCGACACTTGAGAAAGCTTGTGTCGACACCCAGACATGCAGTGTCGACACTTGGAGTCATTGTGTCGACACCTGGGAAGAAGTGTCGACACCAGTCAGAAAGTGTCGACACTTGGAGCTGTGTCGACACTCAGTGTAGAAGGATGCAGAAAAGCTGTGTCGACACTTGGCAGAAGTGTCGACACCTAGAAGAGCTGAGTCTACATCAGAAAGTGTCGACACTTGGAGTTGTGTCGACACTCAGCAAAATTCTGCAGAGACTAAGTACAAGTGTCGACACTCAACACAATGTGTCGACACTCAATCAGCAGAGTCAAAATATGAAGAATGTGTCGACACTCAACACAATGTGTCGACACACACTCAAAGGAGTCAACACTTGAAGATTGTGTCGACACTCAGCACAATGTGTCGACACATAACCAGAAGACTCAACACTTGAAGAAAGTGTCGACACAAGGAGCTGTGTCGACACTTAGCAAAGAACAGAAAAGTTGTAAAATATTCTAAGTACAAGTGTCGACACTAAAGGAATGTGTCGACACTCAGCTGAAGAAACAAGATTGAAGACTTGTGTCGACACCAAGAAGCAGTGTCGACACTTGACAGTTTCAACACATGAAGATGTGTCGACACAAAGGAGATGTGTCGACACTTAGAAGAATACAGATAAAGAATGAAGTGCAAGTACTTGTGTCGACACTCAATTTCAGTGTCGACACATGCAGAAGAAACTGTGTCGAGACATACAAGGAATTGTGTCGACACCTTGTAGACTTGTGTCGACACTTACACAACATGTGTCGACACTTAGTCTATAAGTGTCGACACTTAAGAACAGAAAGTCTCGACACTATCTGACAGTTAGAGAATTTCAAGAAGTGACTGGTTGACATGACAGATGCCAATCCAGCCGGTCTACATCAACTGTCAGAGAAGTCAGAAGTCTGTTATGAACCGGACCAGCCGGTTACCATGAAGGAAGCCTATAAATAGGCACCCAGAGTTTACAGAATGAGGTTGTTAAGTGGTTAAGAAGTTCACAATCATTACATGGTGTGATAATAATTGAAGTTGTTGATCAGTCTAAAATAAGAAGTGATACACAGAGGATCAACACAAGAAGATCAGGCAGTCCAACTGCAGATCTAAGTAGTTGGAGAGAGAGAGATCCAACCAAGGATTCAGTCTTTGGAACTAAGGCTGAGAAGAACAATTCAGAGTCATCTGGATTTCAAGAAGCAGAGATCAAGGATCAACTGCAGTAGATTCAGACTAATTCAGTTCTACTCAAGAAGCTTTGAAGAAAGCTAAGTCAGTTTGGATCAAGCTGAGTTCTTCCAAGAACTCATCAAGAAACTCTCAACTCCTCTCATCCTTTCTGAGTTGTAGAGTTAGCATTTGTAATTTCTATTTTAAACTTGTAAGATCCATTGGATCTGAGTGATTGTAAGCCTATTTTATAAAGGCTGAGGGTAGGGCTTGGTGCCTGAGTGTAGGAGTTGAAGAACTCTGAGTGTAGGCCTTTAATTGGCTGAGTGTAAGCCTTGATTGGCTGAGTGTAGGCCTGGGTGGCTGAGTGTAGGCCTTTTGGCTGAGTGTAAGGCTTTGGGCCTGAGGTAGGAACCTTGTTGGGTTCTGAGCTAGTGGAGAAGTTTGGCCGAATCTAGTACACTGCTAGATAGGCGAAGGGGGAAAGTGGATGTACCCAAAGATTGGGGAACCACTATAAAATTAGTGTGTCTTCTGTGCTGTGCTGTGCTGTGAATTGAATGCTTAATTTCTGTATTTGCTGTTAGCTGTAGTAATCAGTGAAAAACTGTTGTGCTGCCAAACAAAAGTCTAAAAAGGTTTAGGTCACCTATTCACCCCCCCCCCCTCTAGGTGTTTAGGTACCATATCTTTCAATTAGGTCTGACATTTACTGTGCTTGTGATGTTTATCAACTTGATGCTTCTCCCATTTAGGGATTCTTCATGTTGTCTTGCCCCAGCTAATTCAGTTTTTAGAGAGATGATTAGTTTATTAGCTAAAGTTAATTCATCTTTCAATTTGATGTTTTCAAAAATGAAATTATCTTGTTCAGTTAGTTTTTCTCTAAGGAGTTTGATTTTCTTCTCAGAGCTTATTAAATCAATACATCGTGATTTAAATTCAGTTCTAAAACCATCTGAATTGAAATCAAAAGAGGAAAGTACCTGATCTTCTTCAGATTGAGGTTCTTCACTGTCTGACTTCTCAGTTACCGAGATGCTGCCTGATGCATCAATAGCCATCAAGCAAATATCCTTTGCTTTAGTCTCATCTTCATCTTCACTGGAGCTGGAAGATGAAGATTCATCTTCAGTTTCACTCCAGGTTTCAGCAACAAAGCCTTTCTCCTTCCTCTTATGGTTGCTGGAGGAGGGCTTGCTGTAGTGCAGCTTCTTGGGCTCCTTTTCTCTTCTTCTCTCCTTCTTTTGATTCTCTGGACACTCTGAAATGAAGTGCCAGGCTTCCTGCAACGAAAGCAGACAATTTCTTTAGTTGGGATTTTATCATACCTTGGCTTGTCATCTTGTCTAGATGACTTCCTTTTGAAATCATTCTTGCCCATTTTTTAGAATCTCTTAACTAGGAGTCTCAAAAAATCTTCACTAGCTGATGGAGCTTATGTTTCTTTAGATGCTTTGAATGCTATGTTTTTCTCCTTTCTAGCTGATGAGGGAGTCTTCTGCTCAGCAGCTTCTCTAGACTTTATTAACTGCTCATAAGATTTGAGCTTTCCAAGTAGGGATTCAGCGGAAATCTCATTCAGACTTATGGCCTCTTTGATTGGCCAGATTCTGGAATCCCATGAGCTGGGAAAGCACATGAGAATCTTATCATTGAACTCAATGAGGGTTATGTCCTTATCCATAGTTTTCAGCTCATTGATGATTGAGCTGAGTCTATTGTACATATCACTCACTAACTCTGACTCTTCTTTCTTGAAATTCTCATATTGGTAGATGAGATTTGATCTTCTGTCTTTTCTCTCATCTACAGATCCAGCAACTATCTGGTTTAGGGAATCCCAGATGGATTTAGCTGAGGTGCACTCTGCCACTCTCTGGAAAATATCATCTGACATTGTTTGAGCCAAAATGCTCATGCCCTTGGCATCAGTTATCTTGGCCTTCTTCTATTCATCTGTCCACTCAGGTGGTGGAACAGCATGAGTGTTGTAAGCTGCAGTAGATGTAGCCACTGGAGCTGGTGGATCAGTCAAGATAGAATTAAAAAATATCTTCATCAATGGAGTTCATATATAATTTAATTTTTGCCTTCCAGATAACAAACTTGTTCAAGTTACAAACTGGTGGTCTGGAGCTTGCATAGTCCTTGTTTTGTGACATGGTATACATAATGTGCTAGAGAAATTTAGAACATATAAGGATCTATTGGTTCAAGTGTTACCTTGTACAACCAAATAAACTACCCTCTAATACCAATTGAAAGAAATGATAAACCTCTAATACCAATTGAAAGTGACTTAGGCAATTGATAATGCTTTGATACCAATTGAAAGTCAAGAGGATAAATCTAATTAGCTCTAGAGGGGGGGGGGGTGAATAAAGCTTTAAAAAATTTTAAGAAAAGGGGCAACCAGACAACACAAGAAATTTTATAGTGGTTCCCCAAACAAGGTACATCCACTCTTCTACCACCCTGGTAGGAGTCCACTAGTAGGTTTTGATCAGGTGACTGCCACCACAGGTTTTTGCTTAGGTGCCCTGTCACCACAAGATCTATTTGCAGGGAGATCTCACAACCCTTTAGGCTTTTGATCAGGTGCCCCAAAACTAACAATAAACTTTTGAAGAGAGTTAATAAACTCTTATACAGTGAAATAAAAGTTGATGATGTCTTCTCTTTTTCTCTAAACAATAAAGAAGACAAAGGTGGATCTTTGTTGTCAAAGCTCCCCTGAGATGTAGAGTAGTTCAGCAAAGAAGGAAGCTTTACTTCAGGGTGTAGGTCTTCAGATTGATGTTGATCTCCAGCAAGCTTTTTCGACTAATTGTATTCGATGTCTCTTGAAAGCTTGGAGAAGATTTGCTGATGATGAAGACAGAATGAATTTTCAGAAACCAAAAACTTTCCGTGTCTGCCTGTATGACTTAGTAGATTCTCTAACTTCTCATTTTTTTTCTCTTATGTCATTGATAGAAGATCATTCTTCTCTGTATCTCTTCTGAATATGAATTTTACTCTTTAATTTACGACTGAATTCTTGGAACTTGGACAAACGACTAGAAGGACATTAATTTTGATTCCACAACTGTGCCAGTTATTAAGCCGAATTTTTACTCTGCGAAATCCAGTAATTAATGCTGCCAATGAATGACTATATTCATAAGAATATACGCATTTAATTACTCAGAGAAATATAGGCAACAATTTATTAAATCAACGTTGGTAAAATTGAAAATGAACTACAGAGAAAGAAATACTGAACTGACAGATTTCGTCAACCTCAGAATAGATTTCGTCGACCTGAACTCAAAGTTCGTCGAGCTGAGAAATCGTCTTCGTCAACTTGAGCTCAGCAAACATCAATCTGGAAATATCTTGCTAATTCTGAGCTCCAAGTTCGTCGATCAAAGAATCTGTCTTGAGGGAAGAAATCGTCGACCTGAGCTCGAATATCGTCAAGATCAACTCAGAGAAGAACTCTGAGTTTGTCGATCCGAGATCCATGATCGTCGAGCTGAGTTCGAAGAACTTCGAACTATTAATTTGAACACTGAATTATTCTAAGTCTGAGTCTCTTGAATTCCACTGCAGGCTGGTACATGAAGCTTGATTCTAAAGACTAGCCTAAACTCTAGGACTGACAAACTTGACCCTGCCTATACAAGGTGGGACAAAACATCCTAATAGTGAATCTTAGCTCAAATCCAAACTAGGGATCCAACATATAGATCATTCTCAAGTTATATATATATTTTAATTCTTATTCTTGCATAGTGCTATGTATGTCATTGACTCATTATTGACTCATTTGCTTAAGGGATTTGAGTGAAGTCACTCTTGTCAATGATATACATAAAGTTGCATTTGATGTGTGCCTGAGTTCATGCATGCAGGGATGTCCTAGCAATAATGATGGGATATGTAGCCTAAGTGTCTATGTCAAGTAAATAATTACCTATGGTGTGAATAGATAGAAAACTGTCTATGTACACAGGCATTGAGTGAAGGTCATTAACTCAACCTCAGATGACTTATAGCGTTGAGTGTAGCCTATACATTCAAAGACAAAGTAGTGGCAAGCGGTGATAGTGGATAAGTCCACAGTCATTGAGTGAAGTCAACTCACTCAATGTCATATAGCAAAAAGCCGTGAGTCAGGCTAATAGAATAAAATCCTAAGGAGAAATTTGCAAAAAAGTGACTAAGTCCATAGACATTGAGTGAGTATCACTCACTCAACGCCATACTCTATATTCGTTGAGCATTGCCTTATAGTTCAATGCCACAGAAAATCTGAGTTGATATTTGGGTAAGTCCAAATGCGTTGAGTGTAGATCACTCACTCAACGCCAGATAAACAGAATAAAATCTGTTAAGTAGTTTGACGTTTAGTGGAGCTTACTCACTCAATGCCAAGGAACAGAAAAATTTGACTAAGGCAGAAAGCATTGAGTGAGACACGCACACTCAGCGCTCTCAACGCCATGATTTGGAAAAACTAGCTAAAGCAGAAAGTGTTGAGTGAGGCATGCTCACTTAACGCTCTCAATGCTTAAGATGCTGAAGAAGCGGAAAATTGGTTATGGAAGAAAGCGTTGAGTGAGGCGTGCTCACTCAACACTCTCAACGCCTAAAATATAGAAAGCATGGCTAAGGCACAAGGCATTGAGTGAGGCGTGTTCACTCAACGCTCTCTACGCTAACCATGTAGAAAAGGCTGATGAATAAGCTAAGACAAAAGAGATTGAGTGAGGCATGCTCACTCAACACCGTCAACGCCTAGATAGATAGAATTCTGTCTAAGTACCTTGGCGTTGAGGGAAGCTCATTCACTCAACACCTATTCTATTGATACTCGATTTTGGTCAAGTCCACAGGTGCTGACATAAGCAATATCTAAAAAATCGACAAAGTCAACTAATTTCAAATCAAGTGCAGAGAAGCTACAGAACACTACGAACTCTGCCGAGAAGCTACTGTACGTCTTCTTCCATTAAAGTAAGGTGCAGTTAGATGCTGCAAGTGGGCCCCACTGACTTCTTAGAGCTACTGATCGGCGAACTACAAAAGGAAGAGAGTGGCGAAGACGACAATAACTTTTAAGGGCTTTATCAATTTCAAAAGTTGCGACTGGACTTCATCTTCTTCGCCATTACTGCCAAGAAAAAGCTTGAAGTCTTCCTGCAAGAACCAAAAAGTTCAGTAAGCTAGTGCCATCTTTTCCTGCACCAACAAGATCAGAAGGATTACCTTCTGAGGGAGAAGCAGAAACAAATAAGAAGATTTTACAGATCAAGTTACTTCTTTGTTCAACATGCTCAAAACGGAAGATCTACTTCTGAAGCTGAGAAGAAGAAAGAACAAAGTTGCTGACTCTGTCCTGGGAAGAAAGAGGAAGAAAAGCAGTTTACTTCTTGTTACTTGCAGCTCAAGATCCTTGTAGCTGTGAAGAAAGTTTGAGTTGCGATAACTTAGCTCAAGGGGCTATCACAGAGAAATTTCTCTGTGATAGATATAAATCTATTTTACTCAAGTAGGATCCTTTTGGATCTGAGTTGTAGGGTTCTCTGAGCCTGAGGTAGGGCAAATTTTCCTGAGCTGTAGGATCCAGTTTGGATCTGAGGTAGCTAGTTAATTGATCACTGAGATGTAGGAGAGTAATACTGTCTAAGTGTAGGACCTTTGGGTCTGAGGTAGGATGCTTAGTGGATCTGAGGTAGGGTTATCCTCCTAGCATAAGTGTAGGGACTTTTACCTGAGGTAGGTGATCTGCTGATCACTTAGTTGTAGGCCTTTGTGACTGATCTGTAAGTCTTGGAGGAGACTGAGAGATACTGAGTGATCTGAGGTGTAAACTCTTGGAGCTGAGGTTTCGAGAAGTGCCTTGACAAACAGGAAGTTGGCAAAGTGGGAGGAGAGTGGAGGTACCCAAAAGTTCGGGAACCACTATAAATCTGTGTGTGCTTTTTTGTGTTGTTTTTTTGTGCAGGTACTTGAAAGCTAATTACTGTCAACACACTAAGTACTAAAGAAGATAAAATCAAAAGCTTATAATATCAGTAAGACAACCTATTCACCCCTAGGTTGTAAGATACCTTGAAAATAAAGACTTCCAGCAAGCCACCATTCGAAATCTCAAATCCTAGGCTGACACGTGGCTGTGCTATTACTGCCCTGCTATCACCACACGGTAACTACTTTGCTATCGTCGGGCGGTAACTCACCGAGAGCTTTACCAAAATAATCGCCCATGCTACCGCTAGCGCTAACGTTACCATTGGGCGGTAGCTCACCGAAAACTCTGCGGATAAATTCACTTGCTACCACGACGTGGTAGCTCACTATCGTCGAGCGAAACCATTCCATGCATCAATGCGTCGACTACGTCAAGCTCTACCGCTGCAAGTATCAAACTACCGCCAGGAGGTATCTTACAGAGAGCTCATGCAACAATTCCACAATACTACTGTTGAATTTTCTCAAAGTGGTCAGCAAGGTAGCCTAAAGCCAAATTAATATTCTCAGTACTACCCAGTTCAACTTTTGATCATGCAGAAGCCCAAGGAGCAAGTTTAACACCAACCATAAATCGAAGAACAAGCAGGTCTTTTATTCATTCACACTTCTTTACAAGGTGAGGTATACGTAGCGAGACATGATTTCTCTAGTACAACAGCTACAAACAGAAAGAACAAACAAGCCGGGCGGACAGCACTGGAGACCGCCAAGACCGCCTCGTCCGCCAAGGTCGCCGAAGCCGCCGAAGCCGCCCAAGCTGCAACTGCTACACGCCGAATATCACACGGAGTCCGCCGAGACCACGAGGTTGCGCGGATATACCGTTATTCGCTGCCTGCTGAAGAACAGAGGAACAAACTGCCTACCCGCCTGAGACCGGCAGACAGGTTATTGGAATTTGATCAAGCTGAAGTAGATGACTGACAAGCCGCAGAAGCGACCAAATGAGACCGCACACTTCAATGCCCAACTCCTGGCTCCTTGAAGCTAGCCGCGCGACCTGCACACAGCACACCGTCAGCACTACTCAATCCGCGCGGACAGAAAACCACAGACCGCAATACTTGCCTAAGCCCAACTTACTATTCACTCCGTTACTGTAGACGTACCGGGGGGGTTCTATTTATAGGCAAGGTCAGGAGTGTGGTCACCACCCTAGTGGATAGAATCACCACCCCAACTCGCGCGCTAGCAAAACCTCCATCCGCTGAGTCCGCACCAGAGGTTCACTATTGGGCGGTCTTACACCAGACCACCCACACTATGTGGACACGATACCGTCCGCACAATCCCCACAGATCAACATTTGGACAGCCACAACCCCCTTTAGCAACAGTCCGCAGAGTACAAGACCAAAGCCTCCTTGCGCCACAAGTCCACGACCAAAGGCAGTCCGCCCGGTCAACAACAGACTTTCCGGATACTGCGGACACACTAGACTTGTCACAGAATGTGACCAAGTCCAGTAAATCACCAAAGGCCTAGCGCGAGCTCGGCGGACAAGGCTCAGTCCGCCAATCAACCAAAACAGATCGCCAACACTTCTCTAGAGTTAAGGCAGAGTCCGCAAGCAATCCTCGCATGGCTGCCCAAACAAGCGGCCAACTGTCGGACTTCGATACCAGTCCATGCAGTCCTCTACAGCAGTTACCCCCTGTTGTACCACCAGAGTTAGGCAAGGGCCACAGCCAAACTCCAAGGACAATCTGCCACAGCGGACACCGTAGATATGCCAGACCGCAAGCCTCCCATGGGCAGGACACCCAATCCGCCGGTTAACACATACTTGCAACACAAGACCACTGAACAGAGAACTTCCTACAGCCCGCAAACCCCTGTCCGCTCAAGCCGCTCCTCAGTCAGCCAAGCCTCCAAGACAGCCAACACCCTGTCCGCAGACAACAGTCTGCCCAGGCCGCAGACTTAGTCCGCACAGGCCGCACAGACCACAGGCTGCTCAATCAGCAAGCCACCAAGACAGCTACTACCCAGGCTGCAGTCAGCAATCCGCCCAGGTCTCGGACTCAGTCTGCACAGGCCGCTCGACCTGCCCATCACCCACTTCAACTTCACAAATTTCAACACTCCCCTTGAAGTGAGAAGTGGTGATCAAGCCCAGCAAGCTATGTAACCGCTGAAAAGGCCCCTTCGACAGCGGCTTCATGAAGATGTCAGCAAGATTATCTTCACTCCAAACATGCCCGACCAGAAGAGATCCCTCCAACACCCTCTCCCTTATGAAGCGGTGTACGATCTCAATATGCTTGGTCCTTGCATGACACAGTGGATTGTTTACCAGTTTGAGAGCACTCTCATTGTCACCCCGGAGTAAAGTAGGCCCTTGTACTTCTTCATGAACATCCTCTATACGCCTCCACAACCAGATAGCTTCCCGAGCAGCCAAGGCCGAAGCCTTATACTCAGCTTTCGTAGTACACACAGACATAGAATCATGCTTCTTGCTACACCACGAAATACTAGCTGAACCACATGTGAAAACATAACCCGAAGTTGATCTCCGATCATCCGAGTCACCACCGTAGTCAGCGTCCGTGTATCCAAGCATAGCAAAGTCCGCATCTCTACTATAGAGGAGTCCCATATCAGAAGTTGACTTGGCATACTTCAAGATGTGCTTTGCCGCTACCAGATGAGACTTCCTTGGTTCAGCCATAAACCAACTTACTCGGCCAACAACATAAGCAATGTCTGGCCTAGTAATCGTCAGGTAGATCAAACTCCCTACAAGAGCCCTGAACACCAAGGGATCAGGAAGAATCCTTCCTTCATCTCGTCGAAGATTCAACCCATGTTCCAGTGGAGTAGAGCGACACTTCCCTTCGCCCATGCCGAATTGACTTACAATGCGATTCTCATAACCCTTCTGGCAAATGAGAATTTCGCACTCCTTCCTCTCCACTTCAAGACCGAGAAAGTGATGAAACTCCCCCAAGTCTTTCATCTCGAAGCATATAACAAGCTCAGCCCTGAGCCTTGCTACTTCCTCCTCCGAATTTCTTGTGACGATCATATCATCCACATACAGCAGAACCAAGACTTGAAGGTCCCCCTGCTTCCTGAGCCAGAAGCCTCAGCACCAGAATTTGAAGCAACAGGAGCTGCTGGTGAAACAACAAGCTCCTCTTCCAGGCCTTCAATAGCCACCATCGGTTCTTCATCAACCTTGCTTCCGGTTAGCTTAACTAAGCCACCTTCATACGACGCCAGCTCGTCAAAGACAACATCTCGTGACACAACGAAATTCTTCGTCGCAGGATCCATGCATTTCCATCCCTTCTTCCGCTCATCGTAGCCAACAAAGAAAAGCTTCCTTGCCTTTGCATCAAGCTTTGTCCGTGAAGCATCCGGGACATGCACATAGCAAGTTGATCCAAACATCTGAAGGTGTTCCACACTAGGCTTCTCCTTCAACAACAGCTCAAAAGGAGTCTTCATGTTGATCGGGCTAAGCGGCATCCGGTTGATGACATAAGAAGCACAAGACATCCCCTCCGCCCAAAAGGACCTTGGAATGTATTTCGCATGAAGCCAGCATTCGCAAGTCTCCGTCAAATGACGGATCTTCCGCTCCACTACTCCATTTTGTTGTGGAGTGTGAGCACAAGTGAGCTCTCGTTGGATCCCATGCTTCCTGCAGAAGTTAGAAAACTCGGAGGAGATGAACTCACCACTGTTGTCTGTTCTAAGCTTCTTGATTCGCAAGCCAAGCCGGCCCTCCACCAACTCCTTGAACTCCACAAACAAACGGAAGGCTTCTGACTTCTCCTTCAAGAAATATACCCAAGTGTATCTTGAGTAGTCATCAATAACCACCAGCATATATCTGCTCCCGCCAAGGCTTGCAGTGACGGTTGGTCCCATCAAGTCTCCATGGATGCACTTCAATGGTCTCTTTCTCCTCGTTTGTGATTTATCAAACGGAAGGCGATGAGCCTTGTCGTACTGATATCCTGCACAAACGTGACCGTCGCCAAATGAAGATAGCTTAGGCAAGCCTCTTACAAGGCTTCTGTTAGCCATAGCCTTCAATTTCTCCATTCCTACATGCCCCAGCCTTTCATGCCAAATAGCAGAGCTATCGTTTGCTCTCATCCGATCAACATAAGAGTTAGTAGTAAGAACAAACAAGTTCTTCACTCGCCTCCCAACATGAGCAACATCAGCCTTAACCGCTGATACGTTGCGAAGGAACTTCACTTCTATTGGCCCAAACAGAACGTGATAACCCGCATCTACCACATTGGTCACCGAGAAGAGGTTCCTCTTCATGCCCGGTACGTGATACACACTCCTTAACGTGAGTGACCCCTTATCACTACCCAAAGACACAACTCCCTCCTTCTCTACTGCATAAACAATATTATCAGCAGTTATAATAGCTTCATAACCTGAGTAGGCTTGCAGAGAAGAGAACTTCGACTTGTCTTCGGTGAGGTGATGACCACACCCGGAGTCCATGATCCAATCATCGTTGAAGTCGACAGCGGACAAGGCACAGACACAAGTGCCCGTCATGAAGGCTCTGCCCCATTCAGCTTCCTTACTCTTAGAGCAAGCTTCTACTTTGCCAGCAACATGCTCAGGTTGCAGTTTGACCTTGCAGTCCCGCTTGTAGTGTCCTCGCTGATGAAACCTGTAACACTTCAGGTTCTTCTTCCAATCCTTCTTTGGAGCAGTGCTCCTCTCTACCTGATAAGAAGTTGAAGGCTCATTCTCAGCAACGACTTGTTTCTTCTTTCCTTCTCATCTCTTCTTCTTCTTGCCCGTGAAGAGTGCTTCACTACTCTCCTTAGAGACAATGACTCCAGCCATCAACCTTGCCAAGCTTTCCTGTGAAGCAAGCAGATTCTCAAGCTCTAGCAAAGATGGTTGAGTAGCCCAGCCTTGAACTGATGTCACAAAAGCAACATACTCCTTTCGCAAGCCGCGGATTATGTGCCTTTTCAACTTGGCCTCAGAGATATGCTCATCAAGATCAAGAGCTGATATCTCTGCACACAGACTCTTCATCTTCAAGAAGTATTTAGAGAGAGTCAAGTCTCCTTGAGTTGTCCTGGCCAACTCATTCTCCAAGAATTGTAGCCTTGCTACATTCTTCCTATTGAACAACTCATCAATGGTTGTCCAAATATCAGCAGCTGATTCACATCCAATGATGTGATCAAACAACTCCGGTGAAACAGCTCTCTTGAGAACAAACTCCTCCTTAGCATTTGTTTTTCTCCAGAACCTCACCTGCTCAACAGTTCCAAAAGCAGCAGTCACTTCCTGTCTGTCGTCAACACCGACGACCTCACATAGCTCCACACCAAGAAGGTAACTCTTCATGCACGACTTACACTTCTTGAAGTTAGTCGGCATTAAGAGTTCAATGCCAAGACCTCTTGCATAACTCCCTTCAATTACAACAACTGTTGGATAAGCAAACTTCCTGAAGCACAGAGCACCAACACAGGTTGATCACCACTCAAGCATAGAGCAACAACACTGGTTGAACACCGCTCAAGCAACTGAACCTCGCTCTGATACAATGTTGAATTTTCTCAAAGTGGTCAGCAAGGTAGCCTAAAGCCAAATTAATATTATCATCACTACCCAGTTCACACTTTGATCATGCGGAAGCCCAAGGAGAAAGTTTAACACCAACCACAAATGGAAGAACAAGCAAGTCTTTTATTCATTCACACTTCTTTACAAGGTGAGGTATACATAGAGAGACATGATTTCGCTAGTACAACATCTACAAACAGAAAGAACAAACAAGTCGGGCGTACAGCACTGGAGACCGCCGAGACCGCCGAGACCGCCTCGTCCGCCAAGGTCACCCAAGCTGCCCAAGCTGCAACTGCTACGAGCCGAATAGCACACGGAGTCCGCCGAGACTGCGAGGTCATGCAGATACACCGTTATTCGCTGCCTACTGAAGAACAGAGGAACAAACCGCCTACCCGCCTGAGACCGGCGGACCGGTTATTGGAACTTGATCAAGCTGAAGTAAAAGACTGACAAGCCGCAGAAGCGACCAGCTGAGACCGCAGAGACCGCACACTTCAATGCCCAACTCCTGGCTCCTTGAAGGTAGCCGCGCGATCTGCACACAACACACCGTCAGCACTACTCAATCCGCGCGGACAGAAAACCGCAGACCGCAACACTTGCCCAAGCCCAACTTACTGTTCACTCTGTTACTGTAGACGTGCCGGGGGGTTCTATTTATAGGCGAGGTGAGGAGTGTAGTCACCACCTTAGTGGATAGAATCACCACCCCAGCCCGCGCGCTAGCAAAACCTTCGTCCACTGAGTCCGCAAAGACTTAGCCGGATTCCAAGACAACCGCTAGAAGCAAGGCACCGAGGTTCACTATTGGGCGGTCTTGCACCAGACCGCCCACACTATGCGGACACGATACCGTCCGCACAGTCCACACACATCAACATTTGGACAGCCACAACCCCCTATAGCAACATTCCGCACAGTACAAGACCAAAGCCTCCCTCCGCCACAAGTCCACGACCAAAGGCAGTCCGCAAGGTCAACAACGGACTTTGCGGATACTGCGGACACACTGGACTTGTCACAGAATGTGACCAAGTCCAGTAAATCACCAAAGGCCTAGCGTGAGCTCGACGGACAAGGCTCAGTCCGCCAATCAACCAAAACAGACCGCCAACACTCCTCCACAGTTAAGGCAGAGTCCGCAAGCAATTCTCGTATGGCTGCCCAAACAAGCGGCCAACTCGTGGACTCTGATACCATTTCGCGCAGTCCTCTACAGCAGTTATGTAACGCCCCCACCTGTCACATGACATATAACGGTGGGTCCGGCCGGGGCCCCACGCCATATCTCACATACAAGCGAAGGAATCACGTGTGGAAATCAAAATCGACGCATATCCTTAACTCATCCATTCTAGCGCAGCATTTTTTTGTTAACATGAACTCAAACCAGAATGTCCACCAATATATAAATACCACATTTATATATATCACAGCACCAGGAATGTATACAACCCACACACCCTGGCCTTATGGCCTTACATGTTCCTCTTTTACATAACATTCAGTTCGTACATCGGCACGCAGGCCGGCCACACATGAAACCCAAACACCACTCTTCGCATGGCCTTCAAGGGCCAACAACAGCAAGCTAGCCATTCCACTTATTCATTTCAAGCCGCGGCACCTGCAATGAGACATCCACCAAAAAGCGGCAAAACAAAGTAACGGTCAGCAGTTGGCTGACCCATTATAATGACCCTACCCCCTACCCGGGGTAGTGGTTCCTTCCCTGTATACAGTGCTCATCAAGTATCATCAAACAGCATATCGATATCATTCTCTTTATCCCGCTAGTAAACACATGACATCGCAAACGCTGGAATCCACCAGACGTTCCGTGCACTCAGGGCACCTTCTTGGCGTACCGGAATCCACCAGTCATACACCGCCGATCCGAGGTTTTAACTTGTTGGTTGACCGGCCCTAGTCCACCAGTCTCGCAAGCTGGCGACATCCCGCCCAAACCACACAGAGGTACAACCTCACAGCATCAACCAGAGTAGGTCGACCCACAACATGTGGTGTAGCACGCCGGGTTTATCCAAGCTCCCCAGGCAATGTCTACCCATCGACCCCCCTCCTATCCGATCGACCCACACTATGTGGTGCAGCAAGCCGGGTTTAACTCGGCTCCCCAAGCATTGCCACCCATCGATCCCTCTAACTAACTAGATCAACCCACCCTAGTGGTGTAACAGGCCGGGTTTATCACGAGCTCCCCAGACGTGCTACCAATTGATCATATCACAAGCAGGAGCTTTGCCTAAGCCTCCTCACAAACATCATCACATCCATACATTCATCACAAGAGAAAACCATTTGCATCTCATCAAATCAACGGAGTCTTCTCCGGTTTACCCATGAACATCACCAATCCATACTACCGGTCCAGATAGGCTTCACACAACATGCCTATGCCGTAGTCCATATTTCCGGCTCTAGATGCAAACGCAACAAAGGAATCACTTCCGCAAATCCACCTCTTTGTGGAGGATTCCAAGCACATGCATAAAGGAAGGACTTCGATGTCCAAGAAGGAGATCGTTACCCTTGAAGACTGCTTCGGCGCCATGAAGTAGCCGGATGGAAATCACCGCCTCGGCTTCGCCTTCACGAATCCGCTCTCGGATCTTCGCTCCACACTCCGCAGCTCCTAAAGCAGCTGGTAGACTCCTCCCTTCCCTCTTGCCTTAGCCTTTCTTCCTCCCTTGCTTAAAAGAAATGAAGAAGAAGAAGAAGAAGAAGAAAAGAGGGATTAAATCCTCTTTTTCTCGGCCTTCACCACACCTGTACAGAGCCCAACCATTGGATCCAGGAAGAGGGAAACAAACGGCTCAGATTTGGCCAGAAAAGCTAAAACACGGCCTGACACGCCCTGTGACACGCCCGTGTCACAGGCCGTGTCCCTCTAAGCGGCAGACAACCGACTCAATCCAGCCAATACACGGCCGTTTGACACGCCCGTGTCACGTGCCGTGTTCCCGACACGCCCTCAGACACGCCCGTGTCGGAGGCCGTGTGTCTCAACAAAAATAATTCCAAAACAACTCGAGACTTCACACGGCCGGGCACACGCCCGTGTTCTTGGTCGTGTGCACCTGGACACACCCGTGTCCCGCAAACACGCACTAACTCGAAACGTCGAGTTGAGTTCGACGACCACTGACACGCCCTGTGACACGCCCGTGTCACAGGCCGTGTCATCACTCGACACTCGACACTCGACGATCGTCGAGCAAAATTCGTCGACATCAACGTCGATCGTCGACACGGCCCCGACACGCCCTGCGACACGCCCGTGTCGCAGGCCGTGTCCGCTGTGTCGACTCTAAATTTTGTCGACTTCACGACTCGACACTACCCAGGCCTGACACGCCCTGGGACACGCCCGTGTCCCAGGCCGTGTCACCCAGGCCTGAACCCGATTTTGCTCAAATTGATCCGCTTGACTTCGGGGTGTTACAAGTTACCAGCTGCTGTACCACCAGAGTTCGGCAAGGGCCACATCCAAACTCCAAGGACCATCCGCCAAAGCGGACACCGCGGATATGCCAGTTCGCAAGCCTCCTGCGGACAAGACACCCAATCCGCCGATTAACACAAACTTGCAACACAAGGCCACTGAACAGAGCACTGCCTACAACCCGCAAACCTCTGTCCGCTCAGGCCGCTCCTCAATCAGCCAAGCCTCCAAGACAGCCAACACCCTGTCCGCAGACAACAGTCTGCCCAGGCCGCGGAATCAGTCCCCACAGGCCGCACAGACCACAAGCTGCTCAATCAGCAAGCCACCAAGACAGCTACTACCCAGGCCGCAGTCAGCAATCCGCCCAAGTCGCGGACTCAGTCCGCACAGGCCGTCCGGGCTGCTCATCACCCACTTCCACTTCACAAATTTCAACAACTACCTCCAACGCTAACCCTACTTCCGAGCGGTAGCTCACAGAACCAATCTCCTGCCTACGGGAAACTTGTGGGGTTACAGTTGTAATCTTGTTTTCTTTTCTTTTTATTTTTGAAAAATCTGTTGCCCAGCATCATGGATAGACGTGGATCTAGTACTTCAACGCTCGATCATCTATCCCCACTCTTGCACAGTATGGAACATGAGTGTTTTGCGATTACTGCAGAACTTATTACCTATGTTTCACAGGGAAAGATATTTTGTGGACCCCCCTGACGAGGATGCATTGTCGCATATACTGAGTTTTTAGAGATTTGCAACACCTTTCAGTACTCCAGTGAAATTTAGAGGAAGTTAGGATTCAACTATTCGCGTTCTCACTTGTCGGCAAGGCAAGGAGTTAGTATCGTGATGTTTAGACTGAAGCCATCCACTCTTAGGGCCAGTTGTAAGATAAGTTTTTAGCCAGATTTTAATCCTAGGTACATTTACTGGATAAGCATCGTGAACTGATGACGTTCACACAGGACACGAGTGAATCACTTGTGGATTCTTGGGAGAGATTTCTTCTTTTACAGCAGTTTTGTGTGAGAAACCAGAGACTAAGCAAAGAGTGAGAGAATGATTTGAAAATGAGAAATCCTTGACTTGGATTGTCTCTCATGTATTCTCTTCATTTACAGGAGTTTTGTAGGTGCACAGCCTATCAGAACTTGTGTGCCTCCAAATATTCTACTTCGGTATATCAGAGCAGTGTCGGCCGTTCTTCATTGTTACCGTTGGTGGATCGTTATTCAGTAAATCAAGTTCAGATGCATGGCAGATTGTGGACGAAGTTTCATATACTAGAGGAATATGGAGCAATCCCGCTGAAACTTGTGGTGTTTTGGACACTAATTTTATCTCGTAGCGGTTCCGCAGCCCGAGATTGACTTGGATAAGTTTGTCGCTTTCACCCAATGTTTCATAGAATGTTTGCAATATCATACGCTTGCTTTTCAAAGGCTACAGTCAGTGTTTGAAACCATCATTATTGATATCTTGGATTCAATGCACATTCCAACTGAGACTCTGAATGCCGTGCATCTTAGAAGCAGTAAGACAACTAGGGAACCGATCAGACATGGTGAGCCCTCCATGGAGCAGTTGGACCTGCCAAGTGTGGATGAGATGGCAATTGCCCCTAACACCATCCAGTCGTAGTACATTTCGGTGCCCGTTCAGCCTGTGCCTAGTCCACCTTTCCTCCATCAGTTACATGATATAAAATGGAAAAACAGTTCAGCATATTTTAGGAAATGGTGACAAGAGTACAGGTAAGTATTCCTCTAATTGATGTTCTCAGCCAGGTTCTTAGCTATGCAAAATATTTGAAAAATCTTTTGGCTCATGCAAAGAAGGTGGAATCTGCTAGATCCATTATTACAACAGGAGAATGTGCAACCGTTGTAATGGAGCATTGACCAATGAAGTTGATGTTAAAATTCAACAATACCGCAGAGGCCTCCTCGGATACCCTGTTGAAACTCAACAAACCGGCGGAGAACACCCCACTTATATTGTTGAAAGTTTTCCCGGATCGTGGAGTTAGCAGGGGTTATCTCAACAAAGCAGTAACAACCAGCAATGCATGCAGCACAAGCTTCTTTATTGATCAAGAGCAAACTTTTTTACAAGCCGAGACATACATGGCGAGACATGCTTCACCAAAAAACCAAACCGGGAGAGCAGAGACAGTTCCAAAGACAAGAACCAAAAACCAAGCCGCGCGGACTGAACTACCAAGCCGCCGGTCTACTGCTGTGGAGTCCGCTCAGTCCGCCAGGTCGCCAGACCGCAACCCAAGCCGCGCGGACTACCCCTTATTCCAATGCTTAGCTCTTCACCGCCGATCTGCAGGCCGCCTGACCGCGAGGTCGCCTAGCCGCCAGACCGCACAGGCTGCGTCACCGAATGGAACAGTCCGCCTGAAGCAGGCGACTTCCTAAGCCCCGAACCAAGTTGCCAAAGAGAAGACCGCCTGGTCGCTATCCGCGACCTGCTGTTTACCGCCTGTTGCTAAACCGCAGAGTCCGCACTGTCCCTGACCGCAATCAGAGCCAAGTTCTGGCTTTCCAGCGCTATCCGCACAACCTGCACATCACAACCGGGTCAACTCTCAAACCGCGCGGACACCAAAGTCCAGACCGCAGCAACTTACGCGAGCTCAATTACTGTTCACTTACTTCGGTTCAGGTTTTATTCCAGGTACAACCTGATGTGACAAGGGTCCTATTTATAGGCAGGATGATGAGTATGGTCACCTCCCTAGCCGATAGGATCACCGCCACATCCCGCAGCAAGAACAAGTGTGTTCGCCAGGCCGCGGACACACATTCCAGTTCGCCGCCCCTGTGCAGATAGCCAGTCCGCCCCAGCTTCTCCAAGGCCGGACTCCAATATCCAGCCCGCTTTGCCGCCAGAGGCCAAGCCAGGACCACCACAGCCGGACTCCACAACAGCCGTGTCCGCCAATCTGCGGAGAAGGCATCAGCCCGCAAAACCCGAGCCCGCAGCCTCGCCATCAAGGCACCTGCCGGACTCAGCGGACACCCGGCTACCGTCCGCACCTCCTGAGTCCATTGCCTCCATCTCCAAGGCACCGCCGGACTCAGCGGACACGCCGATCCAGTCTGCTTACACAGCAAACTCCAATCTGCATTCCTAAGCTCATAACCTCATCACAAGACTAAACCGAACTCAGCGGACTCCAGCTCCAGTCCGTACGCTCTTGCACGGGCAATCCTCCAGTCCGCATCCCCCAAGCTAGCAAATGGCAACAGCGCTTCTACTAGGCTTGGCGGACTGAGAAAGCAGCCCGCGCTCCACTGCGCGATCTCCCCGGACTGAGCCAACCTGGACTTGGTTCAGATCACACCAAGTCCAGTCCACTGGCCACATTGGCCAGTCCGCACTTACTGGCGGACACTGGATCTAGCCCGCCATACCGGGCGACCTCCAGTTTCTGTCCGCACTGACCGGCGATCTCCGCGGCTTCCACTTGCCTCTTCACTAGAGCAAGACCAAGGCATCTGCCAAACCGGTTGGTGGGCCAAAACCCGAACAGGCAAGCGTACCTGTCGAATTGTAGTACCAAGGTCGTATTTAAACACGGGGTTGTCAAGTACTTCTACTCGCGCTCTAACTATTATCCTACCGGAAGACTATTGGGATTTTGAGAATTTTTTAAGAGGTAAAATGAACGATAAATTGCGAGACGAAAACTTATATAAAAAAGGCTAGCATTTGATCATTGATTCACCATGAAATGAAACGAGAAAATAAAAGGGCATAGTTTTAAATTTGCAAATCCAACTCGGCCGTGACGGATCCGAAAATAAGACAAAATCTCGCTAGAGCATTAGGTCTCCTAACTTATAGACTCTTCGATCGAAATCTCTTTACAAACCGAAAAAGCCTAAAGTTGCATTATCGAGGTGATCCGCACTATTGGATTTGACTCCAATCCGGAGGATTTACGTCGTCCTATCTCTAGGGTTGCGTTCAACTCCTTCCTTCTTTGAGTGATCTTTCACATCCACGAGCCTCTCGGCTACTCGAATATGAGATCATAAGCCTACAACCGTATACCGGAAATACGTAGTCGACACAATAATTATTCAAAGAAGGACCGAGTAGAATTACGCAAAAATAAAACTATGAAATAAAAATAATTCTCATTTCAAATCATGGATCCTCATGATCAAATGCTAAAAGAAGATTAGCTACGCATAGTTAAGAAAGAAAGCACGGAAAGATAAGAGAAATTCATTTCCATTGATATATAAAAATGGAGAAGTACAAAATAATAAGGAGACAAGATTATGCTACCTAAGAAAAGATTACACTATCAAAAGCAAAGTTACACTAATAAGAACTTAACAACATGTAAGAAAGCACTCTCTTGAACTAGTACTTCACTTGCTCTCCCAAAATCCAACCTCCAAAGCATGAGACCATGGTGCCTTTTTATAGATGAGGGAGAAGGTTCTAGAATCCAAAGAAGAAGAGGGGGCAAGGGGGGGTGGCCGGCCATGTAGGATGGAGAAGGTGCATGCATTGCATTAAATGAGGTGGAGAGAATGAGGTGGGTTCAATGCATGGAATTTAAGGGAATGAGTTGGAAAATATAAAATAGCAAAGGGGGAATGAATAAGAAATAAAGAAAGGGAGAGAGAGATGGGTTGAATGTAGAATAATAAAGACAAGAAATAAAATAGGAGGAAGGAATGGAGGGGCCGGCCAAGCATGAACAAGTGAATGCATGCATGCAATAAATGAAAGGGAGAGAAAATATTATGATGCATGCATGGATTGAAAGGTGGCAAGAGAAATAAAGGAAAGAGAGGGGGGTGGCCGGCCATATGGGCTTAAATGGGCTGTATAGGGGGCTCGGGTAGGCTGCTCTTGAGGGAGGGGCTCGGGTTAGAGCTAGGTGGGCTGCTTGGGCTGCATAGGGGGCTCGGGTAGAGGCTAGGTGGGCTGCTTGGGCTGCATAGGGGGCTCGGGTTGGCTAGGAGAGCTGCTTGGGCTGCACCATATGTGGCCGGGCTGCACCATGCTTGAAGTGGGCTGCTTGCATGTTGGAAGTAATGGGCTGCACATGCTTGGAATTTGAACAAGAGGGCTGCACAAGCTTGGACTTTGAACCTATAAATAGACAATACAATCATGGATTAGTCACAATAATAACATAAGACTATATAGATTTTAAAAGTTAAAACAAAGTTAAAACATAACAAAGTTAAAAAAAGATTTCTAACACAATAATAATAAAAACATTACAACATTAAAATTAAAACATATCATAACATAACATAATAACATGACACACATAATAAGACTATATAGATTTTTATATCAAAACTCTAATAACACTAGGAATTAATATATTGTAAAGAAACATTAAAACATGAAATAACAATCATAAAATATAAATAAAATTAGGCTTTTTGAATACTAAATTACCCCTAAAAGGATGACTAAAACTAGTCATCAAATTCCCCCATGCTTAGACATTTGCTTGCCCTCAAGCAAATAAAGATGAAAACTAGGGAAGGAAATAGAAAATAAACAAAGCTAATTTAGGTTTCATAATTAAGAAAAACAAAACATGAAAAATTAAACTATCCTAATTCCTATGTTAACAACTAGTGGGGTGAGAAGTGCACAGTAGAAAACTTGAAAGTGGAGACCTAAAAATATCATTAGAACATAAGAAAAGTCTACACATTTCTAAATCTTAAAAACAAGGCATCCAAAATAAATGAAAATAAGGACAACAAAAGTAGAGGTTCTAAATAAACGGCGCATTAACAAACTACTAGGTTGCTAGATAAACATTAACCCTAAGACACTCCAAGATAACCTCCAAAGAAATCCATCAATGATGGTGGCCATAGGCTTGTACGTTCACACTTTCTCCACTACGCGAAATTAAGTTCTAAGATCATTAGGACTTCTACTAGGCATTAAAACTTGGCTTAGGTAAATGATTAGGAGGTGGAATCAAAGATAAACATGAAGGTTTTAGGCACTAAACCAAGGTGAGCTCAAAAATAAACAAAGCAATAAAAAAATGAGAAATAATGAGTATGTCATTTCTCCAATATGAAACTACAACAACAAGGCCATGAAATTTTTTTTTCTTTTATAAACTTGGCCAAACATAAACTTTTTGCATTCATCATTTTTTTTTTGATTTTGTAATGATATTTTTTTCTTTCTCAATTTTTTTCTTTTGAATAGCATTTGATAAGAAAACTCCAAAAATAAGCTTGAGAATTTCCTATTCATTTCAAAAATAATACCCTTCCCAAAATAATTTTTAAGCTCAAATTTATAGTGCAAAAATAGGAAAGATATTTGGCTTTGGTGAACATAATGAAATGAAAGGTGGAGCTAAAAACAAAGAAAATAAGGAAAAAAGGCCCAAAATTGTTCTGCAAAGGTTTTGTTTTTGGTGGGCATGAAAAGCTCAAACTATTCAAACGGTGGCCTAAATCATTTCTAAAGAACGTAAAAACGACGCAAATGCTTCGAGACTAGCTTGGTACAAGTTCTAGACACCAAGAAAGACTACCTCGCAAATGAAAAAGAGCTAATGATACCTAGCAACCATTCGTAAGCAACTAACCGAATAAAAAGACATAACTACAAATTGCTACTTATAACGTAAAAAACGGATGCCTATATTTAAGAAAAAGAAACTAGTAGAACTAAACTATGCTAAAATGATAAGTTTAGAAAACATTTTCAAAGGATTCTACATAGAACTACAAAAACCGCACGGGCCTACACTTCACTAGAAGGAACATAAAAATAAAGATAGAAATAATTATAGGTTTTGTTTTTCAAATAGATTTTAGCACAATTTTTTTTTGATTTTTGTTTTTCTAATTTTTTTGGGTTTTATATTTTATAATGTTTTGGAATTTAGATTTTGATGACATAAAATACTATACTAATTTAAAAAAAAAATTTCTTTTGATAGAAGAAGAACAAAAAAAGAAAAGACCAAAAGAAACTAGACCCTCCCCCATGCTGAAATTTTGCATTGCCCTCAATGAAGGAAATATAAAGAAAAAGAGAAGGGGACTGAGAAGAAGAGAAAAAGAAAAATACAGGAAAAGTAAATAAATAAGAACAGGACTTCCCCGGGTTCGTGAGATGAAGGCGGATGTCGCTCCCCCATGCTTGCTTTTTAGAGTACTTGATCGTCAGTAGGTATGACTTGATCCATCTGATATCAACAGCGGTGGAGCGGCGACCACGATCATGGACTTGATTGGCCTCCGGTAGGAAGAACAAAATAAAAGCAAAAAAAAGATAGAGTCCATGGGCAGATGCCCGATAATGGTTTTTATTACAATAGTCCAAATAAAAGAGTTTCATAAAATAGTAGTCCAAAAATAAAAATGTCCGTCAGAAAGTGAAAAAAAACTAAGAATCAAAAAGAAGATTCTCCTTTGCAGGAGTCACAGAATCATTAGAGAAATAGAGTTTAAGTCTATGACCATTAACTTTAAAGTCCCCCTTATCGGGGTGTGAAAGTAGCACAGTGCCGTAAGGAAAAATATCCTTGACCGTGAACGGTCCGGACCATCTAGATTTAAGCTTTCCCGGGAAGAGACGTAAACGCGAATTAAAAAGAAGAACTTGATCGCCTGGTTTAAAAGTTTTAGGGTGGCGCAGGTTCTTATCGTGATACAATTTCGTGCGTTCTTTATAAATTTTATTATTTTCATATGTGTACGCTCGCCACTCGTCAAGCTCATTTAGTTGGTTTTTTCTATGCTCGCCGACCGAGTGCGGATCGAAATTGAAAAATTTTAACGCCCAGTACGCACGGTGTTCTACTTCTACCGGAAGATGACACGATTTTCCATAGACTAATCGGAAAGGAGTACAACCGATGGCGGTCTTGTACGCTGTCCGATAGGCCTACAGAGCATCGTCCAATTTTAAAGACCAATCTTTACGAGAAGTAGAAACATTTTTTTCCAAAATTCGTTTAAGTTCGCGATTGACTACCTCGACCTGACCGTTAGTTTGGGGGTGATAAGCAGTGGATAATTTATGCATAACACCATATTTGGCTAAAGCCTTAGTGAGTTGAGCGTTGCAAAAATGACTTCCCCTATCACTAACGATCGCTCGAGGAAAACCAAAGCGAGAAAATAATTTTTTTAAAAAATTGACAACAACGCGAGCATCATTATTTGGCAGAGCTTGGGCCTCTGCCCACCTAGAAACATAATCGACTGCGACTAGAATATATTTATTTCCTAAGCTGGAGGGAAATGAGCCGACAAAGTCTATGCCCCATAGATCAAAAACTTCGCATTCGAGAAAGTAGTTTTGTTCCATTTCATTTTTATTTGAGAGATTTCCAGTCCGCTGGCATCGATCGCACCCGCCCACAAAGATTTGTGCATCTTTAAATATGCTTGGCCAATAGAAGCCAGCACTAAGTACTTTGTGTGCGGTGCGGTTAGCTTGATAGTGCCCGCCAGTCGGACCTTCATGAACATGTTTTAAAATTTGGTGACCCTCTTCCCGCGAAACACATCTCCTTACCACCTGGTCCGCACAAATGCGAAATAGAAATGGGTCTTCCCAAAAATAATACTTCAACTCCGAAAAGAATTTCTTCTTTTGGTGAGTGGAGTATTCTTTTGGAAGGACCCGGGCCACAAGATAATTGGCCAGATCGGCAAACCAGGGGGTAGGAGATGAAGAAATAGTAAAAAGACGCTCATCCGGAAAAGAATCATTAATAAAAGTTTCATTTAAAAGATCGAATTGGGATTTTCAAGACGAGAGAGATGATCAGCTGCTAAGTTTTCCGCTCCTTTCTTATCCCGAATCTCCAAGTCGAATTCTTGAAGTAAGAGGATCCAACGGATAAGATGCGGCTTGGCATCCGGTTTAGAAAGGAGGTACTTCAGAGCGGAGTGATCCGTGAAAACAATAACCTTAGAAAGAGTAACATACGGACGGAATTTATCAAAAGCAAAAATAACCGCTAAGAGCTCTTTCTCCGTCGTGGTGTAATTTTCTTGCGCAGAAGTGAGAGTTTTACTAGCGTAGAAAATCGGATGAAAGTTCTTAGCGATTCGTTGACCTAAAACCGCACCTACCGCATGATTACTCGCATCACACATGATTTCGAAAGGTAAATCCCAAACTGGGGCGATCAAAATAGGAGCATTTATAAGTTTTGATTTAATTAATTCAAATGCTGTGAGGCATGATTCATCAAAAACGAAAGGAGTGTCTTTTTCGAGAAGGTGGGTGAGAGGCTTAGTAATTTTTGAAAAGTCTTTAATGAATCGTCGATAAAAACCCGCATGCCCTAAAAAACTTCTAATCGCTTTAATATTTGTAGGCGGCGGTAACTTTTCAATTACTTCAATTTTTGCCTTGTCCACTTCAATTCCCCTAGCGGAAATGTTGTGGCCAAGGACTAAGCCTTCACGTACCATAAAGTGGCACTTCTCCCAATTTAAAACTAGATTCGTTTCTTCGCAGCGTTGTAAAACTTTTTCTAAATTTTCTAAACATAAATTAAATGAGTCGCCAAAGACAGAAAAATCGTCCATGAATACTTCCATAATATTCTCTACGTATTTATCAAAAATAGCAAGCATACACCGCTGAAAGGTGGCGGGTGCGTTGCATAATCCGAAAGGCATTCTACGATAAGCAAAAGTTCCGAAGGGGCAAGTGAATGTCGTCTTCTCTTGGTCCTCGGGTGCGATCGGGATTTGAAAATATCCCGAGAGACCATCGAGGAAGCAATAAAAATTGTGCCCGGACAAACGTTCTAAAATTTGATCGATAAAGGGGAGGGGGAAGTGATCTTTTCGAGTGGCATCGTTTAGCTTACGGTAATCGATGCACATCTTCCATCCCGTTATCGTCCTAGTTGGAATTAAGTCATTATTTTCATTTGTCACTACTGTAATCCCACCCTTCTTAGGAACAACCTGGACTGGACTTACCCACTGACTATCTGAAATGGGATAAATTATCCCCGCATCTAATAACTTAAGCACCTCTCCCTTCACAACCTCTTTCATATTTGGATTGAGACGACGTTGTGGTTGAACTACACCCTTAGGATTATTTTCAAAAAATATTTTGTGTGTGCAGAAAGTGGGGCTTATGCCAGGAATATCACAAATTTGCCACGCTATAGCTCGGCGATGCTTTTGTAGTAGTTCGATCAATTGATCGTTTTCGGATTGGGAAAGAAAAGCCGAGATTATAACGGGCAATTTTGAATCTTTTGCAGGAAAGGCATATTTGAGGTGGTCAGGCAGTGGTTTTAAATCAAGCTGGGGTGGTTCGTCATAAGAATTTTTTAAATTTTTCTCTTTTTCAAAAACAAGATTTTCATACTTTTTTCTACTACATACAAAATTATTTTCAAAATTTTCTTGGATCGACATCACCGGGTTTGCAAAATTATGTGAAGAAATTTCAGAAAACGAAGAGGAAAATTCATTGGAAGAAATGTTGGAAAGGGAAAGGGAAGAATCTTCATTTAAAACATCAATAAAGAAACATGAGTCATCATTTTGTAAGGAATTTTTCATTGATTGATTAATTGAAAATGTGACCTCATCATCTCCCACACGCAAAAACAACTTTCCGTTACTAACGTCTATAACCGCTCGAGAGGTGGCTAGAAATGGTCGTCCAAGGATAAGAGGAACCTCGACGTCCTCTTCAATATCAAGAATGACAAAATCCACCGGGAAGATGAATTTGTCGACCTTTACTAGCACGTCCTCAACGATACCTAGAGGATACTTGATAGACCTATCGGCTAACTGGATACTCATTCTTGTAGGGCTAAGAGTGCCTAATCCTAGCTTTTTGAATAAAGAAAAGGGCATCAAATTTATGCTCGCTCCTAGATCCGCTAACGCATGTTTAACAAACAGATCACCAAAAACGCACGGAATGAAAAAACTACCCGGATCGTTTATCTTTTTAGGAAGATTAGAGTTTTTAACGACCGCCGAGCATTCTTCATTTAACATTACATGCGATAAATTTTCTAATTTCTTTTTGTTCGTTAATAAATCTTTAAGATATTTGGCGTACTTAGGCATTTGGCTAATCGCTTCATGAAACGGCAAATTAATATGAATTTGTTTAAATATTTCAAGAAAGCGTTGATATTGATTATCTAATTTTTCTTGCCTAAGTCTAGCCGGATAAGGAGGTGGCGGAAATTCCTTTAGAACGATTGGAGCATCATTTTGAAAACCATTTGTCTTTTTTTCAGAATAGAAATAATAGAGCTATCCTTTTCTTTTTCAAGTGTAGATTTTTCTTTTTCAAGATCTAAGTTGTCATTTTCCATGGGGGTACAAACAGGAGGGACAATCACCCTTGGCTCTTCCCTTGTGGTGGGCTCGTTAACAACTTTACCGCTCCGAAGGGAAATCGCATTTGCATGTTCCCTTGGGTTAGGCTCAGTGTTCGAGGGAAGAGTTCCAGGCGGTCTCTCATAAAAAGCCTTGGCGAGTTGGCCGACCTGATTTTCTAAATTTTTAATTGATCCCGTTATGTTTCTAATAGTAGCATCGTTTGAGCTTATATACTTAGCAAAGATCTCTTCCAAAGGCGAAGGTTTTTGAAAATTTTGTTGTGGTGGTGGTGGTGGTGTAAAATCGTGCGGTGGGCGTACTACGTTAGCATTATTACTCCATGAAAAATTAGGATGGTTACGCCATCCAGGATGATAAGAATTCGTAGCAGCATTAAAACCAGGAGGAGAAGAAAAATTCGAAAAAGTAGAAAAATTATTGGCAGAATTATTTTGAGCAGGCCTGGGTATGTTCCCCAGATAATCCACCTGCTCAGCAGCAGCAGCATTTTCATATACCTTAGCGGCGGAGGGAGCAGTCATCTCTGAGATCTTCTTGTTTAACATTTCCACTTGCATCGCCAGTTGCGTCACCGAATCCACTTCATAGATACCTGCAGGTTTAGATGGGCGAGACCTGGACGAATTCCACTGACAAGTGTTCATTGCCATGTCCTCGATAAGCTCAAGAGCGGCTTCCGGAGTTTTGCGGTCTAAAGAACCAGCGGAAGCGGCATCTATCATTTGCTTTGTCTCTTGGTTTAGCCCATTATAAAATGTCTGAACCTGCAACCATACACGCAGAGCATGATGTGGACATCTTCTCAAAAGTTCTTTAAACCTCTCCCAAGTGTCATAGAGGGTCTCAGAATCAATTTGAGAATATGAAGTTATATCATTTCGAAGCTTAGCAGTTTTGGCGGGGGGGAAATAACGAGAGAGAAATTTTTCAGTTAAAATGTTCCAAGTAGTGATTGATCCTCTTGGGAGAGAACTCAACCACTGTTTGGCTTTAGTTCTTAAGGAGAAGGGGAAGAGTCTTAGCCTTATAGCATCATCTGAAACACCATTAATTTTAAAGGTGTCACAGATTTCAAGAAAATTAGCAATATGTAAGTTCGGATCTTCATCTTGTAATCCGTCGAACTGTACATATTGCTGCACCATTTGTATGATGCTAGGCTTAAGCTCAAAGTTATTGTTCACAATTGCAGGTCAAACAATACTTGTTTCAGTCCCCTCCAGGTTGGGTCGAGCATAATCGGACATAGTCCTTTGCTGAGCCATTCCTGGGTTGGGATCTCCAATTTTAGAATAATTACAATCCCCGAAGGAATCCTCAACCGCTGTTTGAGAAGTGGAAGCCCCGAATCGTAGTTGTCTCCGAAAGGAGCGTTCGATTTCTGGGTCCAAATCAACAAGTAGCGACGGATTCGCTCGGGTCATGCACTAGTAAAGAAAACGAGGGAAGATGAGAATGAAAGCTTGGAAAAGAAAGAAAAAGAAAAGAAAAAGAAAGAAATTTTTTTTTTTTTTTTTGGATTTTTTTTTGAAAATAGACTTTTTTACGGCTTGGCTCTCGAACTTCCCGAGGACTACCCGGTGAAGGGTTCGCCCGGTACTAGGTAAAATGGTGGCGCTTAAAGCCCCTTACCCTTTTCGAGAGATTTTAGGTGGGGTAGAAATTAAAATGAGGTGGGTTGATTATAAATATTTAAATATATAAATATAATAAATTTTTTTTTTTTGATTTTTGTAGAAGTAATAGCGCAAGCGTTTTCAAAATATTGACGAAGAAATGTCCCCGGCAACGGCGCCAAAAACTTGGTGGGCCAAAACCCGAACAGACAAGCGTACCTGTCGAATTGTAGTACCAAGGTCGTATTTAAACACGGGGTTGTCAAGTACTTCTACTCGCGCTCTAACTATTATCCTACCGGAAGACTATTGGGATTTTGAGAATTTTTTAAGTGGTAAAATGAACGATAAATTGCGAGACGAAAACTTATATAAAAAAGGCTAGCATTTGATCATTGATTCACCATGAAATGAAACGAGAAAATAAAAGGGCATAGTTTTAAATTTGCAAATCCAACTCGGCCGTGACGGATCCGAAAATAAGATAAAATCTCGCTAGAGCATTAGGTCTCCTAACTTATAGACTCTTCGATCGAAATCTCTTTACAAACCGAAAAAGCCTAAAGTTGCATTATCGAGGTGATCCGCACTATTGGATTTGACTCCAATCCGGAGGATTTACGTCGTCCTATCTCTAGGGTTGCGTTCAACTCCTTCCTTCTTTGAGTGATCTTTCACATCCACGAGCCTCTCGGCTACTCGAATATGAGATCATAAGCCTACAACCGTATACCGGAAATACGGAGTCGACACAATAATTATTCAAAGAAGGACCGAGTAGAATTACGCAAAAATAAAACTATGAAATAAAAATAATTCTCATTTCAAATCATGGATCCTCATGATCAAATGCTAAAAGAAGATTAGCTACGCATAGTTAAGAAAGAAAGCACGGAAAGATAAGAGAAATTCATTTCCATTGATATATAAAAACGGAGAAGTACAAAATAATAAGGAGACAAGATTATGCTACCTAAGAAAAGATTACACTATCAAAAGCAAAGTTACACTAATAAGAACTTAACAACATGTAAGAAAGCACTCTCTTGAACTAGTACTTCACTTGCTCTCCCAAAATCCAACCTCCAAAGCATGAGACCATGGTGCCTTTTTATAGATGAGGGAGAAGGTTCTAGAATCCAAAGAAGAAGAGGGGGCAAGGGGGGGTGGCCGGCAATGTAGGATGGAGAAGGTGCATGCATTGCATTAAATGAGGTGGAGAGAATGAGGTGGGTTCAATGCATGGAATTTAAGGGAATGAGTTGGAAAATATAAAATAGCAAAGGGGGAATGAATAAGAAATAAAGAAAGGGAGAGAGAGATGGGTTGAATGTAGAATAATAAAGACAAGAAATAAAATAGGAGGAAGGAATGGAGGGGCCGGCCAAGCATGAACAAGTGAATGCATGCATGCAATAAATGAAAGGGAGAGAAAATATTATGATGCATGCATGGATTGAAAGGTGGCAAGAGAAATAAAGGAAAGAGAGGGGGTGGCCGGCCATGTGGGCTTAAATGGGCTGTATAGGGGGCTCGGGTAGGCTGCTCTTGAGGGAGGGGCTCGGGTTAGAGCTAGGTGGGCTGCTTGGGCTACATAGGGGGCTCGGGTAGAGGCTAGGTGGGCTGCTTGGGCTGCATAGGGGGCTCAGGTTGGCTAGGAGAGCTGCTTGGGCTGCACCATATGTGGCCGGGCTGCACCATGCTTGAAATGGGCTGCTTGCATGTTGGAAGTAATGGGCTGCACATGCTTGGAATTTGAACAAGAGGGCTGCACAAGCTTGGACTTTGAACCTATAAATAGACAATACAATCATGGATTAGTCACAATAATAACATAAGACTATATAGATTTTAAAAGTTAAAACAAAGTTAAAACATAACAAAGTTAAAAAAAGATTTCTAACACAATAATAATAAAAACATTACAACATTAAAATTAAAACATATCATAACATAACATAATAACATGACACACATAATAAGACTATATAGATTTTTATATCAAAACTCTAATAACATTAGGAATTAATATATTGTAAAGAAACATTAAAACATGAAATAACAATCATAAAATATAAATAAAATTAGGCTTTTTGAATACTAAATTACCCCTAAAAAGGATGACTAAAACTAGTCATCACCGGTCTGCCGAGCTCCAGTTCATCAATCCTCCTTATGCCGGACTCCGCGGATAGGATTTCTATCCGCCCGGTTACTTCCTGGGAACAAACTGCCTGCTGAGTAATCCCCGGCCTGATAGACCGCCGCTGCTGTCCGCGTAGTCCGCGCGAACAGACCGCCCAGGCCGCCACAGAGCAAACCGCCTGCAACATCCCTGCCGACTTAGTAGTCCGCAAACCCTGTCTGCGTAGTCCGCGCGGATAGGTTGCCCAAGCCTTCCATTCACCCACTTTCACTTCACAAGTTTCAACACTCCTCCTTGAAGTGAGAAATGGTGAATAACTTCAGCAGCTCCCGTAACCTTGCACCTGGTCCCTCCGATAGCATCTACGAAGAGATGTCCAAGACATAGTCCTCGCCCCGCATATCATGGACCATGAGGGAGCCCTCCAGCATCTCCCAAAAGGAGCCATGCTTCCCTCTGCCTTCTTCAGCTTCAACCTCCACTCATGCATCATAGGAGTATCACCAACTTCCTTGGGCACAAAAGCCCAAGCCTTATTACCTCTGAGAGAAGTCACCTCTTCAGCCTTGGTGTCAACCACCTCCTTGATTCTAGTGGGGTTATCACAGCCAGAAGTACCTTGCTCGACTTGAGGGCTAACAAGGAAACATGGGACCAAGTCCGTCGTGTTCCCTTCACTATATCGAGCTGGTGGCTTACTGATCCTCTTCGATCTCCGAAGAACCTGATCATGGCTAACCACCTCCGCTGCTTCTAAACCAGCTCCGTTCCCGGGCAAACCTGGAACAATGCTCCCCTTGCTTCCTGAACAAGACGCCTCCTCACTGGAACCAAGAGCACCTGGAGCAATGCTCCCCCTGCTACCTGAACTAGAAGACTCCCCTCTTGAACAAGAACACCCTGGAACATCGCTCCCCTTACTTCCTGAACCGAAAGCCTTCTCCTTCGAGCCCAAAGATCCTGGAGCATCGCTCCCCCTTTTTCTCGACTCTGACGCCTTTGCCCTAGAGCTAGAACAACCTGGAGCACCTGGTGACTCAAGTAACTCCACTTCCTTAGCAGCAGCCTCCTTCAGCCCACCATCTGACCTGCTTATCTCTAGCACCACATAAGAGCTACCCCAATACGTCGTCAACTCATCGAAAAGAATGTCACTTGACACTATGAGTTTCTTCGTCGCAGGATCCATACACCTCCATCTTCTTCTCTGCTCATCATACCCAACAAAGACTAGCTTTGTCTTGAGAGCACCTGGAGAGTGTATATAGCAGGTAGATCCAAACACCCGAAGGTGCTTCACTGAGGGCTTCACTCCGAACATCAGCTCATAAGGAGTCTTCACTATGATCGGACTAAGAGGCAACCGGTTGATGACATGAGCAGCACAGGCCATCCCTTTTGCCCAAAGAGCCTTCGGAACGCCTTTACTCTGAAGCCAACACTTACAGGTCGCCGTTAACCAACGGATCATCCGAGCTGCAATACTACCTTGTTGTGAAATATGTCGACAAGAAAGCTCCTTCCGGATCCCTTGCTTCCTGCAAAAGTGTGAAAACTCGGTTGAGCCAAACTCACCACCGATACTTGTCCTCAACACCTTGATCCTCCAGCCAAGCTGGCCTTCCACAAGCTTCTTGAACTCCACAAACAAGCGTACCATGTTGGACTTCTTCTTCATGAAGTATACCCATGTATACCTAGAATAGTCATCAACCAATATCAGCATGAACCTGCTGCCTCCAAGACTGGCCGTGACGGTCGGTCCCACCAGAGCACAATGGACAACCGCCAATGGTGCTTTACATCTGGATTGTGCTTTATCAACCATGAAGCGATAGACTCCACTTTCCTGACATCCCGCACACCCCCGACCATCGCCATAGGATGACAATCTAGGCAAGCCTCTTACGAGTCTTCTTTCCGCCATTGCTTTCAGCTTGTCCATCCCTACATGCCCCAGTCTTTCGTGTCAGATAGCTGCACTATCACTGGCATTCATCCGATCAAATCCAGAACTAGTTGATGTCCCAACTACGTTCTTCTCCTTACCTCCGACATGAGCTACGTTCGCCGAGAGCAAGACAACCTTGCACTCCTTCCGAAGATGACCATGCTGCTTGCATTTATAGCACTGTGGTCCTTCCTTCCTCTTCCTATCACGCCTAGGAGAACCACTCCTTTCTTCCTGATATGAAGTAGAGGGACCAACGTCAGCAGCAACTTTCACCACCTTCCTGAACAACCCATCAAGGGAAGTCCAAACCTCCGCAGCTGACCGACATCCACTGATGTGGTCCAAGAGCTCCGATGAGATCACCTGCTTGAGAATAGACTCCGCTTTCGCATTTGTCTCCTTCCAAGCTCTCATCTATTCAGCATTGCCAGCAGTATCCTCTTGTCTTCCTGCTCCGCATACAACCTCCCAAAGGTCCTCGCCAAGAAGAAAACTCTTCATACAGGACTTCCACCGTTCACAGTTCGTCTCTGTAAGGAGATCAATTCCAAGACAACTTGCATCCTCCACTGTCATGGTTCTACCACTGGTTTCCTCTACAGAAGAGCAACTACTTCCATTGAGCACTGCTTGACCACTCCAACAACCTGGCTTTGATACCATGTTAAAATTCAACAAAACCGCAGAGGCCTCCTCGGATACCCTGTTGAAACTCAACAAACCGGCGGAGAACACCCCACTTATATTATTGAAAGTTTTCCCGGATCGTGGAGTTAGCAGGGGTTATCTCAACAAAGCAGTAACAACCAGCAACGCATGCAGCACAAGCTTCTTTATTGATCAAGAGCAAACTTCTTTACAAGGCGAGACATACATGGCGAGACATGCTTCACCAAAAAACCAAACCAGGAGAGCAGAGACAGTTCCAAAGACAAGAACCAAAAACCAAGCCGCGCGGACTCAACTACCAAGTCGCCGGTCTACTGCTGTGGAGTCCGCTCAGTCCGCCAGGTCGCCAGACCGCAACCCAAGCCACGCGGACTACCCCTTATTCCAATGCTTAGCTCTTCACCGCCGATCTGCAGGCCGCCTGACCGCGAGGTCGCCTAGCCGCCAGACCGCACAAGCTGCGTCACCGAATGGAACAGTCCGCCTGAAGCAGGCGACTTCCTGAGCCCCGAACCAAGTTGCTAAAGAGAAGACCGCCTGGTCGCTATCCGCGACCTACTGTTTACCGCCTGTTGCTAAACTACAGAGTCCGCACTGTCACTGACCGCAATCAGAGCCAAGTCCTGGCTTTCCAGCGCTATCCGCACAACCTGCACAGCACAACCGGGTCAACTCTCAAACCGCGCGGACACCAAAGTCCAGACCGCAGCAACTTACGCGAGCTCAATTACTGTTCACTTACTTCGGTTCAGGTTTTATTCCAGGTACAACCTGATGTGACAAGGGTCCTATTTATAGGCAGGATGATGAGTATGGTCACCGCCCTAGCCGATAGGATCACCGCCACATCCCGCAGCAAGAACAAGTGTGTCCGCCAGGCCGCGGACACGCATTCCAGTTCGTCGCCCCTGTGCAGATAGCCAGTCCGCCCCAGCTTCTCCAAGGTCGGACTCCAATATCCAGCCCGCCTTGCCGCCAGAGGCCAAGCCAGGACCACCACAGCCGGACTCCACAACAGCCGTGTCCGCCAATCTGCGGACAAGGCATCAGCCCGCAAATCCCGAGCCCGCAGCCTCGCCATCAAGGCACCTGTCGGACTCAGCGGACACCCGGCTACCGTCCTCACCTCTTGAGTCCATTGCCTCCATCTCCAAGGCACCGCCTGTTAAAATTCAACAAACCGCAGACGCCCCCTTGGATACCCTGTTGAAAACTCAACAAACCGAAGGAGAGTACGCCCACTTATAATGTTGAAAGTTTTCCCGGATCGTGGAGTTAGCAGGGGTTATCTCAACAAAGCAGTAACAACCAGCAACACATGCAGCACAAGCTTCTTTATTGATCAAGAGCAAACTTCTTTACAAGGCGAGACATACATGGCGAGACATGCTTCACCAAAACCCAACACCGGGAGAGCAGAGACAGTTCCAAAGACAAGATCAAAAACAAGCCGCGCGGACTCAATCAACAAGCCGCCGACCTACTGCTGTGGAGTCCGCTCAGTCCGCCAGGTCGCCAGACCGCAACCCAAGCCGCGCGAACTCACCCTTATTCCAATGCTTAGCTCTTCACCGCCGGTCTGCACGCCTCCAGACCGCACAAGCTGCGTCACCGAATGGAACAGTCCGCCTGAAGCAGGCGACTTCCTGAACCCCGAACCAAGTCGCCAAAGAGAAGACCGCCTGGTCGCTATCCGCGACCTGTTGTTTACCGCCTGTTGCTTAACCGCAGAGTCCGCACTGTCCCTGACCGCAATCAGAGCCAAGTCCTGGCTTTCCAGCGCTATCCGCACAACCTGCACAGCACAACCGGGTCAACTCTCAATCCGCGCGGACACCAAAGTCCAGACCGCAGCAACTTACGCGAGCTCAATTACTGTTCACTTACTTCGGTCTAGGTTCCCTTTCTCTTCCTGATGTGACATGGGTCCTATTTATAGGCAAGACAATGAGTATGGTCACCGCCCTAGCCGATAGGATCACCGCCACATACCGCAGCAAGAACAAGTGTGTCCGCCAGCCCGCGGACACACATTCCAGTTCGCCTCTCCTGTGCAGATAGCCAGTCCACCCCAGCTTCTCCAAGGCCGGACTCCAATATCCAGCCCGCCTTGCCGCCAGAGGCCAAGCCAGGACCACCACAGCCGGACTCCACAACAGCCGTGTCCGCCATTCTGCGGACAAGGCATCAGCCCGCAAAACCCGAGCCCGCAGCCTCGCCATCAAGGCACCTGCCGGACTCAGCGGACATCCGACTACCGTCCGCATATCCAAGTCCATTGCCTCATTGCCAAGGCACCTCCGGACTTAGCGGACACGCCAATCCAGTCCGCTAACAGCAGACTCCAGTCCGCAACTCCTGAGTCAACCTCGTCACAAGGCTAAACCGGACTCAGCGGACTACGGCTCCAGTCCACACGCTCCTGCACAAGCAATTCTCTAGTCCGCATTTCCCTAAGCTAGCAAACAAGGCAACAACACTTCTACTACACTTGGCGGACTGAGAAACCAGCCCGCGCTCCACTGCGCGATCTCCCCGAACTGAGCCATCCTGGACTTGGTTCAATTCCCACCAAGTCCAGTCCGCTGGCCACAAGGGCCAGTCCGCACTTACTGGCGGACACTGGATCTAGCCCGCCATACCGGGCGACCTCCAGTTTCTGTCCGCGCTGACCGACGGTCTCCGCGGCTTCCACTTGCCGCTTCACTAGAGCAAGACCAAGACAACTGCCAAACCGGTCTGCCGAGCTCCAGTCCTTCAGTCCGCTTCATGCCGGACTCCGGGGATAACATTCCTATCCGCCCGGTTACTTCCTGGGAGTCAACCGCCTGCTGAGCATACACTGGCCTGTCAGACCGCCGCTGCTGTCCGTGTAGTCCGCGCGAATAGACCGCCCATGCCGCCATAGAGCAAACCGCATGCAACATCCCTGCCGACCTAGCAGTCCGCCAACCCTGTCCGCGTAGTCCGCGCGGATAGGTTTCCCAAGCCTTCCATTCACCCACTTTCACTTCACAGAATTCAACACTCCCCCTTGAAGTGAGAAGTGGTGAATAACTCCAGCAGCTCCCGTAACCTTGCACCTGGTCCTTCCGATAGCATCTACGAAGAGATGTCCAAGACAAAGTCCTCGCCCCGCATATCATGGACCATGAGGGAGCCCTCCAGCATCTCCATAAAGGAGTCATGCTGTAAGACCCCTCTTTTTTTTTCCTTTAAAACCCCGGGGTCTTAGGCCCAGAACCGCCGCCTTGCGGTGACACCTTCGCACCCGGGAAGGTCGACACTACAAGACGCCGATCCTGCCGGCCAAATCGATCGCAGCTGACGCTAAAGTAGCACTACAAGAGAAGACAAGTCCACAACATATCACATATATATATAAAAATCTCCACGAAGGGAGTGTCCATAAAATAGTAAAGTGTACAGAAATAAAAAGGGCTGAAGCCCGGTACATCAATATCCTCACTACAGATCTCTCATGCGGAAGCAAAACAAAACAACTACTAGAAGTCAAAACTCACGGTCCCAGCTGGCAGTACTCCTGAGCTAGACTGCCCTATCTCCAACTACACCGGTCTCCTGGGCTGCTCCTCCATACTCGGCTCCACGATCCCCTAATATGATGTGGTTCGAAAACCATTAGTCAAAAAGACTAAGCCCTATCATCCCCCACCCCTTCCCCCATGCTCCTAGGCACCGAGCGGGGAGGAAGAAAGGAAAGGACGTGAAAGAGGAGAGAAATCAAAAACAGGTGACAGGGGGGGACCTAGCTAGCAATTTATAATCAGGTTATAGTGAGTAAAGTAAGAAAGAAATATAACCTTCACTTATGTGAATACACATAAGCCAAGGGATCTTCTACAAGGCTCCCATCGTATAAAATGTCCCATACCACTTTATACGTTGGGGTGTCGGTTATCACAAGCAACATATAAATATTGAAATAACCTTAATTTATAAACTTGCCCACACAAGCTTATAGACCAAGGGGTCGTTTTGCAGGGCCTAATGTATAAGCGTCCCATACCACTTATACTTTAGGTGTCAGGGTTAAATGAATCGATTATGCTATGACATGCAAGTGGGTATGATGGACATGCAAGTGCAACACACACACGTGACTCTGTGCACACAGACCTTTAGTTCCCACTTTTTGAGAGCTAGCATCACTCTCGGGTATCACCGTTGTGGCTACGGCAGCAGCGGAGCGGGCGTCTCCGCTTCTAGGCTGGTATGCACACTACCAAGCCTTAGACCCCTCTCATACGCCTCTGTACACGTCCAAGGTGCACTCTAGAGTCTTGCATACGTACTTTGCTGACAACCCGTCAGTCTTGTTGGGTCGGATGTGCGTTATCGGGGGTCGTCCTCCAGACCGCAGTGTAAAACAAACCACTGGCCCCTCTAACTCTCACAACCGCCTGGTGCACCGTACTGCCATCGGTGTGATGAACGGCCAGTACCGCATGCCCCGCCACTAGATTTATGCACATGCAAGTTTATCGTATCAGAACCGAGCCAAAGCTCCCCAGACCATCCCGTCCGTCACAAGTATCAACCGAGCCAAAGCTTGCCGGACCGAAACGTCCGTCTCTTATTCCAAATCTCATCCCTTGAAACACCGCGGGATGGCGCCCCTTTGAACACCTCGGGACGACTTAACCATTTCCAATACTTGCCCAACTAGTGAGTGCAGTGTGAAACCCTATTTACTAAATTACTCTTTTGATTTGTTCTTTAAGGTTTACGTTAACCCAGGACTGCCCCCGGTATTCCCTGTGAAGGGCTCTCAAGGGGCACTAGGAACTGTGTTGGGATTACGCCCAGCATTCCCTTTCGCAAGGTACTTATTAATATTATTGGTTGATTTCCTTTACCCATTACCTTCTCATATTGCGATAGGCTAATCCTAAGGTAGTTTAGACCTTTCACTCTCGCGGGCACGACGATCTTTCGTCGAACTCGCTTACCTTCTAACACACATCCACACGATTCCCACCACTCCTTAGAACTTTCTAGGTGACTCATCCACTTTTATTCAAACAATTCAACACGACTAACTCCACCCTATTCCAACTCTTATCCTAATACAACTTTTCCCCAAATTACTATTTGCAGACCGACCTATACTGAGTGATGTTCATGATAGGATGTCCTTCGAGTTTCATCCGAATGACCTAGGATTATTACTGGTGTCCTATCATGACATAAATGATTAAATTCCAGAATATTATATTTTTCTCAATTAATCTCCTATTTAAATAATTTCTTACAAATGCCAATTATTGCCAAGTTGATCATGAAGTATCTTAAATTATGATCCCACTGACCCAAGGAATTTTTCATATGTTGTAGAATGGTAAAATAATACTGTCAGCCAAGTTTTATAATTTTCTCTTCAATTTTTTCTATTTATCTCCTAAATAATTCAAAATTCACATATTGGATATGTTTCAAAGGAGGTATAAGGAATTCATTTCCAAAAATTCTAAGAAATTTCCAGCAAGCTCATAATGTTAAAAGAGTGCCACAAACAGAATTTCACTAATTTTCAAGTAACAATGACTATAAACTTTTATTTCTAAATAATTTACCAAAATGCCATTATGAAGATTTAAAAATTTGTGGTTCATCCAAAAATGCTGAGAAAATTAATCAAGGCTATTTATACTCAGATATGTCATCAATAGGTTTTTCATAATTTTCTACTGAGTATTTGCAATAATTATAAATTAAATGAAATAAGGGCAAAAATGTAATTTCCACATTCCTCTTATCAATATTCCACAAACAGAGACATAAAATTTTTAGGAGTTAAACATGTCATGATATTATTCTTGACAAAATTTGGGGAAATAACTAAGTGACAAACCTAATTTCAACATTTATTCTTCAAAAGTCCTATTAATTCAATAATTCCAAATAATGGGATTTTTTGATTCCAAAAATCCCATTATTTCAATGAGGGGTAAAACTCATCCTAATAGGCCACTGAAATTAATTACATGAATTTAGCATGATCCAAATGGGCCTAATACTCAAAATTTCAAAAATTACTATTGGCACCCCAAGCCTAAGCATGTTCATCATTTGCATGTGGGATTACCCACCATACATTGGTCCAAACTTGATGAAATTTAAAACATATATTTATAATGTCCTGAAGGACAAGCCACCAAAATTTGGGGCATTTTAGAGTTGAATTAGCCCAAGAATCACCTAAACAAACCTAGGGGTAATTTGGTAATTCCACCCTAATTTTAATTCCAATTAATCCCATTTTTTTGGAAGGACCTCAATATGCCCTAAACCAGTAACTATCCAAAATCTCAGGTCATTTGGGCCTCTGGATGGGCTTGGGCATCACTTTCAAATTTCTGCATTTTGCTATTTGCAGCCCAAGGCCATTTAATTTTTTTTGATCTTGCATGTGAGATATCTCAACATGCAGAGGGTTAAATTGTCTAATATTTCTACCATATGTCTAATATACTACTAAGGGCAGGCCACCAAAATTTGTGGCATTTTGGAGTTGATATGCTCCAAATATCAACAATATTTAATTTATCATATTTGGACTAAAACTATATACTTATTTTCCCCAAAAATTCCTATTTTTGGGTAGGGCCTAGATATACCTAATTCGGCCACATGACCAAAATTTCAGCCCATTTGGACTTAGGGTTTGGGCAGGGCACCCATTTTAGTTTCTGCCCTACTCTAGGACCAGCCCTAGGAAAATGGCTCTATAGAGCAGTACACTTAACCAAAAATTATGTGTAACATGTCAAATTAAAGGTGACTCCAAGACCTACATTGTTTATGTTGAGAACAGTGTATGGAAAAGGCTGTAAGGGCCCCATATTATGCATGCAATGGTCGGTTATAAAATGGCATAAATTGACACTATTCATGTAATTAATAATTCCTGGATTTAATATTTTTGCATGGCACAGATCTTAAAGCAATCCGACGGCAGCTGTGTTTTCTTCTCCAAACGCCTGGTTCCAGCCCGAGCTTTCACGGGGCTCTTCCCGGCGGCTACCGGCGGCGCCCCCACCGGCAAACATCTCCTCCCCCTCACGGTGGTGGGGGCAAGCATTGGCCGGCGGCTAGGGCGGCCGGAGGTGGCGGCGCCACCTCACCCGAAGCTTGCAAAACGCCATTAATGGCTGAAATGAAGAAACTGGATTCGGTCTCATTCAAGCCCGAACCCTACCCTAATCATTCCTAAGATCTATGCATGAAGAGAGAGGTGAGGGAGGACCTTCCCGGCGGCCTTGCGACGTGAGGAGCGGCGGGGAACCATGGCGGCGGTGGCGGCGCTTCTCCCTTGGTTTTCACGGCCAAAGCTTGGTTTCTCTCTATCTCTGCTGCTGCTCTACTTGTTCTGAGAGTGGTGAAACTGAAATGGGAGAGGGAGAGAGTGAGAGGATGAAGTATGGAGGGGAGGGTGATAATTCCTAAGTGCAAGGTGGAGGGATTTCTTTGTTATTGTCACCATGCATGCATGGGTGGGTCCCACTCCATCCAACTCATTCTCATGACTTCCAAGGGTCGGCCAGCCCATGTGGGGGCTGATGGCATGGGTCCAAGTGGCTTATTCCACTAAATACCCTTAAATATACCTTTTTCTCTCTCCTAAATTATTCTTTAATTTTGAGATTCTCTCTCTCTCTCTCCTAGTCACTAAGTTGGCTGGTAAATCTCATATTGGCAGCCCACATGTTTATTTCATCCACCAAAATATGGTTAGCCCAAGTGAGTTGGGCTTTAGCTTGAGTTAGCCCATTTGGGCTAGCTTGACCCAAACCTAGGCTAGGTTTGACTTAGGTCAATTTGGTCTTTGAGGTTGGCCCAAATGGGTCCTTGGTGACCCATTGGCCTCCTCTGAGGCCTAGGTAGGGTTGTATTGGCCCTTTAGAGGTCACTTGACCCTTAAGTAGGGTACCTTGACTACTTTAGGGCTAGAGTTGACTTTGGTCAACTTAGCCTTTTTGGTTGGCCCCAATGGGTCCTTGGTGACCCGTTGGCCTCTCACTATGGTTATGAAGGTATGTGTGGGGTCCACTTGGCTAAGGGAACTTCAATTGGCCCTTGTGTAGGCCAGTTTGACCCAATGTAGGCTAGGTTGACCCATTTAGGGTTAGAGTTGACTTTGGTCAACTTAGCCTCTTGGGTGGACCCCAATGGGTCCTAGGTGACCCATTGACCTCACTCTAGGGTTAGGTGGGCTTGGGTGGGGTCCACTTGGCTTGGGGATGGTCAATTGACCCTAAGTAGGTTGGTTTGACCCATTTAGGGTTAGGGTTGACTTGGGTCAACTTAACCCTTTTGACTGCCATCCATGGGTCCTTATTGATCTAATGGATCCTACCATGGTTTGATGAGAACATGGTGGGGTCTTGAAGTCTTGGTGATGCCCCATGGTTATCTTAAACAAAGGTTCAGGAATTTACTATTTGCACACCATAGTGGTCTCAGCCACATTCTTAGGTTTCCTTGGTCTTCTTGGGCTTCCTAGGGTTTGGTCATGACCTAGTCATGGCCAATAACCACACTTAGGGGTCTAGTTGGAAATGGGATGTTACAAATCCCAATAAACAAAACAAAGATTTCGTCCCCGAAATCCAGGTTAGGCCTACGGGGATTTCTACCGAAGAAAACAAACTTGTAACATCCCATAAGAAGTGGAAGATTACATTTCGACGCCATGGTTGCTAAGCGGGGTTCAAAGGGAAAAACCTAAATATACGACCAATTCGCCCAATTGGCAAAGTCAAGATCCTAATAAAGAAAAGATTAGCCCCTACTCTTCCTAGGGCAGCCTTACTAGTTTAAAAAAAAGGAAAGTAAAATGAACATGTTGAGAGGTTGTGAGGTATACCTGACTAAATAGCTCTGGATACCTTTCCTGCATCAGGTCCTGTGGCTCCCAAGTATGCTCCTCTCGTCCGTGGTTCCTCCACAGGACCTTGACTAGCGGGATCTTCTTGCGGCGCAAGACTCGTATCCCCTGGTCTTCGATCCGTATCAGCTCCAAATGTACAGATCGATCCGAAGCTACCGGCCCATCAGTGGCCGTAATCTGCAACTCCGGGCGTAGTAGAGCCCTCTTGAGTGAAGACACGTGAAAGACGTCATGCAAGCCGGCCAGCTCCGGTGACAGCTCCAGCCGGTAAGCTAATGGACCGATCCGCTCCAGGATCTTGAACGGCCCCATGTACCTCGGGCTAGGCTTCTTCCGCCGACCACGTACTCGTGAAACCCCATGCATCGGCTGGATCTTCAAGAACACCCAATCCCTTGCCTGAAATTCCACTAGACGATGTCGAGCGTCATAATACTTCGCCTGCCTGCTCTGCGCCTCCAGCATTCTATCCCGTATCAGTCGTACCTGCACCTCAGTATCCTCGATAAAGTCCGTGCCCACAATCTTTGGACCCTCGTCTTGTATCCAAGACAACGGAGTCCTACATTTCCGCCCATACAATGCCTCATATGGAGCAATCTGTATACTAGACTGATGACTGTTATTGTACGAAAACTCCACTAGGGGCAACATCCTCTCCCAGGGCTCTCAACGGTCCACACTACACAGTCTCAGCAGGTCCTCCAGTGTCCGGTTTGTGCGCTCTGTTTGCCCATCTGTCTGGGCTTGGAGGCAGCAACAGAATTATCGCTGGAGCTTCGAAGGGTTTTCCGCCTATCCATGCCTCCAGGTTGCAATGGGATGATGCGAACAGCTCCGACCCGTCAGGTAGCCGTATCCGTAACATCTGGGCGGTGATCCTCTCCACGCCTCCTAACCCTTGGATAAAGGTCTCCGACACAAACGAGTGCGAAGCACCCGTGTCGAAGAGAGTGTGTGCGGGCTTGCCGCAAATGAAGACGATGCCTGTAATAACTTGCTCCGGGTTCCTGGGTTGAGCCAGGTCCAGTGCATAAATTTGCTGTCCTCCCGGCCTGCGATCTCTAAACTGATATCTGTGTCCTTGGCCACGTCCTCGGCCTCCAAAATACTGAGTCGGTGGGGCAATCTGCGGTGCTGGTGGAGGCATCCCTCTCACGGGACAGTTTCTCTTGATGTGCCTCACCTGGTGGTTGTGGTAACATTCCGGCGGAGTGTAAGCCCCACCTCCCGGTCTCTGCACATCTCTCATCTGAATAGGCTGAGGGGCCATCGTCACCTGCCCCCTCGGCTCCTGCCTCACCTCCTGTCGAGGCTGATCCTCCACCTTCTGTACCTCTGGCGCACGACCTCGCCGCTGATCGTTTCGGGCTCCCCGGCTCTGATCCTCCGTTGGCCGTTTCCGGCCTCTGGTGTTGAGCCAATCTGCCTCTAACCTTTTTTGCCATCTCCAGAATACGAGTGATAGGCCCGTCCGAAACGAAAAGAAGTGCATCCCTCATGTCTTCCCGTAAACCTTTGTAGAACCTCTTGGTGTACGCTGCCTCATCTAGCCGGTAGGAGTCTGCAAAATGGGCCAGATGGTTGAATTCTCGATGGTACTCCACCACCATCCTGGAACCTTGCTTCAACTGCAAGAAGCGGTCCTCCAGCTCATGTCGGGCCGACTGCGGAACAAAGTGCTCCAACAGCATGAGCCTGAACTCCTCCCACGAAACCTCGGCAGCCTCCCTATCAGCAAAGGTAGTCTCCAGAACTGTCTTCCACCACCGCTTGGCATGGGACTCCAAGCAGGAAACAACCAGTGGCACCCTCTCCTCCTAAAGGCTCCGTATCCCTGTCAGCATCTCCTTCATGATGTCTAGCCATTCCTCTGTCCGAACTACCCCCTCTGTCCCCAAGTAGGACAGGGGAGAGAGTCCTCGAAAGATGCTGAGCCAGTTGGCTCCCGGAATAGGCTGCGGAGCCGGGGCCTATTGGTTCCTAAAGGCTTCTAGGATAGCCGTCAGAGTCTGTCCCATGTCAGACTATAGGAATTGAGTGGGAACCGGCGGCGGTGGTGCAACTTCTGGAATCTGTGTAGGCAGTACTGGATGTTGCGTCACAAAATTTATCGTCAGAACTTTTTCAACCTTAACTAAAATGGACAATTATATATGTGATCCCCACATGGGCATACCACTGCTTCCGCTGCTTAGTTTGTCCCCAAACTAAACTCGCGCGGGGGTGACCCAGGGGTTGTGGACTGTTAGTTTTGGATCGAGGTTTGCTCTGATACCACTTGTAATACCCCTCTTTTTTTTTCCTTTAAAACCCCGGGGTCTTAGGCCCAGAACCGCCGCCTTGCGGTGACACCTTCGCACCCGGGAAGGTCGACACTACAAGACGCCGATCCTGCCGGCCAAATCGATCGCAGCTGACGCTAAAGTAGTAGTACAAGAGAAGACAAGTCCACAACATATCACATATATATATATATAAAAATCTCCACGAAGGGAGTGTCCATAGAATAGTAAAGTGTACAGAAATAAAAAGGGCTGAAGCCCGGTACATCAATATCCTCACTACAGATCTCTCATGCGGAAGCAAAACAAAACAACTACTAGAAGTCAAAACTCACGGTCCCAGCTGGCTGTACTCCTGAGCTAGACTGCCCTATCTCCAACTACACCGGTCTCCTGGGCTGCTCCTACATACTCGGCTCCACGATCCCCTAATATGATGTGGTTCGAAAACCATTAGTCAAAAAGACTAAGCCCTATCGTCCCCCACCCCTTCCCCCATGCTCCTAGGCACCGAGCGGGGAGGAAGAAAGGAAAGGACGTGAAAGAGGAGAGAAATCAAAAACAGGTGACAGGGGGGGACCTAGCTAGCAATTTATAATCAGGTTATAGTGAGTAAAGTAAGAAAGAAATATAACCTTCACTTATGTGAATACACATAAGCCAAGGGATCTTCTACAAGGCTCCCATCGTATAAAATGTCTCATACCACTTTATACGTTGGGGTGTCGGTTATCACAAGCAACATATAAATATTGAAATAACCTTAATTTATAAACTTGCCCACACAAGCTTATAGACCAAGGGGTCGTTTTGCAGGGCCTAATGTATAAGCGTCCCATACCACTTATACTTTAGGTGTCAGGGTTAAATGAATCGATTATGCTATGACATGCAAGTGGGTATGATGGACATGCAAGTGCAACACACACACGCGACTCTGTGCACACAGACCTTTAGTTCCCACTTTTTGAGAGCTAGCATCACTCTCGGGTACCACCGCTGTGGCTACGGCAGCAGCGGAGCGGGCGTCTCCGCTTCTAGGCCGGTATGCACACTACCAAGCCTTAGACCCCTCTCATACGCCTCTGTACACGTCCAAGGTGCACTCTAGAGTCTTGCGTACGTACTTTGCTGACAACCCGTCAGTCTTGTTGGGTCGGATGTGCGTTATCGGGGGTCGTCCTCCAGACCGCAGTGTAAAACAAACCACTGGCCCCTCTAACTCTCACAGCCGCCTGGTGCACCGTACTGCCATCGGTGTGATGAACGACCAGTACCGCATGCCCCGCCACTAGATTTATGCACATGCAAGTTTATCGTATCAGAACCGAGCCAAAGCTCCCCGGACCATCCCGTCCGTCACAAGTATCAACCGAGCCAAAGCTCGCCGGACCGAAACGTCCGTCTCTTATTCCAAATCTCATCCCTTGAAACACCGCGGGATGGCGCCCCTTTGAACACCTCGGGACGACTTAACCATTTCCAATACTTGCCCAACTAGTGAGTGCAGTGTGAAACCCTATTTACTAAATTACTCTTTTGATTTGTTCTTTAAGGTTTTCGTTAACCCAGGACTGCCCCCGGTATTCCCTGTGAAGGGCTCTCAAGGGGCACTAGGAACTGTGTTGGGATTACGCCCAGCGTTCCCTTCGCAAGGTACTTATTAATATTATTGGTTGATTTCCTTTACCCATTACCTTCTCATATTGCGATAGGCTAATCCTAAGGTAGTTTAGACCTTTCACTCTCGCGGGCACGACGATCTTTCGTCGAACTCGCTTACCTTCTAACACACATCCACACGATTCCCACCACTCCTTAGAACTTTCTAGGTGACTCATCCACTTTTATTCAAACAATTCAACACGACTAACTCCACCCTATTCCAACTCTTATCCTAATACAACTTTTCCCCAAATTACTATTTGCAGACCGACCTATACTGAGTGATGTTCATGATAGGATGTCCTTCGAGTTTTCATCCGAATGACCTAGGATTATTACTGGTGTCCTATCATGACATAAATGATTAAATTCCAGAATATTATATTTTTCTCAATTAATCTCCTATTTAAATAATTTCTTACAAATGCCAATTATTGCCAAGTTGATCATGAAGTATCTTAAATTATGATCCCACTGACCCAAGGAATTTTTCATAAGTTGTAGAATGGTAAAATAATACTGTCAGCCAAGTTTTATAATTTTCTCTTCAATTGTTTCTATTTATCTCCTAAATAAATCAAAATTCACATATTGGATATTTTTCAAAGGAGGTATAAGGAATTCATTTCCAAAAATTCTAAGAAATTTCCAGCAAGCTCATAATGTTAAAAGAGTGCCACAAACAGAATTTCACTAATTTTCAAGTAACAATGGCTATAAACTTTTATTTCTAAATAATTTACCAAAATGCCATTATGAAGATTTAAAAATTTGTGGTTCATCCAAAAATGCTGAGAAAATTAATCAAGGCTATTTATACTCAGATATGTCATCAATAGGTTTTTCATAATTTTCTACTGAGTATTTGCAATAATTATAAATTAAATGAAATAAGGGCAAAAATGTAATTTCCACATTCCTCTTATCAATATTCCACAAACAGAGACATAAATTTTTTAGGAGTTAAACATGTCATGATATTATTCTTGACAAAATTTGGGGAAATAACTAAGTGACAAACCTAATTTCAACATTTATTCTTCAAAAGTCCTATTAATTCAATAATTCCAAATAATGGGATTTTTTGATTCCAAAAATCCCATTATTTCAATGAGGGGTAAAACTCATCCTAATAGGCCACTGAAATTAATTACATGAATTTAGCATGATCCAAATGGGCCTAATACACAAAATTTCAAAAATTACTATTGGCACCCCAAGCCTAAGCATGTTCATCATTTGCATGTGGGATTACCCACCATACATTGGTCCAAACTTGATGAAATTTAAAACATATATTTATAATGTCCTGAAGGACAAGCCACCAAAATTTGGGGCATTTTAGAGTTGAATTAACCCAAGAATCACCTAAACAAACCTAGGGGTAATTTGGTAATTCGACCCTAATTTTAATTCCAATTAATCCCATTTTTTTGGCAGGACCTCAATATGCCCTAAACCAGTAACTATCCAAAATCGCAGGTCATTTGGGCCTCTGGATGGGCTTGGGCATCACTTTCAAATTTCTGCATTTAGCTATTTGCAGCCCAAGGCCATTTAATTTTTTTTGATCTTGCATGTGAGATATCTCAACATGCAGAGGGTTAAATTGTCTAATATTTCTACCATATGTCTAATATACTACTAAGGGCAGGCCACCAAAATTTGTGGCATTTTGGAGTTGATATGCTCCAAATATCAACAATATTTAATTTATCATATTTGGACTAAAACTATATACTTATGTTCCCCAAAAATTCCTATTTTTGGGTAGGGCCTAGATATACCTAATTCGGCCACATGACCAAAATTTCAGCCCATTTGGACTTAGGGTTTGGGCAGGGCACCCATTTTAGTTTCTGCCCTACTCTAGGACCAGCCCTAGGAAAATGGCTCTATAGAGCAGTACACTTAACCAAAAATTATGTGTAACATGTCAAATTAAAGGTGACTCCAAGACCTACATTGTTTATGTTGAGAACAGTGTATGAAAAGGCTGTAAGGGCCCCATATTGTGCATGCAAAGGTCGGTTATAAAATGGCATAAATTGACACTATTCATGTAATTAATAATTCCTGGATTTAATATTTTTGCATGGCACAGATCTTAAAGCAATCCGACGGCAGCTGTGTTTCTTCTCCAAACGCCTGGTTCCAGCCCGAGCTTTCACGGGGCTCTTCCGGCGGCTACCGGCGGCGCCTCCACCGGCAAACATCTCCTCCCCCTCACGGTGGTGGGGGCAAGCATTGGCCGGCGGCTAGGGCGGCCGGAGGTGGCGGCGCCACCTCACCCGAAGCTTGCAAAACGCCATTAATGGCTGAAATGAAGAAACTGGATTCGGTCTCATTCAAGCCCGAACCCTACCCTAATCATTCCTAAGATCTATGCATGAAGAGAGAGGTGAGGGAGGACCTTCCCGGCGGCCTTGCGACGTGAGGAGCGGTGGGGAACCATGGCGGCGGTGGCGGCGCTTCTCCCTTGGTTTTCACGGCCAAAGCTTGGTTTCTCTCTATCTCTGCTGCTGCTCTACTTGTTCTGAGAGTGGTGAAACTGAAATGGGAGAGGGAGAGAGTGAGAGGATGAAGTATGGAGGGGAGGGTGATAATTCCTAAGTGCAAGGTGGAGGGATTTCTTTGTTATTGTCACCATGCATGCATGGGTGGGTCCCACTCCATCCAACTCATTCTCATGACTTCCAAGGGTCGGCCAGCCCATGTGGGGGCTGATGGCATGGGTCCAAGTGGCTTATTCCACTAAATACCCTTAAATATACCTTTTTCTCTCTCCTAAATTATTCTTTAATTTTGAGATTCTCTCTCTCTCTCCTAGTCACTAAGTTGGCTGGTAAATCTCATATTGGCAGCCCACATGTTTATTTCATCCACCAAAATATGGTTAGCCCAAGTGAGTTGGGCTTGAGCTTGAGTTAGCCCATTTGGGCTAGCTTGACCCAAACCTAGGCTAGGGTTGACTTAGGTCAATTTGGTCTTTGAGGTTGGCCCAAATGGGTCCTTGGTGACCCATTGGCCTCCTCTGAGGCCTAGGTAGGGTTGTATTGGCCCTTTAGAGGTCACTTGACCCTTAAGTAGGGTACCTTGACTACTTTAGGGCTAGAGTTGACTTTGGTCAACTTAGCCTTTTTGGTTGGACCCAATGGGTCCTTGGTGACCCGTTGGCCTCTCACTATGGTTATGAAGGTATGTGTGGGGTCCACTTGGCTAAGGGAACTTCAATTGGCCCTTGTGTAGGCCAGTTTGACCCAATGTAGGCTAGGCTGACCCATTTAGGGTTAGAGTTGACTTTGGTCAACTTAGCCTCTTGGGTGGACCCCAATGGGTCCTAGGTGACCCATTGACCTCACTCTAGGGTTAGGTGGGCTTGGGTGGGGTCCACTTGGCTTGGGGATGGTCAATTGACCCTAAGTAGGTTGGTTTGCCCCATTTAGGGTTAGGGTTGACTTGGGTCAACTTAACCCTTTTGACTGCCATCCATGGGTCCTTATTGATCTAATGGATCCTACCATGGTTTGATGAGAACATGGTGGGGTCTTGAAGTCTTGGTGATGCCCCATGGTTATCTTAAACAAACGTTCAGGAATTTACTATTTGCACACCATAGTGGTCTCAGCCACATTCTTAGGTTTCCTTGGTCTTCTTGGGCTTCCTAGGGTTTGGTCATGACCTAGTCATGGCCAATAACCACACTTAGGGGTCTAGTTGGAAATGGGATGTTACACATGCTTCCCTCTGCCTTCTTCAGCTTCAACCTCCACTCTTGCATCACAGGAGTATCACCAACTTCCTTGGACACTGAAGTCCAAGCCTCGTTGCCTCTGAGAGAAGTCACCTCTTCAGACTTGGTGTCAACCACCTCCTTGATTCTAGTGGGGTCATCACAGCCAGAAGTACCTTGCTCGACCTGAGGGCTAACAAGGAAACACGGAACCAAGTCCGCCATGTTCCCTTCACAATATTGAGCTGGTGGCTTACTGATCCTCTTCGATCTCCGAAGAACCTGATCATGGCTAACCACCTCCGCTGCTATTGAACCAGCTCTGTTCCGGGGCAAACCCGGAACAATGCTCCCTTTGCTCCCTGAACAAGACGCCTCCTTACTGGAACCAAAAGCATCTGGAGCAACGCTCCCCCTGCTACCTGAACCAGAAGACTCCCTTCTTGAACAAGAACTGCCTGGAACATCGCTCCCCTTGCTTCCTGAACTGGAAGCCTCCGCCTTCGAGCCAGAAGATCCTGGAGCATCGCTCCCCCTTCTTCCCAACTCTGACGCCTTTGCCCCGGAGCTAGAACAACCTGGAGCACCTGGTGACTCAGGCAACTCCACTTCCTTAGCAGCAGCCTCCTTCAGCCCACCATCTGACCTGCTTATCTCTAGCTCCACATAAGAGCTACCCCAATACGGCGTCAACTCATCAAAAACAATGTCTCTTGACACTATGAGTTTCTTCATCACAGGATCCATACACCTCCATCTTCTTCTCTGCTCATCATACCCAACAAACACTAGCTTTGTCTTGAGAGCACCCGGAGAGTGTATATAGCAGGTAGATCCAAACACCCGAAGGTGCTTCACTGAGGGCTTCACTCCGAACATCAGCTCATAAGGAGTCTTCATTATGATCAGACTAAGAGGCATCCGGTTGATGACATGAGCAGCACAGGCTATTCCCTCCGCCCAAAGAGCCTTCGGAACACCTTTACTCTGAAGCCAACACTTGCAGGTCTCCGTTAACCAACGGAACATCCGAGCTGCAAAACTACCCTGTTGTGAAGTATGTCCACAAGAAAGCTCCATCCGGATCCCTTGCTTCCTGCAAAAGCGTGAGAACTCGGTTTAGCCAAACTCACCACCGATACTTGTCCTCAACACCTTGATCCTCCGGCCAAGCTGGCCTTCCACAAGCTTCTTGAACTCCACAAACAAGCGTACCATGTTGGACTTCTTCTTCATAAAGTATACCCAAGTATACCCAGAATAGTCATCAACCAATATCAGCATGAACCTGCTGCCTCCAAGACTGGCCGTGACGGTCGGTCCCACCAGAGCACAATGGACAACCGCCAATGGTGCATTACATCTGGATTGTGCTTTGTCAACCATGAAGCGATAGGCTCCACTTTCCTGACATCCCGCACACCCCCGACCATCGCCATAGGATGACAATCTAGGCAAGCATATTACGAGTCTTCTTTCCGCCATTGCTTTCAGCTTGTCCATCCCTACATGCCCCAGTCTTTCATGCCAGATAGCAGCACTATCACTGGCATTCATCCGAACAGCTCCAGAACTAGTTGATATCCCAACTACGTTCTTCTCCTTCCTCCCTACCTGAGCAACGTTCGCCGAGAGCAAGACAACCTTGCACTCCTTCCGAAGATGACCTTGCTGCTTGCATTTATAGCACCGTGGTCCTTCCTTCCTCTTCCTATCACGCCTAGGAGAAACACTCCTTTCTTCCTGATACGAAGTAGAGGGACCATCTTCAGCAGCAACCTTCACCTCCTTCCTGAACAACCCATCAAGGGAAGTCCAAACCTCCGCAGCTGACCGACATCCACTGATGTGGTCCAAGAGCTCCGATGAGATCACCTGCTAGAGAATAGACTCCGCTTTCGCATTTGCCTCCTTCCAAGCTCTCATCACCTCATCATTGCCAGCAGTATCCTCTTGTCTTCCTGCTCCGCATACAACCTCCCAAAGGTCCTCGCCAAGAAGAAAGCTCTTCATACAAGACTTCCACCGTTCACAGTTCGTCTCTGTAAGGAGATCAATACCAAGACAACTTGCATCCTCCACTGCCATGGTTCTACCACTGGTTTCCTCTTCAGAAGAGCAACTACTTCCATTGAGCACTGCTTGACCACTCCAACAACCTCGCTCTGATACCATGTTAAAATTCAACAAACCGCAGACGCCCCCTTGGATACCCTGTTGAAAACTCAATAAACCGAAGGAGAATACGCCCACTTATAATGTTGAAAGTTTTCCCGGATCGTGGAGTTAGCAGGGGTTATCTCAACAAAGCAGTAACAACCAGCAACACATGCAGCACAAGCTTCTTTATTGATCAAGAGCAAACTTCTTTACAAGGCGAGACATACATGGCGAGACATGCTTCACCAAAACCCAACACCGGGAGAGCAGAGACAGTTACAAAGACAAGAACAAAAACAAGCCGCGCGGACTCAATCAACAAGCCGCCGACCTACTGCTGTGGAGTCCGCTCAGTCCGCCAGGTCGCCAGATCGCAACCCAAGCCGCGCGGACTCACCCTTATTCCAATGCTTAGCTCTTCACCGCCGGTCTGCACGCCGCCAGACCGCACAAGCTGTGTCACCGAATGGAACAGTCCGCCTGAAGCAGGAGACTTCCTGAACCCCGAACAAAGTCACCAAAGAGAAGACCGCCTGGTCGCTATCCGCGACCTGCTGTTTACCGCCTGTTGCTTAACCGCAGAGTCCGCACTATCCCTGACCGCAATCAGAGCCAAGTCCTGGCTTTCCAGCGCTATCCGCACAACCTGCACAGCACAACCGGGTCAACTCTCAATCCGCGCGGACACCAAAGTCCAGACCACAGCAACTTACGCGAGCTCAATTACTGTTCACTTACTTCGGTCTAGGTTCCCTTTCTCTTCCTGATGTGACATGGGTCCTATTTATAGGCACGACGATGAGTATGGTCACCGCCCTAGCCGATAGGATCACCGCCACATCCCGCAGCAAGAACAAGTGTGTCCGCCAGCCCGCGGACACACATTCCAGTTCGCCGCTCCTGTGCAGATAGCCAGTCCGCCCCAGCTTCTCCAAGGACGGACTCCAATATCCAGCTCGCCTTGCCGCCAGAGGCCAAGCCAGGACCACCACAGCCGGACTCTACAACAGCCGTGTCCGCCATTCTGCGGACAAGGCATCAGCCCGTAAAACCCGAGCCCGCAGCCTCGCCATCAAGGCACCTGCCGGACTCAGCGGACATCCGGCTACCGTCCGCATATCCAAGTCCATTGCCTCATTACCAAGGCACCTCCGGACTTAGCGGACACGCCAATCCAGTCCGCTAACAGCAGACTCCAGTCCGCAACTCCCGAGTCAACCTCGTCACAAGGCTAAACCGGACTCAGCGGACTCCGGCTCCAGTCCGCATGCTCCTGCACAAGCAATTCTCCAGTTCGCATTTCCCCAAGCTAGCAAACAAGGCAACAGCACTTCTACTATGCTTGGCGGACTGAGAAACCAGCCCGCGCTCCACTGCGCGATCTCCCCAGACTGAGCCATCCTGGACTTGGTTCAATTCCCACCAAGTCCAGTCCGCTGGCCACAAGGGCCAGTCCGCACTTACTGGCGGACACTGGATCTAGCCCGCCATACCGGGCGACCTCCAGTTTCTGTCCGCGCTGACCGGCGGTCTCCGCGGCTTCCACTTGCCGCTTCACTAGAGCAAGACCAAGGCAACTGCCAAGCCGGTCTGCCGAGCTCCAGTCCTTTAGTCTGCTTCATGCCGGACTCCGCGGATAACATTCCTATCCGCCCGGTTACTTCCTGGGAGTCAACCGCCTGCTGAGCATACACTGGCCTGTCAGACCGCCGCTGTTGTCCGCGTAGTCCGCGCGAACAGACCGCCCAGGCCGCCACAGAGCAAACCGCCTGCAACATCCCTGCCGACCTAGCAGTCCACCAACCCTGTCCGCGTAGTCCGCGCGGATAGGTTTCCCAAGCCTTCCATTCACCCACTTTCACTTCACAGAATTCAGCACCGCCGGACTCAGCGGACACGCCGATCCAGTCTGCTTACACAGCAAATTCCAATCCGCATTCCTGAGCTCATAACCTCATCACAAGGCTAAACCGAACTCAGCGGACTCCAGCTCCAGTCCGTACGCTCTTGCACGGGCAATCCTCCAGTCCGCATCCCCCAAGCTAGCAAATGGCAACAGCGCTTCTACTAGGCTTGGCGGCATGAGAAAGCAGCCCGCGCTCCACTGCGCGATCTCCCCGGACTGAGCCAACCTGGACTTGGTTCAGATCACACCAAGTCCAGTCCACTGGCCACATGGGCCAGTCCGCACTTACTGGCGGACACTAGATCTAGCCCGCCATACCGGGCGACCTCCAGTTTCTGTCCGCGCTGACCGGCGATCTCCGCGGCTTCCACTTGCCGCTTCACTAGAGCAAGACCAAGGCATCTACCAAACCGATCTGCCGAGCTCCAGTTCATCAATCCGCCTTATGCCGGACTCCGCGGATAGGATTTCTATCCGCCGGTTACTTCCTGGGAACAAACTGCCTGCTGAGTAATCCCCGACCTGACAGACCGCCGCTGCTATCCGCGTAGTCCGCGCAAATAGACCGCCCAGGCCGCCACAGAGCAAACCGCCTGCAACATCCCTGCCGACTTAGCAGTCCGAAAACCCTGTCCGCGTAGTCCGCGCGGATAGGTTGCCCAAGCCTTCCATTCACCCACTTTCACTTCACAAGTTTCAACAGTTGAATGATCTAGGCAATTTTATAATCTCATGTATTATAGGGCACTCAAGCTGCTATCGGGCATTGTGTGATTCAGGTGCCTCAATAAATTTGATGCCACACTCCATTTTCATTGAGTTGGGATCTGGGGGTTTGCAACCTACGAACATTACATTACAGATAGCAAACCGTTGATATAAGAGACAAGTGGGTGTTGTTGGGGATCTTGCAGTCTCGATCAACAAGTTAGTGTTTCCGGCCGATTTTGTGATTTTGGATATTGGTACTGATGTCCCTGCTCCACTTATTCTGGGGTGACCGTTTCTCATGACGACGCATGCTCTTATCGATGCATAAAAGGGAATGCTGACTGATGAGTCCGATATTTATATGGTTTCTCAGACTCATCTGAGCTAGTTTTCACTCACTTGCCCTTCACTTTTAGTTTGATATTGCTCATTTTTCACTTGTTCACATTTTCTTATAAAGTGCACATTTTAGGTCCGTTGTGGTGTCAAATTGCACATTTGTTGTTGGGGGTAAGCACATGGTGCTCCCCAACTTGTTTTTTTGTTTTTTTTATTTCTATTGCGTGTGTTGGAGGGGTGCTCCAGGCTGTTATGTTGCTGTGTAGGTGGGCAGTGTTGAAATTTGTGAAGTGAAAGTGAGTGAATGAAGCACTTGGACCTATCCGCGCAGACTACGCGGACAGGGTTGGCGGACTGCCAGGTCGACAGGGATGTTGCAGACGGTTTGTTCTGTAGGGGCCTGGGCGGTCTGTTCGCGCGGTCTCCGCAGACAACAGCGGCGGTTAGCCAGGCCAGCTTGTGCTCAGCAGGCAGTTGGATCCCAGGAAGTAATCGGGCGGATAGAAACTCTAGCCTGGAGTCCGGCAAGAAGCGGACTGAAGAACTGGAGCTCGGCAGACTGGCTTGGTGAATGCCTTGATCTTGCTCTGGTGCAGCGGCAAGTGGAAGCCGCGGAGACCGCCAGTCAGTGCGGATTGATACTGGAGCTCGCCGGGAGAGGCGGACTGAATCCAGTGAACGCTAGTAAGTGCAGACTGGCCCTTGTGGACAGTGGTGTGGACTTGGTTGGGTCTGAACCAAGTCCATGTTTGGCTCAGTCCGGGGAGATCGCGCAGTGAAGCGAGGACAACTTCTCAGTCCGCCAAGCTCGGCAGAAGTGCATGTTCCTTGGTTGCGAGTTTGGGGATACGCGGACTGGAGGTCGTGTTCGCAACTATGTGCGAACTGGAGCTAGAGTCCGCTGAGTCCGACAACTGCCTTGCTGGCATGGATGTGGACATGGGATATGCGGACTAGAGCAGTCTGCGGGATATGCGGACTGGAGAAGTCTGTGGTATGCGTATTGGAGTCGTCTGCAGGGATATGCAGACTAGAACTATCCGCAGTATGTGCGGACGGGATCAGCGTTTCCGCTGAGTCCGGCTGTTGCCTTGGTGGTGAGGCCGTGGGCTCGGGATTGGCGGACTGAAGTTGTGTGTCCGCTGAGTCTGGCAGGTGCCTTGATGTCGAGGTTGTTGGCTCGGGATAAGCGGGCTGGTGCTGTGTCTGCGGATTGGAGGACTTTTGCTGCGGAGTCCGGCTGTGGCGATCCTGGCTTGGTCCTTGGTGACAAGGCGGACTGTCGATTGTGTCCGACATTGGAGAAGCTATGAGTGCTGGTTATCTTACACAGGCACGGCGGACTGGAATGTATCCGCGGACTGCAGAGATGTCTTGCTGCGGGATGTGGCGGTAATCCTATCGACTAGGGCGGTGACCACACTCATCATCGTGCCTATAAATAGGACCCATGTCACAACAGGACCTTGAGTAACCAACCGAAGTAAGTGAACAGTAACTTGAGCCCGCACAAGTTGCTGCGGACTACGTTTTGGTGTCCGCGCGGTTTGGTTGAGTTGACCGGGTTGTGCTGTGTAGGTTGTGCAGATAGCGATGGAAAGCCAGGACTTGGCTATGATTGTACTCAGGGACAGTGCGGACTCTGCGGTTAAGCAACAGGCAGAAAACAGTAGGTCGCGGACAGCGATCAGACGGTCTTCTCTTTGGCAACTTGGTTTGGGGTTCAATAAGTCGCCTGCTTCAGGCGGACTATTCTATTCAGCATCGCAGCGTGTGCGGTCTCGCAGCTAGGCGACCTGTAACAGCCCAAATTCGAGAGACGAAAAAAGATTGGTTGACACGGCCTGGGACACGGGCGTGTTCCAGGGCATGTCCTGCTTGTGTTGAGCGCGTTCGATGATTGCGTTCGACGAAGTTCAGTCGATGAATTTTTGGGAGGTACACGCCTGTGACATGGGCATGTCGGGGGCGTGACGCAGGGCGTGTCCTCCCCTGGTCGACGACACTCTCTAGGTCGGCGAACTGCGCTCGACGATCGTCGGGTAGAGGGTATACGGCCTGTGACCCGACGTGTCACAGGGCGTGTCCCGCTCATACTCGAGTAGCTCTCGTGTATGTCTAAATGTACTCGAGTAGGTGGAAATGTACTCGAGTATGAGGGGGTGACACGGGCGTGTCATCCCTGTGACACGGGCGTGTCCTTTCTAGGTACTTGAGTAGTTGGTTTTCTCTCGAGTAGGTCCTCTCGAGTAGGTCTCGAGTGGGTTACACGCCTCGTGTCATGGGCGTGACTAGGCTGACATGGGTGTGTCATGGGCGTGTCACCTTTGTGTGGAAAAGGTTGGATAAGGCGGTTCGTGCACTGCTTAGGGGACACATCCTGTGACACGGGCGTGTCACAGGGCGTGTCAGACCCGAGAGAGCTATTTTCAGGAAAATTTCTGGCCGTTCGTTTTCTTCCTATGGGATCTGATGGCTCAGATTGCTTCTTGCTGTTATATGGCCGAGAAATGAGGATTATCTCTTCATTTTCTTCTTCTTCTTCATTTTCTCATTCCAAGAGAGAGAAAGGCCAAGGGAAGGAAAGGAGGAAGGAGGAAAGCTGCTGCTGGAGGAGCTGCGTAGTGTGGATTAACGATCTGAGTTTGTATTCGTGGAGGCAAGGCTGAGACGGTGATTTCACTCCGACAGATTCATGGCTCCGAAGCGATCTTCAAGGGTAACGTTCTCCTTCTTGGACATCGAAGTCCTCTCTTTATGCATGTGCATGGAATCCTCCACCAAGAGGTGGATCGTGGAAGTGATTCCCTAGTTGAGTTTGCATCTAGAGCCGGAAGTGTGGAGTACGGCATAGGCATAATATATGAAGCCCATCTGGACGGATAGTCTAGATTGATGATGATTATGGGTAAACCGAAGAAGACTCCGTGGATTTGATAACTGTGCATGCTTTATAATTCTGGATGGTGTGTAATAATGTGTCAATGAATGGTTGGATGGATTTGGGGTGCTTTGTGTAAGCTCCTTGTGGTGTGAGCGCTATGAGCTCTAATGGCTCTGAGAGAGCGAAAAGCTGTAGTAATCAAGAGGGAAGGCCAACCCGCGTCAAGTACTGCGCTACTGACAGTTTGGGCAACAGGAAAGGCTGACCTGCCCTGGTTACAGGAGGTTGATATGGCAAGGTGTGTGTTGAAGTATTAGACCGGGCGGCTTAGCGGTCTGATCCAGCGGTTTGTTGACCGGGCGGCTTAGCGGTCTGATCCAGCGGTTTGTTGACCGGGCGGTCTGGCGGTCTCCCATTGCGGCCTGTTCTATCCTGCTGGAGTTGCCGAGCGGTTAACCCAGCTGTCTAACCGCGCGGCCTGTGCGGTCACCCTTATTCTAGCCGCTCAGTACTGTAAATGTTTAGTCCCACATTGTTTGTATACTCTCTTTCTTATCTCCTCCATTCTATATAAGGGAGGTCATACCTTTGTAAATGATATCTTTTTTGGATAATAAAATTTCAATTATTCAAAAGTTTATCCTCTTGTTCTCTACTTTTCGCTTCTTTTCGCTACTTTCTAACATGGTATCAGAGGACACGGTCATTTCCTCCTGATTCTGTGTGCTCTCTGTTGTTCGCGGCTTGTTTTCCGCATTCTGCGACTTGACTCGCGGCTTGCCTTCTCTTCTATCCGCGCGGCTTGTTTCTATCCGCGTGGCTTGTTTCTGTCCGCTGCCCTGTTCGCGCGGCTTGCTTCTTCTTGGTTCTCTTCTTCTACTGCTCTTTGTCGCAGCGACCTGTTTCCTTGTCGCCGCGCTCCTTGTTCTTTCTTGCCTCTCCGACTTCCTAGTCGTTGCGGTCTGTCTCTGTCCGCGTGTCCTGTCTCTCTACTCGCGGTTTGCTGCTGTGATCTGCCTGACCGCGCGGGTTGTTCCTTTCTCATCCGCATCTTGGTCGCGGTCACCTGCTCTTCTCCTCTCTTCTGTTCGCTCGGCCTTTTCAGTCCGCGCGACCTCTTCCCCGCTGTGCCGTTGACCTCTTTCTAGCCGCTACTGTTCGCGCGACTTCTTCCTTTTTCTAACCGCTACTGTTCGCGCGACTTCTTCTGCTTGCCGGGATTCTATGACTACCTCCGGTCTCACAACTACTCCTGCAGCTCCTTCTCCTCCTCCTCCTTCGGGCAACCTTGGCACCCTTTCCAAGCTTGTTGGCTCCAACTATCCCGATTGGAGCGTCTCTTTCACCTTTCTCCTTCGTTCTCAACGCAAGCGTCATCACCTCACCGATGACCCTCCTCCTCGCACCTCTCCTGAGTTTGATGACTGGGATGCGAGTGATGCTCTTGTCCGCACCTGGCTGGCCAACAGCCTTTCTGATGAGTGCCTTCCCGTCATTCGCCATGATGAGACGGTCAAGGCCGCCTGGCTTCACCTCGCTGCTCTCTATTCTAAGGGGGGTCAGACGTCCCGCATTTATACTCTCTATGCGGACCTCTTCGCCCGCCCTTCCATGTCGCCGGCTGCGGCTTATCAGCAGGTTCAGGCTCTTGGTGCCAAAATCCTCCAGAATCGCCCATTCTCCGCGGACTTGGCCGACCATCACAAACACTTCCAGGAACTCCTGGTTGTTTATTATCTTCTTCGTCTTCCCGACTCTTATGATATGATCCGGCAGCAGATCTTGGGTGAGGCGGAATCTCCTACTTTGGATGCCACTGCGGCTCGCATTGCCGCTGTTACTTCGCTCCTCCAGCGGCCTCTGTTGGCCTCCCCCCCTTCCCAGGACTCCTTTGCTCACCAAGCTCATCAGAGGGGGGCCCTAGTAGCCGCGGCTCCTCTGGAGGACGGGGTTCATCCCGGTTCCTCTGCTCTCACTGTGGTCGTACTGGCCATACTGTTGACTGCTGCTGGCAGAAACATCCTCATCTTCGCCCTTCCGGTGATGCTCCTTCTTCGGCCTCCGCCTCTCCTAGGCCGCCTGCCTCTGTGGCCATGACGTCAGGTAGTGCCCACGTCATTACCCAAGGTAAATGGCTGATTGACTCCGGTGCCACCAATCATATGACGGGCAACCCTCATTGCTTCTCCCGTCTTGAGACCCATGACCGCTTACCCCCGGTTCGTGTGGCGGATGGTTCCCCGTCCCCGGTTCATGGGACGGGCATGGTTCAACTCACTCCATCGCTTTGCTTGGAGGATACCCTCTATGTCCCGAAGTTCCCGTGCAATTTGTTATCAGTTACTACTTTATGCCGGCAACTTCAGTGCTCCGTCTTATTCACTCCCACTACTTGTTCTTTTCAGGACCCGAGGACCCAGCGGACGATTGCTACTGGGACTGAGAGCGGCGGCCTCTACTTCCTCGACGATGTTTCCGCTCTATCTGCCTACTGCTCCTCCACCGATCTCCTTCAGTGGCATCTTCGTCTTGGACATCCTCCTCCTCGGCTTATTCGCCAGCTTCTGCCCCACTTACCTCCTACCAGTTCTCCGCTCAACTGTGATGCGCGTCAGCTTGGCAAACATCATCGCTCCTCCTTCCCACCGAAGCAAGGCGGTGGCTCTTCTCGCATTTTTGATCTTATTCATTCTGATGTATGGGGTCCTTCTCCTACCCTCACAGTTGGTCGGGGCAGTTCCTATTTTGTCACTTTTATCGATGATTTTACTCGATGTACCTGGGTGTATCTGTTAAAAGATCGCTCTGAACTATTTTCTGTTTGGCAATCATTTTACTTTATGATTAAGACTCAATTTGCTATTTCTATTAAAGTCTTACGTTCTGATAATGCCAAGGAGTATCTGACTCATGAGTTCTTCGCGTTCTTCCACCAACATGGCCTCCTTCATCAAACGACTTGTGTTTACACCTCCTAGCAGAATGGGGTGGCGGAGCGTAAAAACCGTCACCTGCTTGATGTTGCGCGTACTCTCATGACGCAGATGCACGTCCCTCGCTCCTACTGGGGCTACGCTGTGCTCCTCGCCTGCTATCTCATCAATCGCCTTCCCTCCGCGGTTCTCCACGGCCAGACTCCCTTCTCCCTTCTCTACCCCCACCAGGAACCTTTTCCTCTTCCTCTCCGTGTCTTTGGCTGTACGGCCTTTGTTCACGCTCTCTCCTCTACCCGCGACAAGCTTTCCCCCCATTCCACCAAGTGTGTCTTTTTGGGGTACTCTACCACTCAAAAAGGCTATTGCTGCTTTGACCCTCTTCTCCGCAAGCAGTTTGTCTCCGCAGATGTGACTTTTTTCGAAAATGCTTCCTATTTCTCTTCTCCCTCTTCTCTTCCTTCTGATATCTCCGTTCCTTCCACACCTCTCCACGTTTTCCCACCTTCGTCACCTCCTCCACCCACTCCTTCCCAGTCCGTCTCCCCACCCACTCCTCCACCCTCCTCTCCGCTGCCGTCTCTCTCTAGTCCCGGGCCAGCCTTCTCCGCCACGAACGCTCCGGTCGCTGACGCTCCCGTCGCCGACGCTCCCGTTGACCTGGATGTTCCCATTGCCCTTCGCAAAGGGGTGCGGGCGTGTACTCAACACCCGCTCACGGCTGTTGTTTCCTATGATCAGCTTTCTCCTTCTCGCAGGTGTTTTGCCTTGGCTATCTCTGCTACGTCTACTCCCCGTACCAACCAGGAGGCTCTTGCTCTCCCTCATTGGAAGTCTGTCATGGATGAGGAGATGGCTACTCTTACTGAAAGGGGTACCTGGACCCTGGTTCCTCCTCCCGTGGGCACTGATGTGGTTGGCTGTCGCTGGGTCTTCGTTGTGAAGTTTCGCCCCGACGGCACTGTGGATCGCTACAAAGCCCGGCTGGTGGCCAAGGGCTTCACTTAGACTTACGGCGTTGATTACTTTGATACCTTCTCTCCGGTTGCTCGCCTCAGCACCATCCAGGTTCTCTTTTCTGTGGCTGTTAACCGGGCTTGGGCCATTTCCCAGCTTGATGTGAAGAATGCCTTTCTCTGTGGCGATCTTCAGGAGGACGTCTATATGGAGCAACCTCCTGGGTATGTTGCTCCGGGGGAGACACGTGTATGTCATTTGAAGAAGGCCATTTATGGCCTAAAGCAGAGCCCTCGGGCATGGTTCGACAAATTCAGTGGTATTGTAGCTACCATCGGCTTTCAAAGGAGTTCGGCCGATCACTCCTTATTCATTCGCAAAACGGCCTCGGGCCTGGTGGTTTTGGCTGTATATGTGGATGATATTCTCCTTACTGGCGATGACCGAGATGGGGTGGACTTGACGAAGAAGCACCTCCGTCAGCACTTGGTCACGAAGGATATGGGCTCCCCAAAATACTTTTTGGGGATAGAAATCTCTCGGAAACTTGACTCCTTGGTTCTCTCTCAACGGAAGTATGCCCTTGATCTTCTACGAGAAGCAGGATTGACAGGTGCCAAACCAGCTCGTTTTCCCATGGCTGTTGGAGAAGACAAAACGTGGACGGATGACTCGCCTCTTCTATCTGATGTCACAAGGTACAGACGTTTGGTAGGCAAACTCATCTATCTCACGGTGACTAGACCCGACATCGCCTATGCTGTAGGCAAGGTCAGTCAGTTTATGCAAGCTCCCAGGGAGTGCCATCTTCAGTCCGCCCTGAAGATTTTAGAGTATATCAAAGCAGCACCGGGCAGAGGGTTACTCTTTCAGAAGAATGGTCATCTGAGGGTTGAGGCCTACTCAGATTCAAGTTACGCGGATGACAAAGGCGATCGTAAATCCACATCAGGTTTTTGTACCTTTGTTGGAGGTAATCTCGTGAGTTGGAAGAGTAAGAAACAGTCTGTTGTTTCCAGATCCAGTGCCGAAGCAGAATACCGGAGTATGGCATCAACCACGTGTGAGTTAAAGTGGTTGCGGGCTCTCATGCTTGACCTGGGCGAGGTATATGACTGTCCTCTCCCCATGTTCTGTGACAACAAGGCCACTATACACATATCCAGAAATCCGGTCTTCCATGAGCGAACAAAGCATATAGAGGTTGACTGTCACTTCATTCGGGAAGAGATTTTGAAGAAACAGATTTGTACTCCTTTTGTCACCTCTGACAAGGAGTTGGCAGATATCTTCACCAAGCCGGTTTCTACTTCCTTCTTCCGCATTTGTGACAAGCTGGGCATGATTGATATCTATGCTCCAGCTTGAGGGGGAGTGTTGAAGTATTAGACCGAGCAGCTTAGCGGTCTGATCCAGCGGTTTGTTGACCGGGCGGCTTAGCGGTCTGATCCAGCGGTTTGTTGACCGGGCGGTCTGGCGGTCTCCCATTGCGGCCTGTTCTATCCTGCTGGAGTTGCCGAGCGGTTAGCCCATCTGTCTAACCGCGCGGCCTGTGCGGTCACCCTTATTCTAGCCGCTCAGTACTGTAAATGTTTAGTCCCACATTGTTTGTATACTCTCTCTCTTATCTCCTCCATTCTATATAAGGGAGGTCATACCTTTGTAAATGATATCTTTTTTGGATAATAAAATTTCAATTATTCAAAAGTTTATCCTCTTGTTCTCTACTTTTCGCTTCTTTTCGCTACTTTCTAGTTGAGTTTGCATCTAGAGCCGGAAGTGTGGAGTACGGCATAGGCATACTGTATGAAGCCCATCTGGACGGATAGTCTAGATTGATGATGATTATGGGTAAACCGAAGAAGACTCCGTGGATTTGATAACTGTGCATGCTTTATAATTCTGGATGGTGTGTAAGAATGTGTCAATGAATGGTTGGATGGATTTGGGGTGCTTTGTGTAAGCTCCTTGTGGTGTGAGCGCTATGAGCTCTAATGGCTCTGAGAGAGCGAAAAGCTGTAGTAATCAAGAGGGAAGGCCAACCCGCGTCAAGTACTGCGCTACTAACGGTTTGGGCAACAGGAAAGGCCGACCTGCCCTGGTTACGGGAGGTCGATATGGCAAGGTGTGGGAGGAAGTGAGGCAGACCCTACTGTTAAATTTTCTCAACGTGGTCAGCAAGATAGCCCAAACACCAAATTAATATCTTCGGAACTACCCAGTTCGCACGCTGAACCTGCGGAAAACCCAAGGACTAGAGGTTGCACCCAACAAAATAATGGAAACACAAGAAGGTCTATTATGCATTCACTTCTTTACAATCTGAGGCATACATAGCGAGACATGATTTCGCTAGTATTACAGCTGGAAACAGAAAGAAACCAAAAACAAGCCGGGCTGACAGCACTCCAGTCTGCCGAGACCGCGAGGTCGCCGAGACCGCCGAGACCGCTGAGCTCGCCCAAGCTATGCTGCAATCCGCCGAATACCACGGAGTCCGCCGAAGCCGCGAGGCCGCACGGACAGACCGTTATTCGCCTCCTGCTGAACCCGAACTGAGGAACTCCCCTACCCGCCTGAACCCGGCGGACAGGTTATTGAAGCTGGCAAAGATGAAACAGAACTGACAAGCCGCAGAGCGACTTCCTGCTGAGTCCGCAGAGACCGCACACTTCCAAGCACTGACCGAAGTCACAGCCAAACTCCTGGCTCTTTGAAGTTATCCGCGCGACCTGCACACAGCAAACGTCAGCCTGAAACAATCCGCGCGGACTGACAAACACAGACCGCAGCACTTCGCACACCCCAACTTACTGTTCACTCAAGTTACTTAGGTTATTGTAGATGTGCCAGGGGGGTCCTATTTATAGGCAAGGTGAGGAGTGTGGTCACCGCCCAAGAGATAGCGACACCACCCTCAGTCCGCGCGAATACAACCACCGTCCGCTGAGTCCGCACGGACTTAGCCGGATACCAAGGAAACCGCCAGGAGCACGGCAACCGTTGACGAACCCTCTCCAGTCCGCCCAAGCTAAGCGGACAAGGCACCAGCCCGCAAAGCTCCAACTACTTCAGGACAGCAAACCCCCTTCAATGGCTGTCCGCACCAACCTGAGGCAGTCCGCAAGACTCACACCTCAATCCGCCACAAGTCCACGACCAAAGGCACATCAACAGTCCGCCCGGTCACAGCGGACTTGGCGGATACGGCGGACACCATGAACTTGGCACAATGTGTGACCAAGTCCAAAACCATCAAGGGCCAGTGCGAGCATGGCGGACACAAAGTCCCGTCCGCCAAACACCCTAGCACAGACCGCAACCAGTCCGCGAGCTCCTCGCACTTGTCCAACACAGCAGCTACCTCCCGGACTCTAAACACCAGTCCGCCAACCGGTCTCCACAGCAAGACCTGCTGTAACACCTGAGCTCGACAAGGCCTCAGCCAAGCTCAAGGCCCAGTCCGCAACAGCCCAAACCGCGGACACACCAGTCCGCAAGGCTTCCCGCGAACTCGAACCAACCCGCCAACAGCGCAAGCTTGCACCCGCGACCACTGAGCAAAGCACCAGTCCACAAGCCTCTCTATCCGCAGATACCAGGCCGCACCAAACCACGGACTCCATGCAACAACCCGCTCAGAACACAGCCGGCTTCCACCAGACTTTTCACCAGGCCGCAAACCTCAGTCCGCCCAGTCCGCCCAGTACGCCAAAGCTGTCCGCCACAGGCCGCGCGGCCTGTCCCGTCACCCACTTCCACTTCACAAATTTCAACACTCCCCCTTGAAGTGAGAAGTGGTGACCAAGCCCAGCAAGCTGCGCAAGCGTTCAAAGGGACCCTTCGACAGCGGCTTCGTGAAGATGTCAGCAAGATTATCTTCACTCTGAACATGCCCGACCAGCAGAGATCCTTCCAACACCTTCTCTCTGATGAAGTGGTGATCAATCTCTATATGCTTGGTCCTGGCGTGACACACTGGATTGTTAACCAGCTTGAGAGCACTCTCATTGTCACCCCGGAGTAAAGTAGGCCCTTGCACTTCTTCATGGACATCCTCTATAAGTCTCCTTAACCAAACGGCTTCCCGAGCAGCCAAGGCTGAAGCCTTATACTCCGCCTCCGTGGTTGAAACCGACACCGAGTCCTGCTTCTTGCTACACCACGAGATGCTAGCTGAACCGTAAGTGAACACATAACCAGAAGTAGACCTTCGATCATCCGAATCACCGCCATAGTCAGCATCCGTGTACCCGAGCAACGCAAACTCCGCATCCCTTCCATAGAGGAGTCCCATCTCAGAAGTCAGCTTGACATACTTCAGAATCCCCTTTGCCGCCAACAGATGAGATTTCCTTGGTTCAGCCATATATCGACTTACTCGGCCAACAGCATAAGCTATATCCGGCCTTGTAATCGTCAGATAGATCAAGCTCCCAACAAGGGCCCTGAACACCAAGGGATCATGAAGAACCCTTCCCTCATCTCGTCGAAGCTTTAGCCCAGGTTCCAGTGGAGTAGAGCACTTCTTCCCTTCGCCCATGCCAAACCGCTTCACAATACGATCAGCATACCCTTTCTGGCTAATGAGAATCCCGCACTCCTTCCTCTCCACTTCCAGACCAAGAAAGTGATGCAACTCTCCCAAGTCTTTCATCTCGAAGCGTATAGCAAGCTCAGCCCTGAGCCTTGCTACTTCCTCCTCCGAATTCCCTGTGATGATCATGTCATCCACATACAGTAGGACCAAGACTCTTAGCTCTCCCTTCTTCTTGACGAACAAGCTAGAATCCGAGTTAGAAGCCAAGTATCCACAGAATTGCAGGTACTCTGCAATCTTCCCATACCACGCTCGAGGAGCTTGCTTCAACCCATAGAGAGCCTTTCTGAGTTTGCAGACATAGTCCGGATGCTTCTCAGAGACGAAACCAAGCGGCTGATCCATGAAGATGTCTTTGTCAATCTCTCCGTAAAGAAAAGCATTCTTCACATCGAGTTGCCACAACCTCCATCCTTTGCTAGCAGCCAAGGCGATCACCACTCTTACAGACGTCATCTTCGCAACTGGACTGAATGTCTCCTCATAGTATTCTCCATACTGCTGTGAGAATCCTCTTGCGACCAGGCGAGCCTTGAACCGATCAATGCTCCCATCAGCCTTCTTCTTCAACTTATACACCCACTTGCAAGTAACCGGAGTAATGCCATCAACCTTGGGCACAAGGTCCCAGGTTTCATTCTTCTTCAGAGTATCAATCTCTTCCTTCATGGCATCATCCCACTCCTTCACTCCAGTGGCCTCGTTGAAGTTTGCAGGCTCTCGCTCATCCAGAGGACCTGCAAAGAAGCAGGAGACAAAGCTCACTGCATTCCCATCACAGTACCGAGCCGGTGGCTTAACCACCCTCTTCGATCTCCGAAGACACGGCTCCTTGCTCACGGCTTCCGTTGCTTCTTCAGGATCCACTCCTACCTGGGGCAAGCATTGAGCAGTGCTCCCCCTGCTTCCTGAGCCAGAAGGCTCAGCCTCGGAGTTCGAAGCAACAGGAGCTGCTGGTGAAACAGCAAGCTCCTCTTCCAAGCCTTCAGCAGCCTCCACCGGTGCTTCCTCAACCTTGCTACTTCCGGTTAGCTCCACCGAGCCACCTCCATATGACGTCAGCTCGTCAAAGACAACGTCTCTTGACACCACGAACTTCTTCGTCACAGGGTCCATGCACTTCCATCCCTTCTTCCGCTCATCATAGCCAACAAAGACAAGTTTCCTTGCCTTCACATCCAGCTTTGTCCGTGAAGCATCCGGGACATGCACGTAGCAAGTTGAACCGAACACCCGAAGGTGTCCAACACTCGGCTTCTCCTTCAGCAACAGCTCAATAGGAGTCTTCATGTTGATAGGGCTGAGTGACATCCGGTTGATAACATAAGCAGCACAAGACATTCCCTCCGCCCAAAAGGACCTCGGGATATCTTTCGCATGCAGCCAGCATTTGCAGGTTTCCGTCAAATGACGGATCTTCCGCTCCGCTACCCCATTTTGTTGTGGAGTGTGAGCACAAGTAAGCTCTCGTTGGATCCCGTGCTTCCTGCAGAAGTTAGAAAACTCGGAGGAGACAAACTCCCCCCCCCCCGTTATCAGTTCTAAACTTCTTAACCCGCAAGCCAAGCCGGCCTTCTACCAACTCCTTGAACTCCACAAACAAACGGAAGGCTTCCGACTTCTCCTTTAAGAAGTACACCCAAGTATACCTTGAGTAGTCATCAACCAAGACAAGCATGTATTTGCTTCCACCAAGGCTGGCAGTAACAGTCGGTCCCATCAGGTCGCCATGAATACACTCCAATGGTTTCTTGCTCCTTGTTTGAGATTTATCAAACGGAAGGCGATGTGCCTTACCGTATTGACAGCCCGCACAAACATGCCCATCACCAAAGGAGGACAACATCGGCAACCCCCTCACCAGACTTCTACTCGCCATTGCCTTTAGCTTGTCCATGCCAACATGCCCCAGCCTCTCATGCCAGATAGCCGCACTATCATTGGCTCTCATCCTATCAACATAGGCACTGGTGGAAAGAACAAACAAGTTCTTCACCCTCCTCCCAACATGAGCAACATCAGCCTTCACCGCTGATACGTTGCGAAGGAACCTCACGTCTGTTGGCCCAAACAGAACGTGATACCCAGCGTCCACCACGTTGGTCACCGAGAAGAGGTTCTTCTTCATGCCCGACACGTGATACACACTCCTTAACGTGAGTGGCCCCTGATCACTACCCAAAGACACGACCCCCTCCTTCTCTACTGCATAAACAGTAGTATCAGCAGTGATAATAGCTTCATTACCTGAGTAAGCCTGCATGGAGGTGAACTTCGACTTGTCTCCGGTGAGGTGATGACCACACCCGGAGTCGATGATCCACTCGCTGTTGAAGTCCTCAGCAGATAAGGCCCGGACACAAGTGCCCGTCATGAAAGCTCCTCCCCATTCTGCTTCTTCACTTCGCGAGCAAGCTTCCTCCTTTCCCGCAGCATGCCCAGGCTGCAGTTTGACCTTGCAGTCCCGCTTGAAGTGCCCTCGCTGATGACACCGGTAGCACTTCAGATTCTTCTTCCAGTCCTTAGGAGCATTGCTCCTCTCCGGCGGATACGAAGTTGAAGTCTCCTTTTCACCAGCAGCCTGCACCTTCTTCTTCTTCTTCCCTCCCATCCCTTCTTCTTGCCTGAGAAGAGAGCCTCGCTGCCTTCCTGATTCAGATTCACTCCAGCCATCTGCCTTGCTAAGCTCTCCTGCGAGGCAAGTAGATTCTCCAGCTCCAGCAACGACGGCTGAGTAGCCCACCCTTGAACAGATGTAACAAAGGCCACATACTCCTTCCGCAAGCCGCGGATAATGTGCCTTTTCATCTTTGCCTCAGAGATGGGCTCATCAGGATCCAGTGCCGATAGCTCAGCACACAAGCTCTTCATCTTTAAGAAGTACTTGGAGATGGAAAGGTCTCCCTGAGTTGCCCTGGCCAACTCATTCTCCAGGAACTGAAGTCGCGCCACATTCTTCCTATTGAACAACTCATCAATGGTTGTCCAAATATCAGCAGCCGACTCACACCCAATGATGTGATCAAATAGTTCCGGAGAGACAGCTCTCTTCAGAACGAACTCTGCCTTAGCATTAGTTCTTCTCCAGAGCCTCACCTGTTCAGCAGTACCGAAAGCAGCAGTAACTTCCTGTCTGTCGTCTCCACCGACAACTTCCCACAGCTCCTCGCCCAGAAGATAACTCTTCATGCACGACTTCCACTTCTTGTAGTTAGTCGGCGTTAAGAGTTCAATGCCCAGACCTCTTGCTAAGCTTCCTTCCATTGCGATCACCTGTTGGTACCCTTCAGCAGCTCCGAGCAATAACACAGGTTGATCACCACTCAATCACTGAGTAACAACGCTGGTTGACCCCCGCTCACACAACTGAACCTCCGCAACCTCAGAAACCTCGCTATGATACCATGTTAAATTTTCTCAACGTGGTCAGCAAGATAGCCCAAACACCAAATTAATATCTTCGGAACTACCCAGTTCGCACGCTGAACCTGCGGAAAACCCAAGGACTAGAGGTTGCACCCAACAAAACAATGGAAACACAAGAGGTCTATTATGCATTCACTTCTTTACAATCCGAGGCATACATAGCGAGACATGATTTCGCTAGTATTACAGCTGGAAACAGAAAGAAACCAAAAACAAGCCGGGTGGACAGCACTCCAGTCCGCCGAGACCGCGAGGTCGCCGAGACCGCCGAGACCGCTGAGCTCGCCCAAGCTATGCTGCAATCCGCCGAATACCACGGAGTCCGCCGAAGCCGCGAGGCCGCGCGGACAGACCGTTATTCGCCTCCTGCTGAACCCAAACTGAGGAACTCCCCTACCCGCCTGAACCCGGCGGACAGGTTATTGAAGCTGGCAAAGATGAAACAGAACTGACAAGCCGCAGAGCGACTCCCTGCTGAGTCCGCAGAGACCGCACACTTCCAAGCACTGACCGAAGTTACAGCCAAACTCCTGGCTCCTTGAAGTTATCCGCGCGACCTGCATACAGCAAACGTCAGCCTGAAACAATCCGCGCGGACTGACAAACACAGACCGCAGCACTTCGCACACCCCAACTTACTGTTCACTCAAGTTACTTAGGTTACTGTAGATGTGCCAGGGGGGTCCTATTTATAGGCAAGGTGAGGAGTGTGGTCACCGCCCAAGAGATAGCGACACCATCCTCAGTCCGCGCGAATACAACCACCGTCCGCTGAGTCCGCACGGACTTAGCCGGATACCAAGGAAACCGCTAGGAGCACGGCAACCGTTGACGAACCCTCTCCAGTCCGCCCAAGCTAAGCGGACAAGGCACCAGCCCGCAAAGCTCCAACTGCTTCAGGACAGCAAACCCCCTTCAATGGCTGTCCGCACCAACCCGATGCAGTCCGCAAGACTCACACCTCAATCCGCCACAAGTCCACGACCAAAGGCACAGCAACAGTCCGCCCGGTCACAGCGGACTTGGCGGATACGGCGAACACCATGAACTTGGCACAATGTGTGACCAAGTCCAAAACCATCAAGGGCCAGTACGAGCATGGCGGACACAAAGTCCCGTCCGCCAAACACCCTAGCACAGACCGCAACCAGTCCGCGAGCTCCTCGCACTTGTCCAACACAGCAGCTACCTCCCGGACTCCAAACACCAGTCCGCCAACCGGTCTCCACAGCAAGACCTGCTGTAACACCTGAGCTCGACAAGGCCTCAGCCAAGCTCAAGGCCCAGTCCGCAACAGCCCAAACTGCGGACACACCAGTCCGCAAGGCTTCCCGCGAACTCGAACCAACCCGCCAACAGCGCAAGCTTGCACCCGCGACCACTGAGCAAAGCACCAGTCCGCAAGCCTCTCTATCCGCAGATACCAGGCCGCACCAAACCGCGGACTCCATGCAACAACCCGCTCAGAACACAGCCGGCTTCCACCAGACTTTTCACCAGGCCGCAAACCTCAGTCCGCCCAGTCCGCCCAGTCCGCCAATGCTATCCGCCACAGGCTGCGCGGCCTGTCCCGTCACCCACTTCCACTTCACAAATTTCAACACCTACTTGCTGCACCGTAATGGTGGATCGATTTGTTAATGCTCAAGTTTTCCATGAGGTTCTCACCTCTGAGTGGTCTGGGCGGAATGTCGTCGGCCTGCGCGCTGGTGGACTAGGACTGACTAACCAACATGTTAATAACCTCTAATCGGTGGTGTTGCCACGGAGTCCAGTACACCGTAAGGTTCCCTGAGTGCACGCAACGTTTGGTGGATACTAGCGTTTGTGATGTGATTGTGATTGGTAGCTTGATAATTATATGGATGGCAATGCATACAAAGAAGGAACCACTGCCCCGGGTAAGGGGTAGGGTCGTTATAAGTGGTCAGCTAATTTGCTGACCGTTACTTTGTTTTCCGCTTTGTATTGGATGGTTAATTGCAGGTGTTGATGCTCGAATGGATTTACTTGAGCGGAATGGAAAGATTGCTGCTAAAAGCCCTTGAAGGTCGTGCGAAGAAAACATGGTTGGATTTCATGTGTGGCCAGCCTGCGTGCCGATGTATAAAAACGTATTTGTGCAAAGAGCAATCTGTAAGGTCTTAAGGCCAGTGTATGTGAGTTGTATACATTCCTGGTTTTGATATATACATGTGGAGTTTATATAGTAGTGGACATTCTCTGGGTTGAGTTCATGTTAACGTAAAATGCTGCGCTAGAATGTTTTGAGATAGGATGCTAGTGGATTTTGATTTCCACAAGTAATTCTGCCGCTTGTCTGTGACATATGGCGTGGGGCTCCGACCGGATGCACCGTTATATGCCATGAGACGAGTGGGGGCGTTACAAAGTGGTATCAGAGCCAGGTTGAGATTGTTTGGGAGGAGAGAACATAATTGAACTCACGAATGTCCACTAGGAATGTATTTCATGCACGAGAAGTGCGTGAGTGTGTAGTCAATGTATAAGGACTGTTATGATATGACTGATTAATGGTATTTTGTACATTGATAGGTGGTAAGGAGTGGTGCTGGGTAGTCGGAGCCCTAGCGATCCGATGAGAGTGCGACACTAGTTGAAGCACCTATGCCTCCTTCGACGAAGACTATACGTGTGGTGACTGAGACAATGCTGGCGGTGTTACAGGCACAACCTACTGGACAGGCAAGGCCTGCAGGGGTGCCAGTATGGCCTGGTGCTAGGCAAGGGTGTGCTGAAGTTGTAATGGCAGAACAAGGGACGGATGAGCAGTTGAAGCGGTTTATGGACTTTCATCCACCTACGTTTGGTGGGGCGATCTCCCCAACGCATACAGAGGATTGGCTGGCAAGAGTGAAGCGGATCCTGACTTCCCTCAGGACTTTGGATGCACAGAAAGTGACTTTAGCCACATTTCTGTTGGAAGGTGATGCACGGCTGTGCTGGGACGAAGTGGAAGTGCATCACTTGGTGGGACGAAGATTGGAAGAAGTAAGCACAGTGGATTGTCATGGAGAATGAGTTTCTACGTCTGGTGCAGGGTGAGCGGGATATTGATACTTACCTGCATGAGTTCACCAGACTGGGGAGTTATGCGGGGTCTACTTTCGCTGAGGAAGCACGAAAGACGAATCGGTTTTATGTGGGATTGCGCGACGAGTTACGGTTGACACTCCTGAGTTCTGTGAGCCAAGGCTTCCAAGCGTTGGTAGATACAGCCCGGGCGTTGGAGAAAGATCTAAAGCGGGTACAAGAGAAGAGGAGCTTGGTGTTGGAAAAAACAGGAATTTAAAGTTTCGCAAGCAGAACAGTTGGAGTTTAAGACACAAGAGAAGAAAAAGTTCAGGACTGAACCGACTCCATCTACTATTTCGTCTAGGGCAACCTATGGGCAAGGACGAAGTGAAATACGCATATATTTTAAGTGCGTCTTATGAAGACAAGGGTAAAGCAGTGGCCGAATCATCTGCAGCCCGGACGCAACCTCGATTGCATAATTTGGAAGTACAAGAGCCGCAAAGCTCAGTTGGTAAAATTCAGCCTCGCGTGTTTAATTTGGCTCTTTCGTGAGAAATGCAAAATCGGGAGGCTGAGCGAAAGTAAGGATAGTGACTTGGATATATATGATGACTCACGAGTAATTCTCTTGATACTGTACCTACTGAGGATATTGTCGTACATATCATGTTGTATATGTCATGGTACATGTTGAAATGTTGGTGCACCCTTGTGATATGGAAGTGATCGCTCCATTGTGATATAGTTCGATGATGTGTTTGTCTATTTGTTTTCGATCACTTTATAAATTTTGTGACTGCATGGGCACAGATGGAAGTTAGGGATGTGCTGTTGCATGTGTTGTATGTTTGGTTTGTTTGTGCGATGCCTTGAGGTGAGACAAGCCGCTGCCTCTGAGCTAAAACCCGCTCGCCTCTTTGAGTGCTCGGTTGCAGTGGGTGCAATATTGTGTGAGTATGTGTCTGCTTGTGTGAGTATGTGGGTGCAATATTGTGTGAGCTCAAACCCGGCTCACCTCTTTGAGTGCTCGGTTGCAGTGGGTGCAATATTGTGTGAGTATGTGAGCCAAATTTCGAGGACAAAATTTCTTTGAAGGAGGGGAGGGTTGTAACTGCCCAAATTCGAGAAACGGAAAAAGATTGGTTGATACGGCCTGGGAGACGGGCGTGTCCCAGGGGGTGTCCTGCTTGGGTTGAGTGCGTTCGACGATTGCGTTCGACGAAGTTCGGTCGATGAATTTTCGGGAGGTACACGTCTGTGACACGGGCGTGTCGGCGGCGTGACCCAGGGCATGTCCTCCCCTGGTGTACGACTCTCTCTAGGTCGACGAACTGCGCTCGACGATAGTTGAGTAGAGGGTACACGGCCTTTGATACGGGCGTGTCATAGGGCGTGTCCCGCTCATACTCGAGTAGCTCTCGTGTAGGTCAAAATGTACTCGAGTAGGTGGAAAAGTACTCGAGTAAGAGGGCGTGACACGCGCGTGTCATCCCTGTGACACGGGCGTGTCCTTTCTTGGTAGTCGAGTAGTTGGTTTTCTCTCGAGTAGGACCTCTCGAGTAGGACTCGAGTGGCTTACACGCCCCATGTCACATGCATGACTAGGCTGACACGGGAGTGTCATTGACGTGTCACCTTGGTGTGGATAAGGTTGGATAAGGCGGTTCGTGCACAGCTTATGGGACACGGCCTGTAACACGGGCGTGTCACAGGGCGTGTCAGACCCGAGAGAGCTACTTTCAGGAAATTTTTTGGCCGTTCCTTTTCTTCCTATAGGATCTGTTGGCTCAGATTGCTCCTTGCTGTTATATGGCCGAGAAATGAGGATTATCTCTTCATTTTCTTCTTCTTCTTCTTCATCTTCTCATTCTAAGAGAGAGAAAGGCCAGAGGAAGGAAAGAAGGAAGGAGGAAAGCCGCTGCTGGAGGAGCTGCGGAGTGTGGATTAACGATCCGAGTTCAGATTCGTGGAGGAAAGGCTGAGATGGTGATTTCCATCCGGCTGATTCATGGCTCTAAAGCGATCTTCAAGGGTAACAATCTCCTTCTTGGACATCGAAGTCCCCTCTTTATGCATGTGCATGGAATACTCCACTAAGAGGTGGATCGCGGAAGTGATTCCTTGGTTGAGTTTGCATCTAGAGCCGAAAGTGTGGAGTGCGACATAGGCATGTTGTGTGAAGCCCATCTGGACAGATAGTCTGGATTGGTGATGATTATGGGTCAACCGGAGAAGACTCCGTGGATTTGATAACTGTGCATGCTTTATAATTCTGGATGGTGTGTATGAATGTGTAAATGAATGGTTGGATGGAATTGGGGTGCTTTGTGTAAGCTCCTTGTGGTTTGAGCGCTATGAGAGCTAATGGCTCTGAGAGAGCGAAAAGATGTAGTAATCAGGAGGGAAGGCCGACCCGCATCTAGTACTGCGCTACTGACGGTTTGGGCAATGAGAAAGGCTGACCTGCCCTAGTTACGGGAGGTCGATATGGCAAGGTGTGGGAGGAAGTGAGGCAGACCCTACTTATTGCACCGTAATGGTGGATCGATTTGTTAATGCTCAAGTTTGCCGTGAGGTTCTCACCTCTGAGTGGTCTGGGCGGAATGTCGCCGGTCTGCGCGCTGGTGGACTAGGACCGGCCAGCCAACACGTTACTAACCTCTAATCGATGGTGTTGCCACGGAGTCTGGTACACCGTAAGGTGCCCTGAGTGCACGGAACGTCTAGTAGATACCAGCGTTTGTGATGTGATTGTGATTGGTAGCTTGATAATTATATGGATGGCAATGCATACATGGAAGGAACCACTACCCCGGGTAAGGGGTAGGGTCGTTATAAGTGGTCAGCTAATTTGCTGACCGTTACTTTGTTTTCCGTTTTGGATTGGATGGCTAATTACATGTGTTGATGCTTGAATGGATTTACTTTAGCGGAATGGAAAAATTGGTGCTAAAGACCCTTGAAGGCCGTGCGAAGAAAACGTGGTTGGATTTCATGTGTGGCTGGCCTACGTGCCGATGTACAAAAATGTATTTGTGCAAAGAGCAATCTGTAAGGCCTTAAGGCCAGTGTGTGTGAGTTGTATACATTCCTGGTTTTGTTATATAAATGTGGAGTTTATATAGTAGTGGACATTCTCTGGGTTGAGTTCATGTTAACGTAAAATGATGCGCTAGAATGTTTTGAGATAGGATGCGAGTAGATTTTGATTTCCACAAGTAATTCCGCCGCTTGTCTGTGACATATGGCGTGGGGCCCCGGCCGGACGCACCGTTATATGCCATGAGACGAGTGGGGACGTTACACGACCTCGCGGTCCGGCGGCTTGCAGATCGGTGGATAGAGCTCGCATTGTAATAAGTGGTAGTCTGCGCGGATTGGGTTGCGGTCTGGCGACCTGGCGGACTGAACGGACTCCACAACAGTAGACCGACGGCTTATTGTTTGAGTCCGCGTGGCTTGTGTGAACTTGTCTTGTCTTATAGTTCTCTGCTTTCCCTGGGGTGGTTGTTTGGGGAAGCATGTCTCGCCATGTATGTCTCGTCTTGTAAAGAGGATTGCTGTTAATCAATAAGACTCTTGTGCTGCATGTGTTTCTCGTTGATTGACTTCAGTTGAGATAACCCCTGCTCACTCCAGGTTTCAGGGAATTTTTCGCATGATCAAGGTGTGATCTTGATAGTCCTGAGAATATTAATTTGGCGTCAGGCTATCTCGTTGACCACCTGGAGAAAGATCAACGTGGTAGTAGAGCCAGATTGTTGAATTTTAACATGGTATCAGAGCTGGACTGAAGTGGATAAGCAGTGGTCAACTGAAGTGGTTGTTATTCTTTGAAGAGGGAACCAGTGGTAAAACCATAGTAGTGGAAGATGCATGTTGTCTTGGAATTTATCTCCTTACAGAGACGAACTTTGATAGGTGGTAGTCCTGTATGAAGAGCTTTCTTCTTGGCGAGGACCTTTGGGAGGTTGTATGCGGAGTAGAAAGACAAGACGCTACTGCTGGCAATGCTGAAGAGATGAGAGCTTGGAAGGAGACAAATGCGAAACCAGAGTCTATTCTCAAGCAGGTGATCTCATCGGAGCTCTTAGACCACATCAGCGGATGTCGGTCAGCAGCAGAGATTTGGACTTCCCTTGATGGGTTGTTCAGGAAGGAAGTGAAGGTTGCTGCAGAGGATGGTCCTTCTACTTCATATCAACACGAGAGGAGTGTTTCTACTAGGCATGATGGGAAGAGGAAGGAAGGACCAAGATGCTATAAATGCAAGCAGCATGGTCATCTCAGAAAAGAGTGCAATATTGTCTTGCTCTCGGCGAACGTAGCTCATGTTGGAGGCAAGGAGAAGAACTTTGTTTGGTCTTCAACAAGTTCTGGTGCTGATCGGATGAAGGCCAGTGATAGTGAAGTTATCTAGCATGAAAGACTGGGGCATGTAGGGATGGACAAGCTGAAAGCAATGGCGGAAAGAAGACTTGTAAGAGGCTTGCCTAGATTATCATCCTATGGTGATGGTTAGGGGTGTGTGGGATGTTATCAAAGTGAAGCTTATCTCTTTATGGTTGATAAGGCACAATCCAGATGCAAAGCACCTTTGGAGGTTGTCCATTGTGCTCTGGTTGGACCGACCGTCACCGCCAGTCTTGGATACAGCAGGTACATGCTGATATTGATTGATGACTATTCGAGGTATACTTGGGTATACTTCATGAAGAAGAAGTCGAACATGATGCGCTTGTTTGTGGAGTTTAAGATACTTGTGGAAGGCCAGCTTGGCCTGTGGATCAATAAGTTGAGGACAAGCATCAGTGGTGAGTTTGGCTCAACCGAGTTCTCAAACGTTTGCAGGAAGCAAGGGATCCGGAAGGAGCTTTCTTGTGGACATACTTCACAGCAAGATAGTGTTGTAGCTCGGATGATCCGTTGGTTGACGAAGACCTGCAAGTGTTGGCTTCAGAGTAAAGGCATTCCTAAGGCTCTTTGGGAGGAATGGATGTCATGTGGTGCTCATGTCATCAATTGGATGCCTCTTAGTCCGATCTATGTGAAAACTCCTTATGAGTTGCTGTTCGGGGTGAAGCCCAGTGTGAAGCTCCTAAGGGTGTTTGGATCTACCTGCTATGTACACACTCTGGTTGCTCTCAAGATGAAGCTTATCTTTATTGTGTATGATGAGCAGAGGAGAAGATGAAAGTGTATGGATCCTATGACGAAGAGACTCATCATGTCGAGAGACATTGTCTTCGGTGAGTTGACACCGTATTGGGATAGCTCTTATGTGGAGCTAGATATGAGCAGGTCATATAGTGGGTTGAAGGAGGCTGCTGATAAGGTTCAGGTGGAGCTGACTGAGTCACCAGGAGCTCTAGGTTATTCTAGCTCCGGGGCAAAGGCGTCAGGGTCAGGAAGTAGGGGAGCGATGCTCCAGGTACTTCTGGCTCGAATGCGGAGGTTTACGGTTCAGGAAGCAGGAGGAACGATGTTCCAGGTAGTTCTTGTTCGAGAGGAGAGACTTATGATTCAGGTAGCAGGGGGAGCATTGCTCTAGGTGCTCCTGGTTCCAGTGAGGAGGCATCTTGTTCAGGAAGCAAGGGGAGCATTTTTCTGGTTTTCCCCGGGAACGGAGCTAGTTCAGGAGCAGTGGAGGTGGTTAGCCATGAGCAGGTTCTTCGGAGATCGAAGAGGATCAGTAAGCCACCAGCTCGATATAGTGAAGGAAACACGACGGACTTGGTCCCATGTTTCCTTGCCAGCCCTCGGGTCAAGCGAGTACCTTCTCGCTGTGATTACCCCACTAGAATCAAGGAGGTGGTTGATACCAAGGCTGAATAGGTGACTTCTCTCAGAGGTAACGAGGCTTGGGCTTTTGTGCCCAAGTTTGTTGGTGATACTCCTTTGATGCATGAGTGGAGGTTGAAGCTGAAGAAGAAGGCAGAGGGAAACATGGCTCCTTTTGGGAGATGCTGGAGGGCTCCCTCATTGTCCATGATATGCAGGGCGAGGACTATGTCTTTGACATCTCTTCGTAGATGTTATCGGAGGGACCAGGTGCAAGGTTACGGGAGCTGCTAGAGTTATTCACCACTTCTCACTTCAAGGGGGAGTGTTGAAATTTGTGAAGTGAAAGTGGGTGAATGGAGCACTTGGACCTATCCGCGTGGACTATATAGATAGGGTTGGCGGACTGCTAGGTCGGCAGGGATGTTGCAGACGGTTTGTTCTGTAGCGGCCTGGGCGGTCTGTTCGCACGGACTACGCGAACAGCAGCGGCGGTTAGCCAGGCTAGCTTGTGCTCAGCAGGCAGTTGGATCCTAGGAAGTTACCAGGCTGATAGAAACTCTAGCCGTGGAGTGCGACAAGAAGCGGATTGAAGAATTGGAGCTCGGTAGACTGGCTTGGCGTATGTCTTGGTCTTGCTCTGGTGCAGCGGCAAGTGGAAGCCGCGGAGACCTCCAGTCAGTGCAGACTGATATTGGAGCTCTCTGGGAGAGGCGGACTGAATCCAATGTCCGCCAGTAATTGCGGACTGGCCCTTGTGGCCAGTGGTGTGAACTTGGTTGGGTATGAACCAAGTCCATGTTTGGCTCAGTCCAGGGAGATTGCGCAGTGGAGCGCGGACTGCTTCTCAGTCCGCCAAGCTCGGCAGAAGTGCCTGTGTGAAAGAATTAGTTTCAAGATGTTCTAAACACCTAGAGGGGGGGGGGGGGGGGGGGGTGGGTGAATAGGTTCAATTCATTTTCTAACTTAGGCAGATAGTTATATCTAATTTTGCAATTTATTTAGCAAAAAACACAGCACAACATTCACAAACACACAACATTCCACAGATTGCACACCAGATTTATAGTTGTTCCCCAAATGATGGGTACATCCACTTTCCCCCTTCTCCTATCTAGCATTGTACTAGATTCGGCTTAACTTCCTTCCTTCTTCTCAGATCTGCAGATCTTACAGCTCAGAATCAAGACTGGTTCATACAACTCAGAGTGAATCCACACTCCTACAACTCAGGCACAAGCCCTACCTCAGCCTTTTCCACAGGCCTACAACTCACAGTGACACCCCACTCCTACAACTTAGGCAAAAGCCCTACCTCAGCCTATTTTACTGGCCTACAACTCAGGGAACAGATTCCCCTACCTCAGCCTTTATAATTCAGGTTTATAACTCAGAGAAGTAAATCTCCTACACCCAGATCTATTACAGATCCTACAAAAATTATTGATGAAAAGATAATGATATCTTCAACCAGATGGAGAGAGAATTGGTTGAAGGATTCTTGATCAGTTCTTGATAGAACTGATTACTTAAGGATCAACCTGTCTTAGCTTTCTTCAAAGCTTCTTGAATCTGAACAAAGTAGGGTTGATCTTCTTGGTGTTGGAGTTGATCTTCAATCAGCTTCCTTCAGAAATTAATCTGAATTCTTCTTCAGACTTGATCTGAATTCTTCAGGCAGACTGTTCAGGATCTGCCTTCACTGGATGAGGACTTCTCTCCTTCTTATTTTTCTCTCTCTGCAATCTGTTGATTGTTTCTTCTTTCTCTTCTTCAGGATCCTCAATCCTTCAGAGATTATAATTGATTAGCTATCTGTTGTGTGTCGTCCTCTGATTGTTGAGAGAGCATATCTATATATAGGCTTCATCCATGGTTACCGGCTGTTCTGGTTTCAAACGGTCTTCTAACACCTCTGATAGATGTGACAACAATGTCAGTAATGACAACTGTCAATTCTCCAGTTGTATTACTTCAACCTTCAATGGACTTTCACTCAGCAGTAGAGAATGTCGAGTCAATACTTCACATTTGTTGACACACATAGTCCATGTGTCGACACAAGTCTTGATGATGTCGACACAACTTCACTTTTACTTATCGACACAACTTCTATGGAATGTGTCGACATAAGTCCTATGTTTTGACACAAACACTCCTTGTCTTGACAAAGTTGGTGTCGATAGAATTCTGGTGTGAGTCGACACAAGTCTGTGTGTCGACACAGTCGTTGTCGACAGAATTCTGAAATGTGTCGACAGCTTCTCTGTGTGTCGACACAGATCCTGATGATGTCGACATAATCTGGCCCTTGGTGTCGACACAGCGTTGTCGACAGATTTTCTGTGTGTCGACACAAATTCTAGGTGCCGACACAATCTGGCCCTTGGTGTCGACACAGCGTTGTCGACAAATTTTATGTGTGTCGACACAAATTCTGGGTGTCGACACAATCTGGCCCTTGGTGTCGACACAACCATTCCCAAGTGTCGACACTTGTACTTAGAAAATTTTCCTTCCATTTACTTAACCTGCACATGATAACTCAACACAACATCAAATAAAACTTGATGCATATCATTGAGTTAGGTGAGGCTTCTCCAAAACTGGTACACATTTTCCAATGTACCCAACAATCTCCCCATATTTGGAGAAGTCATAACCCTTAGTCAATGATATACATCACTTATAATAAAATAAACAATATGATGTATAAAAGCATTCAATGACAGGGAAACATATAAACAAAATAAGTATATTATATCATCACAGAATATGATACAAACATAATAAGCATGAATCTTATTTTGTTTAAACTTCACAAAAGTTTGTTAATAACGGATTACATAGATTTTAAAACTGAATATTATAATGTTCTAAAATCTAGTTAATCTATCCTAAGGCTGATCATGCTCCTTGATCAGTATGCCTTTGCCAGACTGGACCCTTGCTTGTACTGGTGCTTCAGTATCTTCAGCTGGCTTCTTGCCTTTGAGATCCTTCTTCTTAAGTTCTTCAGCCTTAACTTTTTTGCTTTTCAAAATAGTGATAAGGCTTGGGAAAGTATTTACTGGGCTCCACAGGTGTAGCAAGTATTTTTCCAGCCTTGTGATCCCTTCTGAACTGATGTGCCACATCTTGTCTCTACAGATATTTATTCCACTCAACTTCAGAATACCACTTGCCTCTATCATGCATTTTGTCTTTGACATCTTGCCAGGCAGCGAGTATTATATTTCTGGAGGTGAGACTCCATCTTTCAAAATCAGGCTTCAGTTTAGCCTGCTCTCTAAACCTTTTCTTTGAGAGTTGAGCTTCTTGCTCTTTATTCAGTGCTGCCTCTGACATTTCCACTTTCTCAATTATAACATTCTTAGTAGCCTCTGGAGGGCTATACATCTGTTGAACTAGTTGTTGAATTCCCTCAAAGTTAGAAGGGGGGTATATGATTTGAGCTAACTCCTACTAACCCCCTTCAATTCCTACAGCTTGTATACCTGACTCAGCTGTATTATCATCATCACATAGGGGTGGATATCCCAGAGTTGCTCTAACAGCATGTGTTATCCATTTGGCATGCTCCGAGCTAGCATTGACTATCAACCTCTCCCCCTTTATGACTTCTCTCTCAACATGATCCCTAAGATCATCTTTTTGTAACCTGATCTGATTAACTAGATAATTGGTTCCTTCTGTATAATAAGCTTTAAACTTCTGTAGCTGAGCAGATATGATCTTCTGAGAGGCTTGAATGGCTAATTGGAAAGTGGTTAAATCTTCTTGAAGTTTCTTATCAAACTCTGACTTCTCTTTAGACCTTTCCTTAGTGAATGCAGTTACAGTATTATTTAACTCAGTAACAATCACATTATGTGATTCAGTAAGATTATCATTCATTCTAATTTGATTTTCTAGAACATATCCTTGCTTTACCACTATATCATCAATCTGTGTTCTTGCCTCTTATTGCTGCTTGGCCAGATAAACTACAACATTACCTCCTTTATGGAAGCATTCTGTCATCTCTTTCTTATTCTGGTTTACTTCAAATATGATTGATTTTATATCTTGAGCCAAAGCAAACTGAAGTTCCTTATGACTTTCATCCACATATTTTTCAAGAGCTTGTCTTTGCTCATCCATTTTAACTTGCAGAGCAATCAATAGTGAACTGAAGTCAACTACTGGAGCTATGGGTTGTTAGGCAGTCTGTAAAGCTTTCTTGTAGCTTGAGCTTTTCTTCCTATAAATCATTAAGTTTCTCTTCTTTTCTTTAAGTGCTTATCCATCATCAGATTCAGAAGAACTTACAAGGTCCACTGTGTCCTTTGGACTAGAGGGCAGCTCCTTATCAGTTCTTGGCAACTCCCCCTGAGTCCCTGGCTCCTCCCCCTCAGTTCTTGGCACTACTTCCTCAGTTCTTACTTCTTGTAAGTCAGGAAACAATTCCTCAAGAGTGAATTCTTGTTGCAGTTGAACTGGAGGAACATATTTATATTGTACATTTAATGGAGCATCATCTAATGCAGATGTATCATCCATTGATACATCCTGCGTAGGGATGTTGTCATGGCGTGTCTGTTCAACATCAGTTAGAAGCACAGTTAGTGTATATGGCTCAGTATCTAGTATAGATTGATTAATATCATCTATTACCTCAAGAATAGTTTGAGTGGCTGTTTCACTCTCTAATACAGCTTGCTTTATCTCAGGAGCAACTTCTGGAGGCAAGGCCTCTTGTTGAGCTGGAGAAAGCTCATTTGATCCCCCTAGATGAAGCACATCCTGAGCTTAATCCAGTTGGATGGTGCTTTCTAGAATATGCTCCCCCTGCATCTGACTATCATCTACATTCTTAGGGGCAGATGATTTCCTTGTAGATTCTTGTTGTTCTTCTTCTGAACTGAAGATTACTTGTTCTTCTGAATCACTAGAAGATTCAGGTTTCCTGGGGGTTGTCTTTTTCCTTTTTTGTTGTGGTTATTTCTGTGGTGTAGAACCATCTTTTATCAAAAATCTTTCCCACCTGGATAGTATTTTCATATCCATCCTTCTCGTGTGGTTTATTCTAGATCCAGGTGTGTGATTCAGCACATCAGGAATATTCATTGCTAGATACAGACTCAGTATTCTTCCTAGATTAGGTTTCTTCAAGCTTTCCTTGATCTTGTCAAAAATCACAGCAGACCAGTTAGTTTTTATTCTGAAAATAACTCTGGTCATCAAGTAGAACATATAGGCTGAGATCCTATCATGTCCTCCTGGTTTGCAGAGAATTACTTTTCCCATAATCTCTGAGAGAAACTTTTCTTGTGAGTTCATCCCCTTCCTCTGCATTGATGATTTAATCTTAGTGGTGGGATCCAGACCACACCATTCCAGAGCTTCTTTTGTCATTGAAGATGTGACTTCATCATCTTCCTGAGTCCTGGGCAATTGGAGTGTCTTCCACAGATGCTTTTGGGTAAGTTTCACCTTGCTTCTTTGAATTTATGACCTAATCTTCAATCTAGTTGAATCCAAGGTTGCTTTTGTATAGAATTCAAGAACCTCCGTCTTCCAGATCTTGGTAGGTTCTGAAACTAGATATTCTAAACCTTTTTCTTTGATTAGGGTTATCACATCTCTAATCTCAGTCGTTGCACTCTCAAAAGCATTCGAACTAACTCATAGACTTCATTCATGTTGTTCTCCAACTTTGGCGTCATTGGCGACGATAAATTTGAGGAGAAGAGAGATGAAGGTTTGTCGACTCAAAGATTTGGTCTCGAAAATGTTGAGAGCGTAGTCGACAAAGTTGTTCTGTGAGCTATTTATATGTTTGTCAACACAGAAGGTCAAAAGGCGGGGTAATAGATACTTAATGTGTTGATACTGTAGAGATTGTGTCGACACAGACTTCTAATGTCTCGACAGAGTCAGACAACACTATGTGTCGACACAGTTTGAGATGTGTCGACACAGACTTCTTAATAGTCGACTCTAATATCTGCGTGTCGATACAGACTTCTGTATGTGTCGACACTACTATCTAAATGATAGAACTTCTATGTGTCGACAACAAACTCAGAGTGTCGACACCACTATCTCACCACTATTTTGTTGTGTCGACACAACTTTCCTTATGTTTCGACATAAACTAATATATATCGACATTGAATTACTTAGCCATATTTACCAAGTTACTATAGGTTTAACATGCCTAATTTAATTTTGAAATAATTGAATTTAGTTTCATCTAGTGGTTTAGTAAAAATGTCAGCAATTTGTTTATTTGTGGTGACAAATTCCAAACAAATATGTTCTTTTTCAACATGCTCTCTAATGAAGTGAAGTCTAATTTCTATATGCTTTGTTCTAGTATGTGATACATGATTTTTAGCAATAGAAATAACACTTGTAGAATCACAAAATAGTAGAGTTCTACTTACCTTGAGACCATAGTCTTCAAGTTGATGTTGAATCCATAATACCTGAGCACAGCAGCTGCCTGCAGCAATATACTCATACTCTGCAGTGGAAATTGCCACACTTGTCTGCTTCTTACTGCTCGATGACACCAGTCTACCACCTAGAAACTGACATGTGCCAGTGGTGCTCTTTCTATCTTGTTTGCAACCTGTAAAGTCTGCATCTGAAAAACTAGTCAGTAGAAAGTCTCCATTCTTAGGGTACTAAAGACCAAGATTAGGTGTGACCTTAAGATATCTCAAAATTCTTTTAACTGTAGTATAATGAGAATCTTTAGGGCTAGTTTGGTACCTTGCACAGACACATGTAGCATACATAATGTCTGGTCTACTGTCAGTTAGGTATAGAAGTGAGCCAATTATCCCTCTATACAAAGACTCATCTACAAGTTTTCCTGCATAATCTTTGCCTAAAGTCATACTTGTCCCCATTGGAGTTCTTATGGTGGTGGATGACTCCATACCATATTTCTTAATTATCTCCTTAGTGAACTTAGACTGTGATATGGACAAGCCATCATCAGTCTATCTTACTTGGAGTCCCAAGAAGAATTTGAGCTCACTCATACTGCTCATCTCAAACTTCTCTTGCATAAGTTTTGCAAACTTCCTACAAAGGATATTTTTTGTAGATCCAAAGATTGTCATTAACATAAATCTGGACTAGGATCATCTTGCCCTTTGACTCCCTAAGAAATAGAGTCTTGTCTATTTTCCCCCTTGAAAATTTATTTTCAATGAGGAAGGTAGACAAAGTTTCATACTAAGCCCTAGTGGCTTGTTTCAAACCATATAAGGCTTTTTTAAGTCTATAAACATAATCAGGATAAAGTGGATCAACAAAACCTGAGGGCTGTACAACATAGACTTCATCTTTCAAATTACTATTTAGGAAAGCTGACTTGACATCCATTTGGTATATTTTGAACCCTTGGAAAGCAGCAAAGGCAAGGAATAGACTTATTGCTTCCAACCTTGCCACTGGGGCAAATGTATGATCAACGTCAATGCCCTCTTCCTGTCTATAACCTTTAGCAACCAGTCTTGCTTTGTTCTTCACTATGATGCCATTTTCATCTAGTTTGTTCCTATAGATCCACTTTGTCTCAATAATATTATGATCCTTTGGTTTTGTAACTAGGTCCTATACTTTACACCTTCTGAATTGATTCAGCTCCTCCTGCATTGCATCAATCCAGTTGGAGTCTTGTATGGCTTCTTCAAATCTCTTTGGTTCCAACTGTGACAGGAAACTTGAGCAAAGTAATATGTTCATGTGTTTGCTTCTGGTTTGCACACCATGTCTGGGATCACCAATGATTTGGTGTGCTGGATGATTCTTTAGATTCCTTATTGCTGGAGGCATTCTATCAGCAATTTGAACTTCTTCAATTTCTCCAGCATGCTGAACTTCATTGTCTTCAATGTCAGCTTGTGGACCTTGTACTCCCCTTGGACAACAACCATCATTTTCATCATACTGCCTTGTAGTTTGGTCTTCATTAATGGTCAGCATGTCCAACTTTTCTTTTAAGCCTGTTGAGCTGCAAGAATTGCTAGACAACTCACAGTTAATTAGCTCAGATTCATCAAACACTACATGAACATATTCTTCTACAACTTGTTTAGTCAAGCTGTAGACACTATATGCCTTACTGTTATTGCTGTACCCAATAAATATCCCATATTGGGATTTGACAGCAAACTTAGTTAGGTGAGACTTGCCAGTGTTAAGCACATAACACCTGCTACCAAATATCCTAAAGTAGGATATGTTTGGTTTTCTGCCCTTCATAATCTCATATGGAGTCTTTTTGCGGTCTTAGTTATAGATGCTCTATTGAGAACATGACAAGCAATATTTACTGCCTCAACCCAGAAATATTTTGGGAGTGAAGTGTCACTTAGTAGAGTTCTACCATCATCAATAAGAGTTCTATTCTTTCTTTCAACAATTCCATTTTACTGAGGTGTTCTAGGTGAGGAGAATTCCTGATGAATCCCTAGTTCTTCACAAAAACTTGTCATACAATCAGACTGAAATTCAGTTCTACGGTCACTTCTGATTTTGACCACTGAATTTTTAAATTCATTCTGAATTTTTTTAACAAAGTTATGAAAGACAGTAGGGGTTTCAGATTTCTGCCTCAAAAAGAAAACCCATGTAAATCTAGAATAGTCATCTTCTACCACAAAAGTATAATCTTTCCTACCTATACTATGAATTGCCATAAGACCAAATAGATCCATATGCAAGAGGTACAAACACATCACAGAGTCTTTGGTATCAAGACTATGAAAAGAGGATTTGGTCGGCTTGCCTTTTTGACAAGCTGAACATATACCCTCTTTTATGCACTTAAACTGAGGACCATTCCTCACTAACTCTAAACTATAGAGTTGGCCTATAGTCTTATAATTCAGATGAGGTAGCCTCTTGTGCCATTGGACATACTGAGATGCTTTCTCATCTGCAACTAAACATACAGGAGAGTTCATGTTATCATAATCCAAATTTAAACAATAAACATTCCCTTTTCTATAACCAAACAAGATCACCTTTTGATCACTTGTCCTTTTAATCTGACACCCATTCTTAATAAATGAAGTATCATACCCAAGATCACTCAACTGACTTATGCTTATCAAGTTATGTTTCAAACCTTTTACATATGCCACGTGAGTAGTTGTTATAGAACTAGTAGAAATGTTACCAAATCCTTTTATGACCCCTTTTCTGATCCACCAAAGATCAATTTGGGTCCACTCTCTATGGGAGTATAGTCCTTTAACATTCTTCTTGTTCCAGTCATATATCGGGAACATCCACTGTCCAAGTACCATATAGGGGTATGGAAACTTGGACCCACCTACAGCAAATAAAATTAATTTACCTTAGAACCCCAATGTTTATTGGGTTCTAGGTTAAAGTTAGATTGAAACTTGATATTCTTACCAGCAGCCTTCCTCACAGGTAAGCTGACATTCTTCCTGACACTGGTGTTGTGCCAGTAATCCATGGCATAATGCCCTATCTTACCACAACACCAACACTCATATTTATTTTACCTCTTTTTTGGTACAGTTTTAACAGCATTGCTGTCAGCTGTTCTTAACACTGTTGGTACAGTGGTTCTTTGCTTGAGTGCTGGAGCTACACCCTTATCATTCAGAATATCAGGCTTACCATAACAATGTATGATATCATGATCATATCTATTAGTTGTCTGCCACACTTTTCTGAAGGAAATGGGGGGTTTGAAGGCTAGAGGCTGTACTGGGGCTTTGACTTTTCTTTTGGAATTGGCAGCCCTTGCATTTCCCTTAAATCTTAATCCTGTCTTACCCTTTTTGGGAATAAAGTCATCAATTAAAGGTAAGACTGATTTTGGCTTAGAGAATTTAGCCACCAGATCCTTTTCCTTCTAAAGCTTGACTTCCAGACTTTTGATTTTATCATTCTTGAATGTAATAATACCCATCTGAATAACAGTTATGTTTTTCAGTTTGGCTACTTCATTCATCTTTAGATCTATCATTTTTTTTGAATCTAATGCAATCAGCTTAAGAGCAGTCATTTCCTTGGCCTGTTCTTTGTTAAGGATTCTGCTTTTCTTAAGTGCTTGCAGCAGATCACCATATTCATCAATAAGTTGATGAATATCTCCTTCAGATTCAGATTCATCCACATCTCTTGATGCAGATGCTTTTGATTCTGAACCAGTATAGTAATCAGAAACTATCGAATAATTGTTTACCTTACTTGGTCCAGGCTGATCCTGGCACTGATCTTCTTCTGTCAAGGCCATCAACCATTTACAACAATGTTCTTCAATTCCATTTACTGAGTCCAACAATTTCAAGAACTCAGCCTCTTCTGCATCCTCTTCAGTTGCCAACAGTCCTATGTATGCTTCAGCTTCAGCATTAGCCTCAGAATCTGATGATGAAGAATCTGACCAGCTATTTTGCTTCTTTGCAACAAAATATTTCTCCTTCTTGCCCTTATTTTTTAGTTTCTTCTTGTCATTAGATTCTTTACTTTTCTCAGGACAATAAGCTACTACATGTCCAGGCCTGTTGCGACAATAGCAAACAATCTTAGTTGAAGATAATTTACTAGGTTTAGAGCCATACCTGTCCATCCTAGAGGATTTCTTTTTTTGATAATAATCATCTTTGGATTGTGAGGAGGATGGCTTGGATCTCCACTGTTTCTTCTTCAATAACCTTTGAAATTGTTTTGAGAAAGCAGCTAAGTCTTCATCAGAATTTGTACTATCTGATGTATGACTGTCAGAACTTTCCGAAACTACTTCTGCAGCTTTCCTAGGAGGAGATGGAGACTTCCTCCTATCCTTTCTTATGGCTTCAGTCTTGAAAGCCACTGACTTATCTCTATAATCAAGTTTATTACTTTTCTCCTCCTCTTTTCTGACCATCAGTTGCATCTCATATGAAAGCAGTTTGCCAAATAATATTGGAGGTGAGATTTCTGCTAGTCTGGCCACTTCCCTAATGACACATATCTTGGTGTCCCAGTCCTTAGTTAATGATCTCAGGAACTTATCATTTAACTCATATGTGCTGAATACTCTTCCATATGACATCAATTCATTAACTATTCTGAAGAACTTCTTGTAATATTTAGTTATGCTGTCAGTTTTAGATTGTCTAAAATTTTCATACTCCTGATTCAGCATAGACTTTCTGTCTTCTCCAACTTCTTCTGAACTCTCCATATAGACAATAAGGGTGTCCCACATTTTTTCGGAGGTCTTGCGGTGAATCAAATTTTGGAATGTTGAGTCATCTATAGCACTGACTATTATATTTTGTACTCTCTTATCCATAATAGACAAGATGATCTCATCCTTTGTCATTTCAGAATACTCCTTTGGTATCCTGAGATTTGCATCAAGAACCGGGACTTTCATTGGGATGAATGGCCCTTCTTTGACTGTCATGTAGATTCTTGGATCTGAAGCTTCCATAAATAGTCTAACTCTTTCTTTCCATATGCCAAAAATCTCTTTCCTGCATATAGGTTACTTCATGGAACCAAACTCCTTATGATTCTCAGTGGAACCCATTTTGCCTAATATATTTCTTCCTTGGAGATCTACTCAGATTGTTAAGTCTATTATTTGAGTAACCTCCCTCTGATACCACTTGAAAGAATTGGTTTCAAGATGTTCTAAACACCTAGAGGGGGGGGGGGGGGGGGTGAATAGGTTCAATTCTTTTTCTGACTTAGGCAGATAATTCTATCTAATTTAGCAATTTATTTAGCAGAAAACACAGCACAACATTCACATACACACAACATTCCACATATTGCACACCAGATTTATAGTGGTTCCCCAAATGATGGGTACATCCACTTTCCCCCTTCTCCTATCTAGCAGTGTACTAGATTCGGCCTAACTTCCTTCCTTCTTCTCAGATCCGTAGATCTTACATCTCAGAACCAAGAATGGTTCCTACAACTCAGAGTGAATCCACACTCCTACAACTCAGGCACAAGTCCTACCTCAGCCTCTTCCACAGGCTTACAACTCAGAGTGACACCCCACTCCTACAACTCAGGCAAAAGTCCTACCTCAGCCTCTTTCACAGGCCTACAACTCTGGGAACAGATTCCCCTACCTCAACCTTTATAATTCTGTTGGAACACCCTATAACTAATTTGGGTCAGGATCACTATGTCTCTAGGAACCTTTGCTTGACCTTTTGTATAGCTTAATAGGTCAATTAGAATTGAGTCTAAGGGTTAGAAGTCTAGGTTTGGAAGCTGCCCTGAAGACCAAGTTTTTTGTCTGGAGACTAAGTCATATCGTCGAGCTCAGCACGACGATTCGTCGAACTCCGGTCGACGATCGTCTAGCTCAACTTCGACAGATCGTCGAACTCCATTCGACGATCGCTGAGCTCAACTTCATAATATCGTCGAACTCCATTCGACGATCGGTGAGCTCAGGTCGACGATTTTGACTCTGCATTAGATCTTTATCTCTGAGCTCAGTTCGACGATCTTTGAGCTCAGATCGACGATTTTTTGCTGCTGTGTGTTTTTAGATCGCTGAGCTCAGCTCGACGATAGCAGAGCTCAGTTCGACGATTTCAGATAACTTCCAGAATTCAAATTCAAATCAGTTAGGAGTTATTCTGCAATTAATTCAGAGATTTGCTAGCCGTTTTCATTCAATTCTGGACCAAGTTTCAAGGGACTTTTCAAGGAATAATTCTGTGGACTTTCCTCAAAAGAGATTATGCAATTAAGGATGCAATCAATGCAGACCAACGGCTATCCTTGACAGAGAATGATATTCTATTCAGGACCAGAGAATAAAAGACAGAATGTTTTTTGAATCTACAGGAACAGAAGAATAGAACACACAAATACAGAGAGAGAATACAGATTACAGAGACTCACTCAAAAATCTTCTGTCAAAAAGAATTCTGAAGAACACTCATCAAAGAGATCAAGCTTTCAAAAATCTTCAGATCTCTTCAGCTTTCAAAGTGTTCAAGGCCAACATCATTTCAAGACTCCAGACACTCAACATTTCAGCCATTGCTGAAACCATCTATTGCTGGAGTTCTATCTTTGAAGGCCTATCACCCTCAGCAAAGCTTTCTTCCTGAAGATCTCAAGGATTCAGGGGGAGCTTTGACATCAATCCACATAGTCTTCTCAGTTGTTTGAGAAAGAGAAGACTGCCATCACTCTCTCACCCCCACTCTGTAAAGGGTTTTTCAAACTCCCTTCAAAAGTTTGAGCCTGGTTTTTGAGCACCTTGTCAAAAGCTCATTGGTGGCAAGACACCTGATCAAAAAATCTGCTTTGGTTTTTGAGCACCTTATCAAAAGCTCATTGGTGCCCAGGACACCTGATCAACTCATCCTGCAGTGGATTCCTACCTAGGGTGGTAGAAGAGTGGATGTACCCAAGTTTGGGGAACCACTATATTTCCTTGTGTCTTCTGGTTCTGCTTGCTTTCATTTTTGTTTCTGGCCTTGATTTGTCTGTGCTTAGTTTTTGTTTAACTTAGTACTGTATGGTTAGATTTTTTTTTTGCTTCCCTGCTCACACATATTACAACAATTGTTGTAAAAGCTTGTAAAAGTTTTTAAAGCACCATATACTCTATTCACCCCCCTCTAGAGTATATCAGATCTAGTTACACTTTCAATTGGTATCAGAGCGAGGTTGGTTAAACATACCATATCTGATTGGTTGTACAGGCTAACACCTGAACCCCAAGATCCCAAACTAGATCTGCTTTTCTTTGTATTTTATTATTAGATTTTGTTTGCACAAATCATGGCCCAAAACAAAGATTATGCTAGCACCAGACCTCCAGTGTGCAATCTGTCAAAGTTTGCACTTTGGAAGCAAGGATTAGACTTTACATGAATTCTATTGACGAAGATATATTTAATTCTGTTTTGACAGTGTGTCCAAGACCCCCAGAGAGCACAAGTACAAATGTTGTTCCACCTCCATCAGGAACAGATGCTGACATCAAAAAATGGAAAGTAGCTGATGCCAAGGCTATGAACATTCTAGCCCAGACAATGTCAGATGACATATTTCAAAAGGTAGCTGAATGTAATTCAGCCAAGGAGATTTGGGACAAGCTCTCAGAAATAGTCTCAGGCTCAGCTGATGAAAGAAAGGACAGAAGATCCCAGCTCATCTCTCAATATGAGAACTTCAAGAAGGGAGAGACTGAGTCAGTGGGAGACATGTATAACAGACTAAGTCTAATTGTCAGTGAACTAAGGACATTGGACAAAGAGATCTCTCTGACAGAACTTAATGACAAGATCCTAATGTGCTTCCCCAGCACTTGGGATTCAAGAATCTGGCCAATTAAGGATGCCAGAAGTCTGAATGAGATCACCACTGAAGCCTTGTTGGGTAAGCTCAAATCTTATGAGCTACTCATCAAGAACAGAGAGGAAGAACAGAAGGCTGCTTCACCAGCCACAAGGAAAGAGAAAAGACCATAGCATTCAAGGCAACTGGGGATCTGCCTGAAGATAAAGCTACAGGCAATGATGAACTACTCATCTTGTTGGCCAAAAGATTCTACAAGATGGCCAGAAAGGACTTCAGAAGAAGATCATACAAGGAGCAGGACAAGCCAAGGTATGACAAGTCCATTAGCAACAATAAAGACATTATTTGCTTTGGTTGCAGGAAACCAGGGCACATAGTTCCTGACTGTCCAGAGAACAAGAACCAAGGACAGAAGGGACAGGAAAGAAAGAAGGAAAGGAGAAAGACTCCAAAAGAAATGGCAATAGCAAACCTTCTTCAAGCAAAAATAAGCATACAAGAAAAGGGTTTGTTGCTGAATCCTGGAGTGAGACAGAAGAGGAGTCAGAAGCCTCTTCCAGCTCCAGTGATGATGAGGATGATGCAGAAGAAAAGGAGTTCTGCATGATGGCAATCAATGCCTCACAACACAATTCAGAGGAAGAGGAGTCAGAGTCAGACTCAGAGACTCAACCTGAAGAAGATCAGGTAATTAGCTCTTTTGATTTTAGTTCAGAAGATTTTAAATCTGAATTTAAAGCACTGTGTTTAGACCTGCTAAAGTCTGAGAAAGAGATTATCTCTCTCAGAAATCAATTATCTGAACACAATGTTTTAAAGTCAGAAAACCTCAAACTCTCTCAGGAGTTGGAGAACTATAGGGAACAGATAGCTACACTGAAAAGTGAGCTCTCTGAGGCCAAGAAGCTTGAAGAATCCCTTAATGGGAGAAGCATCAAGCTGATGGACATCACAAGCACAGTGAACTCTAGATTTAACAGTACACTGGGCTTGGGTGCTTCATCCAGCCAACCTATAGTCCTAACAACTCCCATCAAGTTTATTTCTGACAAGGGAAAGGGAGTTGTAGAGGTTGCCAGGAAAAATTCTGATCTGCCTCAGAAAACTAAGTCCCAGCAGAAATCGTCGAACGGAGATCGACGATCGCCGAATGAAGATCAACGATCGCCGAACGCAGCTCGACGATCTCAGGAAAAATCGTCGAACGCTGATCGACGATCTCAGCCAAAGTCGTCGAACGCAGGTCGACGATCTCATATACCTGACCTCACCCATAGTCGACCGTCGAACGGAGCTCGACGATCTGACCCAAGATCGTCGAACGCAGCTCCAAGATCGTCGAACAGAGGTCAGAGCTCTGGAAACTTTTTCAAAGGCAAATCAAAATTGAATCCTAAGGGTTCCTCATCCCAAACCTTTAACCCTTATACTGAATGGATTTTACCTCCAAGGAGATATCATCCTGAAGGATATAAGAGTCAACCTGGGATGTCTTTCATTTCTGAATTTAAAGGTTATCAACCTAGGCCCAAGGTAAACTGGGTCAAAAACAAGTAAATTGTTTTATGTGCAGGTGAAGACCTATCCAACATCTAACCAGCAATGGTACTTGGATAGTGGGTGCTCTAAGCACATGACAGGGAACAAGGACAACCTCACATCCTTCAGAGCCAAGCCTGGACCCAAAGTTATCTTTGGTGATTCCAACTTTGGACAAACTAAAGGATATGGTGCAGTCCAGATTGGTTCAGTAACCTTCAAGAAGGTAGCTTATGTAGAAGGACTGAAGCACAACCTAATTCAGCATCAGTCAGCTGTGTGATGAAGGCTACCAGGTGACCTTCAGCAAAACCTTATGCAAAATCAAGTCAGAGGACAACACAACAGTGTTGACAGGTAAAAGGAAAGGTAACATCTACCTAGTAGATTTTCTTTCAACTGATGTAGATATCTGCTTGTTTAATTCAGTCTGTAGACCAAATGTTTTATGGCATAAGAGATTAGGACACCTAAACCTTAGAACTATTGCTAGGCTATCCAAGGACAACCTTGTTAGAGGACTACCTTCTGGCCCCTACAAGAAGGAAGGACTCTGCAGGGCTTGTCAATTAGGCAAGCAAACTAAAAACAGCTTTAAGTCACTTAATAAGAGTGATTCACCTAGGATATTGTATCTGTTACACATGGATCTTTTTGGACCCATCACAGTACAAAGCCTAGGAGGGAAATCCTACACTTTAGTAGTTGTAGATGACTTCTCTAGATTCACTTGGGTGTTCTTTCTAAGGAAGAAGTCTGATAACTTTAAGTGTCTGACAGAGTTTCTCAAATGTATACAGATTGAGTTCAATACTCACATTGCCCTGATCAGAAGTGATCATGGGACAGAGTTTGATTCTCTTCTTATGCAAGAGTTCTGTCAGAGTGAAGGGATCAGGCATACTTTCTCAGCTCCTAGAACTCCTCAACAAAATGGGGTAGCTGAAAGGAAAAATAGAACCCTTATTGAATCTGCCACTACATTGTTGTCAGATGCTCATCTACCTCTATCCTTTTGGGCAGAGGCAGTGAACACCTCCAACTATGTGCTGAACAGAAGTCTGATACATAAACTAAAGGGAAAGACTCCCTATGAATTACTCAAAGGGAAGAAACCTAAAGTTGACTATTTTAGAGTATTTGGTTGTATTTGCTATATTCACAATAATGACAAGAAATATTTAGCAAAATTTCAAGCCAAAGCTGATGAAGGAGTGTTTCTGGGATACTCCATGATCAGCAAGGCCTATAGGGTCTATAATAAATCATCTTTGAAAATTGAGGAATCTGTTCATGTTTCTTTTGATGAAACTAACATGTCTTTCAAGGAGAAAATTTCTTCTACCATAGAACCTTTGCAGGAACACTCTCTAGTTGAAGATATGAACAAGTTACAGGTTGCTCAAGAGGATGAAAGCAGTGAAGATGAAGGGAATGCTCAACACATTGAAGCACAACCTGAAGAGCCAGTTGTTGTACCACAAGAGGAAACAACAACACAGGTTGGTGAACAATCAACACCCCCTGTTGATTTAGTAACATCAAGAGACCATCCAATTTCCCAAATAATTGGAGAAATCTCAGCTGGTGTGCAAACCAGAAATCAGGTCAACCAAAACCTGTTGCACACCTGCTTCCTATCTCAAATTGAACCTCAGTCCATTCAAGATGTAGAGCAAGATCCACACTAGATCATTGCAATGCAAGAGGAGTTGCATCAATTTGAGAGGAACAAAGTATGGGAACTAGTGCCAAAGCCTAAGGATCATTCCATTGTTGGAACAAAATGGGTATTCAGAAACAAACTGGAGATCAAGGAGTAATTATAAGGAACAAGGCAAGGCTAGTTGCCCAGGGATACTCTCAAGAAGAAGGACTCGACTACGACCAGACTTTTGCACCTGTTGCAAGATTAGAAGCCATCAGGATTTTTCTAGCTTATGCAGCTCACAAAGGCTTCAGAGTATATCAGATGGATGTCAAAAGTGCTTTCTTAAATGGAGACATCAAAGAGGAAGTTTATGTCAGACAACCTCCAGGTTTTATCTCTCCAACTTATCCTGATTATGTTTTTAGACTGAACAAAGCATTATATGGTCTCAAGCAAGCTCCTAGAGCATGGTATGAGACCTTAGCATGCTTTCACTTGGAAAATGGTTTTATAAGGGGTAGAGTAGACCAAACTCTTTTTATTAGAACCCATAAGTCCCATACCCTACTAGTACAAATTTATGTAGACGATATCATTTTTGGTTCTACTGACTCCAAATTGTGCAGAAGGTTTTCTAACCTAATGCATTCTAAATTTGAGATGAGTAGCATGGGTGAGCTATCCTTCTTCCTAGGATTGCAAGTCAAACAACATGCTGAAGGCATCTTTATTTCTCAAACCAAATATGCTAATGAACTGGTTAAGAAATTTGGTATGTCTGAGGCATCTTGTATGAAAACACCCATGCCTACCAATGCTGTATTAGATGCTGATGAACATGGGAAACCTGTTGATCAGACAACATATAGAGCAATGATTGGCTCTTTACTGTATCTTACAGCTAGTAGACCAGATATAATGTTTGCTACATGTATATGTGCTAGGTTCCAAGTAAGCCCTAGAGAGTCACACCTCACTCTAGTAAAGAGGATTCTCAGGTATGTTAAGAGTTGTCCAAATCTAGGTCTCTGGTATCCAAAAGATTCAGCATTTGATTTAACTGGATTCTCAGATGCTGATTATGCTGGATGCAGAATTGACAGGAAAAGCACCAGTGGAACTTGTCAGTTCCTTGGTGACAGACTTGTCTCTTGGTTTTGTAAGAAACAAACATCTGTGTCAACTTCAACTGCTGAAGCTGAATATATGGCTGCAGGCAGTTGTTGCTCACAAATATTGTGGATTCAAAACCAACTCCTAAACTATGGTTACAACTTAGAGAAGTCTAAAATCTTTTGTGATAACACAAGTGCTATTTCCATAGCCCAAAATCCAGTCCTCCATAGTAGGACAAAACACATAGAGATTAGGCATCATTTCTTAAGGGATAATGTTGAAAAGAATAAAATTGAATTACAATATATCCCAACTGATTTGCAAAGGGGAGATATTTTCACCAAGCCTTTGGATGAAAAGAAACACACCTTCTTCCTAAATCAGCTAGGAATGTTAGATGGAGGAAGTCTTAAATAATCTCCAAGATTTTGAAAGCTAAAAATTGTCTAAGACTAGGCAAAAATTCTGATTTTTCTTAATGACTAGAATTTTTCTGATCTCTGAACTGCGCTTGACGATTTCCCCTAAGATCGTGGAACGGAGATCGACTATTTCCAAAAATCGTCGAACTGAGTTCAGCGCCTCTCAGATAGTATGAACTATCTCTTCCGGTCAACGATCGTCGAACGGCGCTCGACGATTTTGTTCTCTGAACGATCGTCGAACGTAGCTCGACGCTCTCCAATATCGTCGAACGGAGATAGACGATGTTGAAGACTCTTCAGATTCCTTTAGAAGCCTCGAACGTCGAATTGAGTTCAACAATCTTTCCAATTCTGCGTCGAACCCTAATATAAAACTCATTTTTCGCCGTCGTTCTCTCTTGCGCTTTCAATTTCTCTGCAAAAATTTTCTTCCCTCCAAACAGTTCTACGCTTGGTCGTTTTGTTTGTTGAGTTTTTGCAGGTACAATGGCTGTGTCTGTTGCTGTTCTTGCTACAATGAAGTTCGACGCCGGGTTTGACATTGACATAGAATCATTCAGCACCACCGACCAGATTTTCCAAGATATACTGGGTTTATTCAAGGATCAAAATCTGTCTGCCCTCATGACCACCAGGATCAAGCTAGCTTCAGATGAGATAAAGGAGTGGGTCTATACAGCTCATAATCAAGACAACTCTACAATAATTGGGTCCATTGCTGGAACTCAGGTACCCTTGACCCCCACAGTTTTAACAGAAGTTTTTGGACTAAGAAATGGAGAAGAATCTGCTGAGTTATCTGGAGAGGAGTTTTCTGACCTGCTTGCCAGGATGGGTCATCCAGAGGGAAACCCTAACAAGCTATTCAAAAGGAATCTGTCTGTTGAATACATGTTCCTAGCAGATGTGGTAGGGAAAGTGCTGCTTGCAAAGCACTCTGCTCATGACACTATATCCAGACATCAGCTCTGCCTCATGGGAGCTCTGGTGGATAAGAAAAGTTTGAACTGGGGAGAGGTATTCTTTGACCTCATCAAGAAGAAAATAAACAAGGGTTTTGTTAATTTTGGAAGAATTCTTGGAATTTTCCTGCAGACCAGGTGCCCTGCCTTGCTGGTCTCCTCTGGAGTTCACATAAATGCCTCCAAGAGACTAACTTGTGCCCTCTTTGGCAAGTGGGACAGGCAAATAAGCAAGCCTGGCAGGCCCTCCTCAAGTGCTCCTTAAGGCACAAGGACTCAAAGAGTCACTCTCCCACAGGTCACTGCTCCTGCAGAAGACCTGGCTGCTGCTGTTGCTGCCTCTTCTCCTCCTCCAATTCCAACCCTTCCCCTCCCATCCACCATTCCAGCTCCATCCACCATTACCATATCCAACCCATCTCCAACATCAACTCCATCTCCAGACCCCATTCTACCTCCTCCAGCTGACCAATTCCACCCACTGTTCTTATACCCTCCTCCAGATATCACATCATCACCATCCATACCATCCTTCACCCTCCTGGATGATTACTACATGGATGATTCCCCCTCATCTCCTCCTGAATTACCTTCCTCCTCCACTTCATTCCAAGATCTCCTCCACCACATCATTGATCAACCAACATTCACTTCATCCATCTCCATCCCCCTGTCCTCCATATCCACCATCCCAACACCTCAGCCATCCATACCACCACTCTCCAGCCCTCCACTTCCAGAATCTTCAGCCCCTCCTATTCCATCTACCTCTGCTCCAGCAGTTGAGCAAGTAGACCTCTCAGCCCTAGCTGATAGGTTGTATGAGCTAATTGCCCCCAGGCTCTCTCTACTCTTGGAGACCTCCTTGGCTCCTCTACACCTGTCAGTGGCAGCCCTCTCTACCAGGCTTTCCTCCCTCCTTCCTCAGGCAGCACCTCCAGCAGTGTGCCTTGATCCAGATGTATCTGCATTTAGGCAGGGGGAGATGTCATATGAAGCAAGCTTTCATGCTGTTGCTGCTGCTGTTTCTGCTCCTGCTGCTGATGATACTGCTGCTGCTGCTGATGTTTTTGTGTCTGCTGCTCCTTCTGCTCCTGTTGCTGTACCTCCTACTCCAGTTCTGGCAATAGACCTAAGGTCTTTGCTCTCAGCTTTTGATACTGCCTTTTTCAGCTGTCTGCCAGAGAGTAATGCTGTCCAGCCCACAGAAGACTTATCCAAGGCATTGGTGCCTTTCTCTTGCTGTGACCCCAGCATTATCTCCTCTTTTGTACATTCAGTGATTGCTGCTACTGAAGATGCTGCTGCTGCTGAGATTGGTCATATTGCTGCTGAGGTTCCAACTGATTCTGCTGAGCAAATATCCAAGGATTTTCCTATGTTAGAGGCCACTGAAATTGAGCCTGCTGCTGATTTTGATGATGTTACTGCTGTTATCAATGAAGTTGTTGCTGCTATCACCTCTCCAGCTTCTGTGGCTGCTAGTGAATCTGCTGTTGAGAGTGAATCAGTTGTTTCTGCTGTAAGTGAGACTGTTACTGCTGCTGTCACCAGTCCAGTATCTGCTGCTCCATCGCTGCTCCATCTGTTGCTGTCCCTGCTGCTGTTGTTGCTTCTGCCTCATCTGCCTCTGTTCAACTGAAGAAAGACTTGATGAAGAGAATAGATGCTCTATATGATGATCAAAGTTCTGAATCTGATGAGTTTAAAACAGACTCTGATGACTCATCTGCTACTATTGCAAGGAAAAGGAAGGCAAGGAGCAAGGCAATGAAAAGGGTTCCTCCTGCAAAAGTCAAGGATAATAATGACATTCCTTATTATATTCTTCATAAATGCCCTATCTCTGAACATTGAATGCAATATTCTAAAAACCAGCTGAAGGCCATGAAGAAAAAGAGAAAATTTGAGAAGGGCTCTTCCCAATTCCAGCGCCCTCATCCTCCTCCACCACCTCCTCCTGATGCAGGTGCAGGTGGAAGCTCTGCAAGTTAAGCCCCGGCTAGAAGCCAGGCTCCCTATCAACCCCATGCCAGATCCTACCAAAGGGAAGGATAATCTAGGGGCTCATATTCTAAGAGAGGAGGATACAGGGGTAATCAGAGAGATATTCAAGTTTATTCCAAAGGGTACTCCAGGCAGCACCCATATTCTAGGGGAGGACATAGTCCTGCTGATACTACTTCTGGTCCTTTCCCCTACAAGCTAAAAGAGACAGTGTCTGCCAGACCTCCTCAAGACAATTCTTCCAACAGGTATGAGCCACCTGTACCATTTGAGGACCCTGAAAAGAATCCAGCTGCTTGGACTACCAGGATGAAGGAATTGGCTGTACTGGATCAGATTAAGAAGGCCAAAGAACAAGGATTAGATTCTTCCAACATTTCTACAATGTCAGAACAAAGACAAAAAGAACTAGAAAGATATGCTTACAGTAAATTCTTTGATGCTGACAGATATATGGAATTGCATCCTGCTGCTGTGGTTCCCAAGCCTACAAAGCAAACCTATTTGGGTGCAGCAGATGACACCAGGTCCAACAAAGAAGCCCTAAACCCTAACAGAGAAATCAAAATGTTTAAAGGCAAAGAGAAGAAATGACTTTGTAAGGTGACAGTTTCTGAATTTCTGATTATCTGGATGACATATATATATCTGTGATGTTTCTGCAATGTCTAGCTGTTGTTTTCATGTTTTACTGATTGTATGTTATTATTTGAATTTACCAAAGTCTGTAAATAGTAATCCTAACCCAAATAGGGGGAGATTGTTGGAACACCCTATTACTAATTTGGGTCAGGATCACTATGTCTCTAGGAACCTTTGCTTGACCTTCTGTATAGCTTAATAGATCAATTAGAATTGAGTCTAAGGGTTAGAAGTCTAGGTTTGGAAGCTGCCCTGAAGACCAAGTTTTTCTGTCTAGAGACTAAGTCATATCGTCGAGCTCAGCACGACGATTCGTCGAACTCCGGTCGACGATCGTCTAGCTCAACTTCGACAGATCGTCGAACTCCATTTGACGATCGCTGAGCTCAACTTCATAATATCGTCGAACTCCATTCGACGATCGGTGAGCTCAGGTCGACGATTTTGACTCTGCATTAGATCTTTATCTCTGAGCTCAGTTCGACGATCTTTGAGCTCAGATCGACGATTTTCTTGCTGCTGTGTGTTTTCAGATCGCTGAGCTCAGCTCGACGATAGCAGAGCTCAGTTCGACGATTTCAGATAACTTCCAGAATTCAAATTCAAATCAGTTAGGAGTTATTCTGCAATTAATTCAGAGATTTGCTAGCCGTTTTCATTCAATTCTGGAGCAAGTTTCAAGGGACTTTTTAAGGAATAATTCTGTGGACTTTCCTCAAAAAGAGATTATGCAATTAAGGATGCAATCAATACAGTCCAACGGCTATCCTTGACAGAGAATAATATTCTATTCAGGACCAGAGAATAAAATACAGAATGTTTTTTGAATCTACAAGAACAAGAAGAATAGAACACACAATATACAGAGAGAGAATACAGATTACATAGACTCACTCAAAAATCTTCTGTCAAAAAGAATTCTGAAGAACACTCATCAAAGAGATCAAGCTTTCAAAAATCTTCAGATCTCTTCAGCTTTCAAATTGTTCAAGGCCAACATCATTTCAAGACTCCAGACACTCAACATTTCAGCCATTGCTGAAACCATCTATTGCTGGAGTTCTATCTTTGAAAGCCTATCACCCTCAGCAAAGCTTTTCTTCCTGAAGATATCAAGGATTCAGAGGGAGCTTTGACAACAATCCACATAGTCTTCTCAGTTGTTTGAGAAAGAGAAGACTGCCATCAATCTCTCACCCCCACTCTGTAAAGGGTTTTTCAAACTCCCTTCAAAAGTTTGAGCCTGGTTTTTGAGCACCTTGTCAAAAGCTCATTGGTGGCAAGACACCTGATCAAAAAATCTGCTTTGGTTTTTGAGCACCTTATCAAAAGCTCATTGGTGCCCAGGACACCTGATCAACTCATCCTGCAGTGGATTCCTACCTAGGGTGGTAGAAGAGTAGATGTACCCAAGTTTGGGGAACCACTATATTTCCTTGTGTCTTCTGGTTCTGCTTGCTTTCATTTTTGTTTCTGGCCTTGATTTGTCTATGCTTAGTGTTTTATTTAACTTAGTAGTATGGTTAAATTTTTTTTGCTTCCCTGCTCACACATATTACAATAATTGTTGTAAAAGCTTGTAAAAGTTTTTAAAGCACCATATACTCTATTCACCCCCCTCTAGAGTATATCAGATCTAGTTACACTTTCAAATTCAGGCTTACAACTCACAGAAGTAAATCTCTTACACTCTGATCTATTACAGATCCTACAAAAATTATTGATGAAAAGATAATGATATCTTCAACCAGATGGAGAGAGAATTGGTTGAAGGCTTCTTGATCAGTTCTTGATAGAACTAATTACTTAAGGATCAACCGATCTTAGCTTTCTTCAAAGATTCTTGAATCTGAACAAAGTAGGGCTGATCTTCTTGGTGTTGGAGTTGAGCTTCAATCTGCTTCCTTCAGAAATTAATCTGAATTCTTCTTCAGACTTGATCTGAATTCTTCAGGCAGACTGTTCAGGATCTGCCTTCACTGGATGAGGACTTCTCTCCTTCTTATTTTTCTCTCTCTACAATCTGTTGACTGTTTCTTCTTTCTCTTCCTCTGGATCCTCAATCCTTCAGAGATTATAATTGATTAGCTATCTTTTGTGTGTCTTCCTCTGATTGTTGAGAGAGTATATCTATATATAGGCTTCATCCATGGTTACCGGCTATTCCAGTTTCAAACGGTCTTCTGACACCTCTGACAGATGTGACAGTAATGTCAGTAATGACAACTGTCAAGTCTCTAGTTGTATTACTTCAACCTTCATTGGACTTTGACTCAGCAGCAGAGAGTGTCGAGTGAATACTTCACATTTGTCGACACACATAGTCCATGTGTCGACACAAGTCTTGATGATGTCGACACAACTTCACTTTTACTTCTCGACACAGCTTCTATGGAATGTGTCGACACAAGTCCTGTATGTCGATACAAACACTCCTTGTCTTGATAAAGTTGGTGTCGACAGAATTCTGGAGTGTGTCGACACAAGTCTGTGTGTGGACACAGTCATTGTCGACAGAATTCTAGAATGTGTCGACCGCTTCTTTGTGTGTCGACACAGATCCTGATGATGTCGACACAATCTGGCCCTTGATGTCGACACAGCGTTGTCGACAGATTTTCAATATGTCGACACAAATTCTGGGTGTCGAAACAATCTGGCCTTTAGTCTCGACACAGTATTGTCGACAGATTTTTTGTGTGTCGAAACAAATTCTGGGTGTCGACATAATCTGGCCCTTGGTGTCGACACAGCCATTCCCAAGTGTCGGCACTTGTACTTAGAAAATTTTCCTTCTATTAACTTATACTGCACATGATAACTCAACATAACATCAAATACAACTTGGTGCATATCATTGAGTTAGGTGAGGCTTCTCCAAATCTGGTACACATTTTCCAATGTACCAAACACTGTGTCTTGGTTGCGAGTTTGGGGATAAGTGGAGTGGAGGTTGTGTTCGCAACTATGTGCGGACTGGAGCTGGAGCCCGCTGAGTCCGAGAACTACATTGCTAGCGTAGCTGTGGACTTGGGATATGCGGACTAGAGCAGTTTGCGGGATATGCGTACTGGAGAAGACTATGGTATGCGGACTGGAGTCGACTGCAGAGATATGCAGACTAAAGCTGTCCACAGTATATGCAGACTGGATAGGGGTGTCTTCTGAGTCCGGCTGTTGCCTTGGTGGTGAGGTCGTGGGCTCGGGATTGGCAGACTGAAGCTGTGTGTCCGCTGAGTCCGGCAGGTGCCTTGATGGTGAGGCTGTTGGCTCGGGATAAGCGGGCTGGTGCTGTGTCCGTAGATTGGTGGACTATTGCTACGGAGTCCGGCTGTGGCGGTCCTGTCTTGTCCCTTGGCGACAAGGCGGACTATCGATTATGTCCGGCTTTGGAGAAGCTAGGCTGGCTGGCTATCTTGCACAGGCACGATGGACTGGAATGTATCCGTGGATTGTGGAGATGTCTTGCTGTGGGATGTGGCGGTAATCATATCGGCTAGGGTGGTGACCACACTCATCATTGTACCTATAAATAGGACCTATATCACATCAAGAACCTAAGTAACCAACCGAAGTAAGTGAACAGTAACTTGAGACCGCACTAGTTACTGCAGACTGCGTTTTGGTGTCCGTGGTGTTTGGTTTAGTTGACCGGGTTGTGCTGTGCAGGCTGTGCGGATAGCGCTGGAAAGGTAGGACTTGGCTCTGATTGCGGTCAGGGACAGTGCGGACTCTGCGGTTAAGCAACAGCGGAAAATAGCAGGTCGCGGACAGCGACCAGACGGTCTTCTCTTTGGCAACTTAGTTCGGGGTTCAATAAGTCACGTGCTTCAGGCGGACTGTTGGGTATTGTATCCACAACGTACCTGATTTGAAGAAGCCCCTGAACAAGCTAAGGTAAATATGCAATGTTTTTGACAAAATATTTCAAGTTGTGCTTGCAGTTATTCCTCGCTAAGTGCACACCAATGTCAGGGTGAGTAGGTCAATATACACGGGTCTGCACGACGTAATCCCTCGTTGAGCAGATCAGTGTGTTGGCCTACGTGTACTCTCTCTATTGGAGTGCACTTACTTTCAAGTACAGGGCTGTGTCTATGCAAGAGCAGACAAGGAGCAAGGATGAGTCAAAGAGCAGCTCAGAGGCGCAAGACGAAAAATCATCTAAGTAAGAATCGACGAGAATCACCAAGTGATTCTCGCCGATTCGGCGAGAATCACTAGTGATTCTCGCCGAATCATCGAGAATCACTGGCTGATTCTCGCCGGCTATATCAGAGTGCATTCAAGTCAAATTCGACGAGAATCACTTTGTGATTCTCGACGAATCGTCGAGAATCACTTTGTGATTCTCGCCGAATCGTCGAGAATCACCCTTGATTCTCGACGATTCGACGAGAATCACAGGTGATTCTCGCCGATTTTTACTTGGGCAATTTTCGGGAAAAAGCTGGACCGGATTCTGCCGCTGACACTATTTTGAACCGGATTTAGGGTTTCTTCTTATGGGACCCACAACGGTCTTTAAGGTGTTTACTTGTGTATATATATACGAGTATTTTTGAACAGTAACAATAGATATAGAAAAAGAAGCCGAGCGACGATCTTGACCTAAAATCACGAAACTGCTCCGCCGCCGCCGTCGCCGCTCGCGCTAGTTGGTCGCCGCTTTTGATCGCGATTCTTCCTGATCTTCCGGTGACAGAAGCTTAGCCAAGCGTAGCGTCTCACGTGTCTATCCAGAGATCCCTTGTCTCTTGATTCGTTGATCGGGAAAACCATCCCCGTCCGAATCGATCGAGACGATCGATCCTAGTGTGACCGTTGGAAGACCTAGCTAGCTTTGCTACGAAGTTTGGATCTCCAAAGTACAGCAGCCGCACACCGTTGTCGCCGCCGATCCCGTGAACCAAGCCGCCGCCCATCTTGCCGCCGACGGTTCCGGGGAGATTCTCTCCAAGAGAGATCTAGGGTTGTGGACTTTTCGTGGACTTCAAAAACACGTCGTCAACGAAGATGGACACCTTAGTCTCCAAACGTAGTTTGTATCTCTTGTACATTCTAGTTTTACTTTTGTTGTAAAGGAACGTTGGTTCCTAGTTGTAAGGGTTGGGTGCAACTCGTGTTGTGGGAGTGTTGACTCCTACGTGTGGAAGGATTCCTTCCGATAGTGCAAGGATTGGATTTCAATCCTGTTGGTGAAGAGACCGAGTCGTCCCTTGTTGGGAGATAGGGCGAAGGGGGAAAGTGGATGTACCCAAATTGGGGAACCACTATAAATAGCTTGTGTATTCTATTTGTTGCGCTGTTTATTTTTATTGTGCAGGTACAATTTTAAATTCCGCAAAAACGCTGCACGTCACCTATTCCCCCCCCATAGGTGAAGATAGTTAACAGTAGGTGGACTTTCAAGTGGTATCAGAGGGAGGTTCCTCATCAAAAAGTTTAACACCTTGAGTTGAATCCTGCCGCTAGTGTCAAGAAGGAGGCAAACATCTACTATGGACGGGCTCAAGTTCACAGGCAAGATCCTAGTGTGCACCAGGCTCAACTTTCCTATCTGGAAGGAAATGATTAGGTTCTACATGGAAGCAGTTGATCCTCGACTCTTCATGATCGTGGAGGAGGGACCTTATGTCCCCACTAAGGTCTCCACCATTGATCATACCAAGAAAGTGCCGAAGAAACTTTCTGAAATGGACAAGGACGAGATGGTGCTAGTGGGACTTGACAAGAAGGCGCAGAACAGTCTGGTCAGCGCGGTTGATGACTCAATGATGCAGAACTTCTGCAACTACAGGACAGCATAGGAGATCTGGCATTGCCTGATCATCCTAATGGAGGGCACTGATGAAGTGAGGGATGATCGAAGATCCCTCCTGAACCAGAAATATGAGGCCTTCAGACAAGGGCCTAAGGAAGAGATCAGAGTCACCTACGAGAACTTCCTCAAGATTGTCAACGCCCTCAAAGGATACGGAAGAGTGTTCACTAATGGTGAACTCAATGATAAATTCCTTAGGTCTCTTACTAAGGAATGGGACACAAAGATCTGCGTCATCCGAGAGTTTGGCAGACTAGCTGAAACAGACCCGCAAATTCTGTTTGGGAAGCTAATGTCCTATGAGCTTCAACTGAACACCAGGAAAGCAGAAGAAGAAGTAGAGAAGGATGCAGCCAAAGAAAAGACATTGGCTCTAAAAGCCAGTCACTCCAGAAAAGGAAAGGGTGCAGTTTCATACCGTGCCAGGAAAAAGGAAGAGGAGGAGGACTCCGAGCCATGCTCCTCCAGCTCAGAGCTGTCTGAGGAGGATTTCTCCCTCATCACCCGAGAATTTAAGAAGTTCCTCAAGATGAGGAATCAAAGAAAGAAAGACGGCGCCTCCTCCAGACATCAGAAGAAAAATTATTCTTCTGACAGGTATGCTTCTAAACCGAACAAACATCGCTCCTCTGACATTATGTGTTTTGGATTCAATAAGCCAGGACACGTCGTGGCCGACTGCTACCAAGGCAAGAGAGAAAAAGGGAAAGAAGAGGAGCACAAATCTTCGAGAGATAAGAAGAAAGAGCGGAGCTACATCGCCAAAAGGCCAAAGACACTGAGTGAGTCTGATTCCTCAGACTCCAGTGATGATGAGGAAGCCTACTTCGGGCTGGTGGGTCGCTCCGACTCAGAAGGAGAATGCCCCTCATTTACTGGGAAGGTAAAAGCTCACACCCCTCTCTCCGACTCCGACTCTGATCCTGAGTCTCAGGATGATGAACCTGAGGATAACCCTTCGGCCCGTGAAGCGGAGCTCCTCGAGAAGTATGAGCTTCTGCTCAACACTTTCGAGGAGTGCCGTAAGAGATTGAAGGCTGAGAAAAAGGAAGTGAAATTCCTTAAGGGTGAGTGTGTATCCCTAAGGGAAGAGGTCACTAGTTTGATTTCTCTCCGACAGGAGCACCTTGACCTGACTTCAAAGCATTCATAGTCTCTTAAGCTCCTTGGTCTTAAGCAGGAGGAAGTCGACAAGTTGGAAGAACAACTTACGGCAGAAAGGAAGATCGTCAAGAGCTTCTCTATGCCAAAAACAGTTCTTCCAGTAGTTGATACCTTCTCTGCTCAGGCTAAAGGAGCTGGCTTGGGGCATGTAGGGGTATCTGGTTCCTTATCCAGGAGAAACAGGAACCAGAGGAAGAATAAGGCCGCCAAGAAGGCCTCTGCTGATGAAAAGGGAAAGGCTCTGCTCAGTCCTGTTGCGTTCAGAAAGCCTAGCTTTTCTTGCAACCAACATGACTTTGAATCAACCTTTGGTCATCATTTCCGGCCCTCGGTTGCAAAGCCAAAGAGCCGATATGATGGTTGGACCTTTCCCCGAAACTTCAGTGAGAGTGCCTTCAAGGCACCTTATGAGAAAATCCACATGGGAAATTATGGTCAATTCTCTAGCGGGCATAATGGAAAGCAGGCACCAAGAGTCAAGCCTGTTATACTGATGAAACAGAAGGTGAAGAAGTCATGTGACTGCAATCACTATGAGGCCTCCACCTCCAGATCCAAGGCCCCGGCTGTACCCACCATTTCCAGGGTAAAGCAGGAGCCTAGGAAGAGGTACAATAGATTTGACTGTTGGTGTTGTGGCAAAGTCGGTCACTCTGCCGTGGATTGTTGGTTTAATCCAAGGTATCACGAGACTCCCTATGTTAGCAATGCGAGGCCGACCACTCGTAGGTTTAACCAATCGAGGGGGAGTATGCTAACCAGAAATCTTGGACCCAAGTTCGATTGGGTTCCTAAAGGAAATTAATTTTGTTTTGCAGGAATGTCCAAAGGCCACCAAAACGCCGATCTGGTATTTGGACAGGGATGCTCCCGGCATATGACTGGGACAAGAAGCCTGTTGCGTGATTACACTCCAGTCGAGAACGGACCCAAAGTCATCTTTGGAGGGTCAGATCGAGGAGTCACCAGAGGTTAGAGTATGATTTCCAACGGTATAATCTCTATCACCGACGTGGCTTATGTTGAAGGGTTAAACCATAACCTGATCAGTGTAAGTCAGTTATGTGACAAAGGTTATGACGTTAAGTTCTGCAAGGATAAATGTCTGATAAATTCACGTACCTCTTCTGAGACGGTATTATCAGGCATTAGGAGCAGAAATATCTTATGCTTAAATTTTCTTAGTTTAGATTCATCTACCCCCGTATGCCTAGTGGCAGCTGACAGTGCATCTCTTTGTGATCAATGGCACAAGAGATTGGCACATATTAATTTCAAGACAATTAGTATGCTGTTTTCTAAGGACTTAGTAAGGGATGCTCCTATTATCAAGTGCATCAAAGATAGCCCCTGTCCTGCATGCCAGATGGGCAAACAAACTCGGGCTACCTTTAAGAGCATTGCAGACAAAGACTCTTCCCGGTGTCTTTATCTTCTACATATGGACTTGTTTGGTCCAATGCAAGTTCATAGCTTGGGAGGCAAGTCATATACGCTAGTGATAGTTGATGATCATTCTCGGTTTACATGGGTGTTCTTCTTAAAACGAAAGTCAGATACGTTTGACATCTTCACTAGCTTTGTCAAGCAGGTTCAGAACGAATTTAACTGCTCAGTGGTCAAAATCGGAAGTGACCATGGAACAGAATTCGAATCTGGTGCTATGACAGAGTTTTGTGAAGAACAAGGTATCTTTCATGAGTTTTCCTCCCCGCGCACTTCTCAGCAAAATGGAGTTGCGGAGAGGAGAAATAGAACTCTCATTGAAACTTGCACGACAATGTTGTCAGACGCTTCTCTCCCAGAATACTTCTGGGCAGAGGCGGTCAATATAGCTTGTCATGTACAAAACCGAGCATTGATCAACAAGCATCATCGTAAGACGCCCTACGAGCTACTGAAAGGCGGGAAACCAACCATGTCCTACTTGAGGATCTTTGGTTGCAGATGCTATGTACTGAATAATGGGAAGTACCCGCGTACTAAATTTGGTGAAAAATGCTTCGAAGGCATATTCATGGGCTATAGTTCCCACAGTCGGGCATATATGGTCTTCAATAAGAAAACCCTAGTGGTAGAAGAATCAATAAATGTTGTATTTGATGAAAGAAGTTTGCTTAACAACAATTCTTCCAGTGGTATTCTTGAAGATGCAGGGACACGACTTGAACAGCTGAGTCTGGATGAGACCGCTAAAGATGACACTCCTAAGTACGTCAAAGTTTCCACCTCCATGTCATTTGGAAATGTTGAAGATCAAAATGGAACAAATCACTTAGAAGAAGGAGAAGCCCAAGAAGTAGTCGAAGCTCCAGACGCCAGACTTCTAGAGCTCCGGCATGTGAGGGATCATCCTAGATATCAGATCATCGGAGATCCTCGTATCGGTGTCAGAACTCGAAGAGGTACTATTAATGAAATTTTGCATCTTAGCTTCCTGTCACAGGTTGAGCCAAAGAAGTTCGACGAGGCGAACAAAGATGCGGCATGGATTCTGGCCATGCAAGATGAACTACATCAATTCGAACGATGCAACGTTTGGACGCTGGTTCCCAGACCACACAAGCAGAATGTGATTGGCACCAAGTGGATCTTCAGAAACAAACTGGATGAACATGGTGTCATCATAAAGAATAATGCCAGGCTGGTGGCTCAAGGTTACAGACAGGAGGAGGGGATTGACTTCGACCTGACCTTTGCACCAGTGGCAAGGCTCGAGGCAATCAGACTGTTCCTGGCATATGCTTCGCACAAAGGATTCACAGTCTATCAAATAGATGTGAAATCAGCATTCCTGAACGGAGACCTGAAAGAGGAAGTATACGTCGCTCAACCCCCAGGTTTTGTCAATCCTACTTATCCAAATCATGTGTATTTTCTCAATAAAGTTCTATATGGTTTAAAACAAGCTCTACGAGATTGGTATGAGACTTTATCTAGTTTTTTTCTTGAGAACAAGTTCTCTAGAGGTAAAATAGATAAGACATTGTTTCTCAGGGAAGTCAAAGGCAAGACTTTGCTGGTGCAAATCTATGTCGATGACATAATATTCGGCTCAACGGACAACAATCTTTGCAAAACGTTTTCTAAACTTATGCAAGGAAAGTTTGAAATGAGCAGTATGGGAGAGCTAAAGTATTTCCTGGGACTTCAAGTGAAACAGTTTGAGGATGGAATCTTCATTTCTCAGACGAAGTTCACAAATGAACTCCTCAAGAAATTTTGTATGGAGAATGCAACCTCAATGAGGACTCCAATGGAATCCACTATGTCTCTGGATAAGGATGAGAAAGGTAAACCTTTCGATGAAACCAAATACAGAAGCATCATTAGATCCCTGCTCTACCTTACTGCTAGTAGACCGGATATCATGTTCTCCACATGTGTCTGTGCCAGATATCAGGTGAACACTAAGGAATCTCACTATGTCGCTGCTAAGCGAATTCTAAGATACCTTAAAGGTACTCCCAATCTTGGCTTGTGGTACCCGAGAAACAATGATGTCGAGCTAATAGGTTTTTCAGATGTTGATTTTGCAGGGAGTAGGGATGACAGGAAAAGCACCTCCGGGACGTGTCAATTCCTCGGACGAAGGCTTATTTCTTGGAATTGCAAGAAACAGAATTGTGTTGCAACCTCGACAGCAGAGTCTGAGCACATCTCGGCAGACAGCTGTTGCGCACAACTCCTATGGATCAGAAACCAGTTAGCCGACTCCGACCTTCAGTTCAAGGAAGTTCCAATGTACTGTGACTCCTCCAGTGCAATTGCTATTGCCAACAATCCGATATCGCACAGCAGAATGAAGCATATTGAAGTGCGATACCACTTCATTCGGGAGCACGTGGAGAACAAGGACATCTCTCTCTGTTATGTCCCCACAGACAAGCAGATTGCAGATATATTCACAAAGCCCTTAGACGAGGCCAAGTTCAGTCTTTTCAAAACTGAATTGAGGATGCTAAATTATGAGGAATGAAGACTACAGAAGCTCCAGGATCATGCCTCTAGGGGGAGCCTCTGCCAGGAACTCCATTGTGAGCACAGGTGCAAGAACTGAGGGGGAGCAAGGGGTCAAATGCTACAGACCCAGATTTGCAGAAGCCGAAAAGGGGGAGATTACCCTCTCGGCTAAGGCTAAGGTGGCTCCAAGTTTGCTCTCAAGAAATTGGTAATGAATATCTCTCTCAGCTAAATTTCAAGGTTATGATTTTCATTCCCATACGCTTTATTCACCTTAGCTTGTAGGGTTTACGCTTCTTCAAATAGGGGGAGATTGTTGGGTATTGTATCCACAACGTACCTGATTTGAAGAAGCCCCTGAACAAGCTAAGGTAAATAGGCAATGTTTTTGACAAAATATTTCAAGTTGTGCTTGCAGTTATTCCTCGCTAAGTGCACACCAATGTCAGGGTGCAGTAGGTCAATATACACGGGTCTGCACGACGTAATCCCTCGTTGAGCAGATCAGTGTGTTGGCCTACGTGTACTCTCTCTATTGGAGTGCACTTACTTTCAAGTACAGGGCTGTGTCTATGCAAGAGCAGACAAGGAGCAAGAATGAGTCAAAGAGCAACTCAGAGGCGTAAGACGAAAAATCATCTAAGTAAGAATCGACGAGAATCACCAAGTGATTCTCGCCGATTCGGCAAGAATCACTAGTGATTCTCGCCGAATCGTCGAGAATCACTGGCTGATTCTCGTCGGCTATATCAGAGTGCATTCAAGTCAAATTCGACGAGAATCACTTTGTGATTCTCGATGAATCGTCGAGAATCACTTTGTGATTCTCGCCGAATCGTCGAGAATCACCCTTGATTCTCGACGATTCGACGAGAATCACAGGTGATTCTCGCCGATTTTTACTTGGGCAATTTTCGGGAAAAAGCTGAACCAGATTCTGCCGCTGGCACTATTTTGAACCGGATTTAGGGTTTCTTCTTGTGGGACCCACAATGGTCTTTAAGGTGTTTACTTGTGTATATATACGGGTATTTTTGAACAATAACAATAGATATAGAAAAAGAAGCCGAGCGATGATCTTGACCTAAAATTGCGAAACTGCTCCGCCGCCGCCGTCGCCGCTCGCGCTAGTTGGTCGCAGCTTTTGATCGCGATTCTTCCTGATCTTCCGACGACAGAAGCTTAGCCAAGCGTAGCGTCTCACGTGTCTATCCAGAGATCCCTTGTCTCTTGATTCGTTGATCGGGAAAACCATACCCGTCCGAATCGATCGAGACGATCGATCCGAGTGTGACCATTGGAAGACCTAGCTAGCTTTGCTACGAAGTTTGGATCTCCAAAGTACAGCAGCCGCACACCATTGTCGCCGCCGATCCCGTGAACCAAGCCGCCGCCCATCTTGCCGCCGCCGGTTCCGGGGAGATTCTCTCCAAGAGAGATCTAGGGTTGTGGACTTTTCGTGGACTTCAAAAACACGTCGTCAACGAAGAGGGACACCTTAGTCTCCAAATGTAGTTTGTATCTCTTGTACATTCTAGTTTTACTTTTATTGTAAAGGAACGTTGGTTCCTAGTTGTAAGGGTTGGGTGCAACTCGTGTTGTTGGAGTGTTGACTCCTACGTGTGGAAGGGTTCCTTCCGATAGTGCAAGGATTGGATTTCAATCCTGTTGGTGAAGAGACCGAGTCGTCCCTTGTTGGGAGATAGGTCGAAGGGGGAAAGTGGATGTACCCAAATCGGGGAACCACTATAAATAGCTTATGTATTCTGTTTGCTGTGCTGTTTATTTTTATTGTGCAAGTACAATTTTAAATTCCGCAAAAAACGCTGCACGTCACCTATTCCCCCCCCCATAGGTGAAGATAGTTAACACTAGGTGGACTTTCACGGACTGTTCTATTTGGCATCGCAGCGTGTGCGGTCTGGCGGCTAGGCGACCTCGTGGTCAGGAGGCTTGCAGATCGGCGGCTAAAGCTAGCATTGGAATAAGGGGTAGTCCGCGCGGCTTGGGTTGCGGTCTAGCGACCTGGCGGACTGAGCAGACTCCATAGCAGTAGACCGGCGGCTAAATGTTTGAGTCCGCGCGGCTTGTGTGAACTTGTCTTGTCTTGTAGTTCTCTGCTTTCCCTTGGGTGGTTGTTTGGTGAAGCATGTCTCGCCATGTATGTCTCGTCTTGTAAAGAGGATTGATGTTAATCAATAAGACTCTTGTGCTGCATGTGTTGCTGGTTTATTGACTTCAGTTGAGATAACTCCTGCTCACTCCAGGTTCCAGGGAATTTTCCGCATGATCAAGGTGTGATCTTGATAGTCCTGAGAATATTAATTTGGCATCGGGATATCTCGTTGACACTGGAGAAAATTCAACGTGGTAGTAGAGCCAGGTTGTTGAATTTTAACAGGAAGATCCCCATTATTGCTGATTTATTTCAATATAGAAATCACACGACTGTGCGTTTTCTTCACGCACGATCAACGCGACCGTGCGTTGCCTACATAGCCTAAAAGCTGGTGATCTACCCCGGGACATGCGATTTGTTCTCACACAGGCTTTTTCGCCCGCGCGTGATCAAAATTGCACGACTTCGTGTTTTTGTCTAAAATTTTATGAAATTATCGCCCGTGCATTTTCTTCACACACGGTTGGATTCAACCGTGCGAGAACATAACACACTATCTGTCTTTTTGGCCTGGTTTTTCATTGATTTGTCGCTAACCGTGGGATTTGTCCTCGCACGGGTTGTTTCGCCCGTGCGTGTTCAAAATTTCATGGCATGCTGCTGTTCCAAGCCGAGTGATTTCTGCGTGACAAATTTCGCATGATGCACGCACGGTTGTGCGTTTTACCGCGCGTGCCTATTTTTCTGATCTTCCACTATATAAGCATAGGAATTCTCACTATTTCAGATCCTTTTTCCAAATTTGTGCCTACAGGTCTAGTTTCGCCCCCTTTCGCCTCTCCATCACCACCCACCATCAAGAGGTCATCTGACCATATTATTCTTTCAAATCATAGACTAGGAGATCCTCTTGGCCTCTCACATCGTCCGCTTGCCTCCAAGCTTCATTTCAAGTGATTTCTCATTGCCCTCGTGGAGTTCTCTGACGAGATCATGGACAAAGGTTATTGACGGAGAAGATGTGTACATTAGAAGAAGGTGACAGCTCTTCCAAACCCCAGACGGTAGTTGAAGCCCGAGCTTAAACAAGGTTTGACAACCCTTGATTCTGGCTATGAACCTACAATGAGTCTTCGTGCTTTGGTTGTATTCTCGCCCCCTCTTCGTTGTAGTGCATTTTCTCTTGAATGGTTTGGTTGTATGAACGATATTTAATAAACCCTAATTTGTTAATTTTCATGTATATGTGAGAATCTTTGGTGGTTTAAGCAAGTGAGGAGCACCTTGATCTCATTTCCATCCCGCCATAGTGAGTGTAGTTGTACTAGCAATTGTTAGTGGCGTGCATTGCGAAGAGGTGCTCTTGACCCTCAATCCACCGGTGTGAACCATTTCATCCACTTGCCTTCTCCCCCATCCGCCTATCGAAGCAGAGCATAACGGCCAGCATTAGCCTCCATCCACCTTACAAAGCGGTGATTGTGACCCGCATTATTTTAGTTAGTTTTTTTCAAAACCTGAATCAAAGATCTTTGTCACTTTGAAATTTTTATAACCAATTTTCCAATGATAGAATCTCGCGCCTCAACCTACGTTTCTTCGAGATCAATACTCGGGAAAATTCTTCCCGTTTTATATTACTTGAGCAACCGTTTCACTTATTGTTTGCTCATTATGTTTTTGTCATCGTTACCGGGAAATACAGTTGGCGTCGTGACTCTGTTATTCAAAAAATTAGTTGTACAAGATTCTAGTTGTTCTTGTTTGTTTGTTTATTCTATTTTATCCTTGTTTAAATTATAGGTTGCTCTAGTTTTATTTTGTTTTGTGTATTATTGTGCACAACAATGTTTTTTTTGTAATCCTGGCTACCTTTGTGCAATGTGGGTTGGATTTAATATACATTGCCATTAGTGCGGAAATGCCTCCCATGCTAGTGATAAATGTCCAATGGGACATATTAGCTCTAGTTTCCAAGGCTCAGTGTATCTTGCACCGATATTGTACGATACCTCATACACTATGCCTAAGTCCAATGTCTACTCTTCTGCACCACACGTGCTGTTTTTGACTTCATCTCCGGCCCCATTTGGACTGAAGAAGAATGCAAAATAGTGCTTCAGAGTAGTGACCATGCTCTGAAGGATTGTGCTGAGTATCTTTGCTAGTTGGATGAGGATGATGAGCCGGATATTCGAATCGTCTCAACTCATATCTATGACAGCACACCTACCACCTCTGGTTACGTTTCCGTGTCAACTTCATGTTTTGAAGGGAATGATGCGAAAGCGCCCACTATAGTTGTAGCTGATCAATGCCCCGACATGGTCACACTTCTCTCCCCTGTTCATATATCATCATGTATGGATCTGATTCTTTGTGAAGAGTCAGTGATTGATTTTTCTCAAAGCACTACTTCTTCTACTTCTGTGCATAATATCACAACAGTTTTGACATTGTTGTTGAGGATGTTTTGTAGGAAGAAGCAGGTACATGTAGTGTTGTGCCCATTCCTATGGAGGAGGTCGTTCTCCAAAGTGAGGAGGTGATTACCTCAACACCGGTTGAGGAAGTCCAATTTATGGAGGAGTCCACTGTTGATCTCATCGAACCTTGATTCTTGATGAGACCAACGATTATATACTACCTCAACTTAATGAGAGTGATACCGGGATCATCGCTGAAGACGAAATCCTTTTATGTCATTCTTCTAATTTGTTTCTTGATCCCATCCTCGTGTCTGATTCTTTGCAGGATTCAGCAGTATTACACGATGAAGGAATGGACCACCTGAAAGTGGAAATAGATATTGAGAATTCTTCATCATACTACATACCCCTACCCGACACTCAGTGCAGGTATTTATATTCAAGTACGTGGGTAACTGCTCCGTCACAGTATCAGTACCCTCGACCGAAACAGGTAATGATACAATTGCCTGCACATTTTAATTTCCATCGGCCAATTAGTTAGAATATTTCGGCTGCTAAATAAGACATGCTGGGAGGACAATAACTCCAGTAATTATCTTTCTTTTTCCCGCATATTTATTACACCTAATTTGATTTAGTTAGTTGTATTTCATTTTATTTTGCATATTTTCTTTTGTTTTGGCGGAGCTTACCCTGCAGGTATCTTTATTGGTTCGCGGTTGTTGCGACTTTGTTTAGATTTTCATGCATCTTCTAGTATGCTCATTTGTTGAGTATTGGGTAATCTCTTGCCTAGTCTTCTTTTTAATCTTACTTGTTATTTCATGTTTAGTATTGCTTGGATTAAGTCTGGTGGAGAGCTATCCTATTTGTTACCCACTCACGTGCACCATTTCATATACACATGAGAAGCACCATTTTATTTCGGTTTTATTTATTTTTTTTGCATATGCCACGTACACCACAACACCCACTTGAGCGAGCGCTTAACCATTATCACATCGTGAGTTAAATTCTTCATTTTGTGTGATTTCGGAAAATCCCTATGCTGGCGGCTTAGAATTGTGAGACAAAGTAAAATGTTGATTCCTTAGTGCTCCTAGTCGAGTACTCGCGTCTCGTATAGAAATTCAAGTATAACTAAATTTTCTTTATGCTCGTTGTTTATACTTTTTCTATTAGCATAAATATTGTTTATTCTACTCAAAAATTGGTGAATCCGGTGCGAACCTGACGGTAGCCTAAGGATGTGAGTAGACGGCCATTAGCCTCGTATTGCTCGAGTCGGGTGGAATGATGATCTTTCTCGATGGCTAAGAACTTGCCCCAAGCTTTTCTTGAAGCATGGGTATACAATTATAAGCTATTTTGTATTTTAAAAATTCTTTCTACTATATTTCTGTACACGTGAGTGTGATACTTTGCATTGTACTCCTTTCAGTTGCTATGCCAACAATTCCTTTTTCTCGCCCGCATGAGGGATGATTTGCTCAGGACGAGTAAATAGTTAAGTCTTAGTGAGTAAATAGTTTTCACTCACTTGTACTTCACTTTTAGTTGGATATTACTCATATTTCACTTGTTCGCATTTTCTCACAAAGTGCACATTTTAGGCATGTTGTGGTGTGCAATTGCGCACGTACTGTTTGGGGTACACACATGGTGCTGCCCAGCTTGTTATTATGTTGTTTTTTATTTCTGTTGTGTGTGCTGGAGGGGTGCTCTAGGATGTGATGTTGTTGTATAGGTGGGCAGATCTCTAGTACTGCTGATTTCTTTCCTATAGATATCGCATGGTCATGCATTTTCTTCACGCACGATCGATGCGATCGTACATGCGATGCTTACATAGCCCAAAAAGTGTGATCTGCCTCGAGCAGTGCAATTTGTTCTCGACGGGCTATTTTGCCCGTACCTTATCAAAATCACACAACCTCGTGTTTTTGTCTAAAATTTTATGAAATTATCATCGGTGCATTTTCTTCACACATAGTTGGATTCAACCATGCGAGAACAAAAATCACGATCTGTCTGTTTGACCCGATTTTCCATTGATCTCTATTGGAACCCTACTTTTGATTTGAGCTAGGTTCACTATTAGGATTGATTAGATGACCCAACATGTATAGTCTAGGGTCATAGGTTATTTATAGGGTCAAGGTCAACAACACATAATTAGATTGTCAGTACCCTCCTTCAGAAGAATTTAGAGACAAGACTTTAGAGGAAAAGCAGTTAAAAAGAATGCAGAAAAGTTGTTCGATGATAGCTGAACTCAGCTCAACGATCGTTGATCTCAGATCGACGAACTCAGAGTTCTTTCTCTGAGTTAAGCTCAACGAAATTTTAGCTGAGGTCGATGAACTGTGATCTCATATCAAAAGTTTAGCTCGACGAAGGACTATCTCAGTTCGACGAACTTGGAGCTCAGGGCGACGAAATCCTTACTGAGTTCGACTAACTCCTTCCAGGTTCTGTTCGACTAATCTTCTCTGCAGTTTCTCAGTTCGACTATAGTAGTTTGATTTCAAATTATATTATATTAAGACAATAATACTCTCATAATTAAAGCTCAATATTCTGAAGAATATAGTCGTTAACTGGCATCATTAATTATGGATTTCACAGAGTTATTGCTATAACAAATTTTCTAGGACAGTTAGGGAAATGCATTTAAGACTAAATTAGCCGTTCCAACTTCCAAAAATTATGTAGAGGATTTCAAGGAAAGAATTTAAAATTCAAATGTTTTTGAATCTACAATCAATTTATATAAAGTTATTTTAAGAAGATTAGAAGAAATCAGAAAATCAATAATCAGTCAACAAGATAGAATAGTGTACAAAAAAGTGAAGAACACAACACAGTTCTCATATACACAAAGTTTTTCATCAGCTTCAGGTTTTCAAGAGACAACAAATCAAAATCAGTCTAAAAGCTTGATGTAGAGCAATATCACCTTGAAGGCCAACACCTTGAAGCAAAGCTTCCACTCCTGATCAGATCCAAACGACTCAGGGGGAGCTTTGACATCATCAACAATCCACTAGTCTTCTCAGAGATTTGAGACAAAGAAGACAAAATCATTTTAATTTTTCTTTCACTGTGTATATGGATTTAACTCCCATCAAAAGTTAACCTTTTGGTTGGCAAGTCACCTGATCAAAAGGCTTTGGATTGGTTTTTGGGCACCTGATCAAAAGCCCAAAGGTTTGCTAGATCTCCCTTAGAGAAATAGATCTTCTTGTGACAGGACACCTGAGCAAAAACTTGTGGTGGCAGGGCACTTGATAAAAACCTATAGTGGATTCCTACCAGGGTGGTAGAAGAGTGGATGTACCCATATTTATTGGGGAACCACTTTAAATTCCTTGTGTCTCCTGGATTGCCCTTACTTCTTTCTATTTGTGTGCTGTGATAGTTTTATTTTCTTATATATTTATTTATCACCTACTTTAACTTTGTTGTAAGACTAATTAAAATTTTAAATACACTATTCACCCCCCTATAGTGTAAAGGAGATCTATCCCTCACTTTCAATTGGTATCAGAAGGAGGTTTAGGTTTCTTGGTTGTACAGGCTAACACCTGAACCATAAGATCTGATAGATTTTCTCTTTACCTAGAAGTTTATCATGACACAAAATAAAGAGTATTCAAGCACCAGACCTCCAGTGTGCAATCTGAATAAGTTTGCACTTTGGAAGGTAATGATAAGAATTTACATGAATTCTATTGATGAGGACATCTATAATTCTATTTTGACAGGACTACCACTATTAGTGGCAACAACAAGTACAAGTGCTGTACCACCACTTGAGTGGACTGAAGCTCAAAAGAAGGCCAAGATTGCTGATGCCAAAGCAATGAACATTCTAGCCCAGACTATATCAAATGACATATTCAAGAAAGTTGCTAAATTCTCTTTAGCAAAGGAGATCTGGGTTTCTCTTAACACTATGGTAGTAGGATCTGCAGATGAAAGAAAACACAGGAGATCACATCCGATCTCTCAGTATGAGAACTTCAATAAGGAAGAAGCAGAATCAGTTACAGATATGTACAATAGTCTCAGCCTCATAATCAATGAGATGAAATCATTGGACAAGGATATCACACTGAAAGAGATAAATGACAAGATCCTTATGTGCTTCTCTAACACAGAAGGATCCTTATGTGCTTCTCTAACACATGGGATTCAAGGATCTGGCCAATCAAAGAAGCTAGAAGCCTCAATGAAATGTCTACAAAGACCTTGTTGGGCAAGCTCAAATCTTATGAGCAGCTCATCAGGACTAGAGAAGCTGAACAAAGAACCTCTTCTTTAGTAAGGAAAGAGCAAAGCATTGCTTTTAAAGAAACTGAAGAAGCAGAATCCATTCCAGACAATGAAGATCTAATGAGTCTCTTGGCTAAGAGATTTTACAAGATGACAAGAAAGGACTTCAAGAGAAGATCAGCTAGAAATGATGATAAGACAAGATATGACAAGACTCCTACTAAAGAGTTTGTCTGTTATGGGTGCAGAAAACCTATAAATATACTTCCAGCATGTCCAGAGAACCAGAAGAAAGAGAAGAAGAAGGAGAAGCACTCTAAGAGGTATACTCACAAGCCTCCTTAAACAAACATAAGAAGAAGGGGAGGGGCTTTGTTGCTGAAACATGGAGTGAATCAGAGGATAAATCTTCATCCAGCTTTAGTGAGGATGAAGAATAAGCTAAGGCCAGAGAGGTCTGCTTGATTTCAATCAATGCATCTTGTAGTAACTCTGAAGTTGCTAATTCAGAAGCTGACAACTCAAAAGATGAGTCTGTATCAGAAGAAGTTCAAGTAATTTCTTCTTTTGATTTTACTTCAGTTCAATTTAAAACTAAATTTAAATTATTATGCAATGATTTAATTAAATCTGATAAGGAAATCAAACTTTTCAGAGAAAAGCTAATTGAATTTGATAACCCATTTTCTAAAAATATTAAACTCAAAGATGATCTAGATAATGCTTCAGAACAGATAATATCTTTGAAAACTAAATTATCTGAGGCTAAGGAATTTCAAAAATCCCTTAATGGAAAAAGTATCGAATTGATGAATATCACAAGTACAGTCAATGTCAGGATTAATGACAAACTAGACTTGGGGTCTTCATCTAGTCAGCCTCCTCTATTACAGAAAAATATATTATTTACTCCTGTTAAATTCATTTCTGAAAAAGGAAAAGAAAAGGTAGAAGACACTAATAAAGAAACAGAAGTTTTATATAAGACTAAACAAAATAAAAAGAAAATTTTTAATAAAAATTATGTTCAACATGTTTCGTCAAACCAAGCTCGACGAAATGAATATGGTTCCTCGAACTCAGATCGACGAACTATGAACGCAGACTTTCAGTATAATTATTCGTCTAACTGTGCTTGATGAACTCAATATGGTTCGTAGAACTACGATCGACAAACGTGTGGCACAGAGAATGAATACTTTCATTCTGTGAACAAAGTTCAACGAACTCATCCCTATTCGTCGAACGCAGATCGTCAAACTTAATATAATTTGTCGAACCCAGTTTCTTATAACAAAAACTTTAATTCTTTTTAAAACTTTAATCAAAATCAAACCTTCATCAATCCTTTTACTCAGAGGATTATTCATCCTAGGATATATCATCCACTAGGTTTTATGCACCAACCTGAATTTTCTTATATCTGTAGTTATAAATATGAAAGAAATCAAGGACCCAAGGTTACCTGGGTCAAGAAGACCTTACCTATTTTTATGTGGGCGAAGAACTGTCCTACCACAAAGGAACAGTGGTATCTGGATAGTGGGTGCTCTAAACATATGACTGGAAGTAAAGCAAATCTAACAGACTTGAAGTCAAAGTTTGGAACAAAAGTAATATTTGGAGACTCCAACTGTGGACAAATAAAGGGCTATGGTAATGTCAAAGTTTTAATAGTTACCTTCATGAAGGTAGCTTATGTAAGTGGTCTCAAGCATAACCTAATATCCATAAGTCAATTATATGATGAAGGTTATCAAGTATCATTCAATCACTCTTCTTGTATTATTACTTCTGATAAAATCAAAACTGTTTTAACTAGAATTAGACAAGAAAACATATATGTAGTTAATTTCAAATCTGCTAATTCAGAAATTTGTTTATTTAACCAAATCAGTAACTCTAATGAATTATGACATAAGAGACTAGGTCATGTAAACCTTAGGAATATTGCTAAATTATTTAGGGAATACCTTGTTGGAGTACTCTGCAGGGCTTGTCAATTAAGCAAGAACACTAAAAATAGTTTCAAATCCATTAATAAAAGTGATTCACCCATTATTTTGTACTTGCTACATATGGACCTTTTTTGGCCCTATAGCTGTACAAAGTTTGGGAGGAAAGTCATACACTCTAGTTATTGTTGATGACTTCTCTAGATTCACTTGGGTGTTCTTTCTAAGAAATGAGCTAGATAACTTTAAGATTCTTACAAACTTTCTTAGGAACATCAAGATTGAGTACTCTACTTAGGTTGCACTGATCAGAAGTGATCATGACATCGATTTTGAATCTCTTCTGATGAAAGCATTTTGTGAGAAGAAAGGTATCAGACACTGTTTTTCTGCTCCTACAACTCCTCAACAAAATGTGGTAGCTGAAAGGAAAAATAGAACCCTTATTAAATCTGCTGGGATATTGCTTGCAGATGCTTATTTACCCCTATCCTTTTGGGCAGAGGCTATAAGCACAGCAAACTATGTTCTTAACAGATATTTAATACATAAACTTAAGGGTAAGACTCCCTATGAATTACTTAAGGGGAAGCAACCTGAAGTAGATTATTTTAGAGTTTTTGACTATAAATGCTATATTCATAATAATAATAAGAAACACTTAAGAAAATTTGAAGCCAAAACTATAGAGGGAATTTTCCTTGGATATTCCCAAGTCAGTAAGGCTTATATGATATTTAACAAATCAATATTAAAAATGGAAGAATCTGTACATATATCCTTTGATGAAGCTAACGTGTTTTACATGAAGAAGGATTCTTCTACCAGATTCACTTTGCAGGTACCCTATCTGTCTGAGAAGTTGGATGATTTAAACTTTACCTAAGATGTTATATTATATCCTTCTCAACAGATTGATGAAGATAGTGAAGAAGAAATTATGGAAGCAGGTGAACCCACAACAACAAATATAATTCCATAATAAGAATTACTTCCACAAGCTGTTGATGAACCAACTCCACCTGCTGATCTTGTCACACTTAGAGATCAACTCATATCTCAAGTGATTGGAGAAATATCAGCCGGTGTGCAAACAAGGAATCAGCTCAATCAAGATCTGATGCATGCTTGCTTTATTTCTCAAATTAAGCCCCAATCCATAAAAGATGCAGAGCAAGATCCCCAATGCATTATTTCAATACAAGAGGAACTCAATCAATTTGAGAGGTGTAGAGTTTGAGATTTAGTTCCAAGACCCAAAACTACGCAGTCATTGGAACCAAATGGGTCTTTAGGAACAAATTGAATGCTCAAGTATTAATTGTAAGGAATAAAGCAAGATTGGTAGCCCAAGGATATTCACAAGAGGAAGGCATAGATTATAACTAGACTTTTGCCCCTGTTGCAAGATTAGAGGCTATCAGGATATTTTTTGCATATGCAGCATTCAAGAAGCCCAAGGTATATCAAATGGATGTCAAAAGTGCATTTCTAAATTGAGAACTAAAAGAGGAAGTATATGTTGAACAGCCACCAGGTTTTATCTCTTCAACTCATCCCTCTGATGTTTTTAAGCTTCATAAAGCTCTTTATGGTCTAAAGCAAGCTCCAAGAGCTTGGTATGAGACCTTAACTAGCTTTCTTTTAGAGCATAAGTTCATTAGATGCATTGTAGATAGGGCTTTATTTATTAGACGTCATAAGTCAAAACTTTTTCTAGTATAAATATAATTAGATGATATAATCTTTGGTTCTACTGATTTCAAACTGTGCAAAAAGTTTTCTGTCCTAATGCATTCAAAGTTTGAAATGAGTAGCATGGGTGAACTATCCTACTTCCTTGGTCTTCAAGTGAACCAAACCCCTGATGGTATCTTTATATCCCAATCTAAATATACTAAAGAGCTACTTGAAAGATTTGGGATGTCAGATGCCTTAGCTAAGAAAACACCCATGCCCTCCAATGCTGTAGTTGATTCTGATGAACAAGGCAAACCAGTTGATCAGAAAAAACATATAGGGCTATTATTGGGTCCTTATTGTATCTTACAGCTAGTAGGCCAGACATTATGTTTGCTACTTGTATTTGTGCTAGATTTCAAGTCAACCCTAAAGAATCACACCTTATTTTACTATAAAGGATTTTAAGATATATAAAGCATTGTCATAATCTAGGACTCTGGTATCCTACTGAGTCAAGATTTGAATTAACTGGATTCTCAGATGCTGACTGTCACGATCCGCATTTTCTCTGTATTAAATAATACATCAGAGTAAGAGAAAATATACATCGTGATGCCACTTCGTACAGGGGACAACTACAGACGCTCAGGCAACTCGTCCTCACATTTACTATATGTAAAAGACTTATGTAATTAAGTTTAAAAATACATATAAGTTCTTTGGGTTTACTGACCGCGTCTCTCGGTCGGGTGGATCACTAGTCCATAGGTGAGAAAATATATAAGTTTGCGCAACGGAAAATACTTAGTTTGATTCATTTATTATCCTATATGAGAATGAAAGCCTAGCATAATGTAATGATGATGTGACTGAGCTCGATGAACCACAAACTGAGCACGACGAACTTTGATTTTCTCAGCAGTCTCAACACTTTTTACCTTAGTCAGTTTTTCTCTTACTTTAGCTTGACAAGCGTTGAGCTGAGATCGACGAACTGTAAGCTGAGCTCGACAAAATTCAACCTGAGCTTGATTAAAGTTGAAACATGAACTCTTGTGCTTATCCCATAATATGTTGAGTTGCTCTTGATGTTCAGTGAGCTGAGTTCGACAAACTCTGAGCTGAGTTCGACGAATTTTGAGTTTACTGCCCAACTTATTTTTCTTCACTTGTCCAATCATGGACTACCTGCATGCATCAACTAAATAACACATCAAATACATTATGTGTGTATGTTATTGACCCGTTTGACTTCTTACAAATCTGGGATATTGGGACTAATAGACCTGACAATTAATTTCTCAGAGCAAGGTAACAGCAAGAGCAAGTATCTGTTCATTCTCGATCTGATTTGAGTCTGTTTTTTTCTAATCTGATCTGGGTTAGGATATTCGATTTTACTAGATTAGGTGTCTTAAGCTAGGTCCTTGATAAGTTGTTTGTTCGTATCGGTAGAATATTACCCCAAAATAGTTTTGATAAGGGAATATTTTCCTAGTTTGTGATATCTTAGGCATGGTTATGACTAGATATCCGTTTGTTTTGTAGAAATGTCGACCAAGCATATTGCGATGAGGTCGACTCCCCAATCAGAGGGTGAGTCTTCTGGTGCCCAGAGCAAAGTAGTGATTGAAGGACTACGATATAGTTATGAGGCCTTGACAAGGAAAATGGTGGACATGCAATCACAGATACAATCGTTGTTTGCTGTCGTCGCCAGACAGCGGACTAGAGCACAGGACCCTGATATGGGTCAAAATGTTCCTACTCCTCCTACTGCTCAAGTAACCCCCAGTTGCACTGCCACCAGAGATGAATTTCATTTCTCACTTCCAGTGACTAGGACCTCCTACGTATGATGTTAGGGCAGACTTCATGGCGTCGGATGACTGGATCATCGCCATTGAAGAAATGTTTTCTTATTCTGGCATTTCCTCCGATCAGAAGGTGATGATTGCGGCGTACCAGCTCAAAGAACTTTCGAAGAGTTGGTGTATTAGAGAAAAGGAGAATCTTACTGATGGGTGCTCTTGGGATTCGTTCAAGAGTAGGTTACAGAAAACATTTCTGCCATCAGTGGAGCAAGAATGTCTGATGAACAACTTTTTACACCTGAAGTACAGGCAACTCACTGTTAGTCAGTATGACATCAAGTTTAGCAAGCTCAGTCATTTTCTCCCCAAATCTGGTAGCGTCCGAAGAAAGCAGAGTAAAATGCTTCCTGGGTGGTCTGAGGTATGTCATCTAGTAGTTGGCTAGCACGTACAAATCTGAGACCTTTGCAGAAGTATTATAAGTCGCCTTGAAGGTTGAGGAGATAGTTAATGCGAAGAATCGGGGATTGCATGCAAAGAAGGACAAGAGGAAATTTGATGATGGTGGAAGTACTAAGGCATCTTGCCCTGCAACGAAGAAGGATGGAAGGGGAGCGTTTAGCTTCAATGGTAAGACAGAACACCCTTTTGAGAAGTGCTTTAAGAGACTGGATGCGCAGAAGCAGTCTCAGGTACACGCGATCCAGGATGTAGCAAAGGGAAGCCATGTCTGTACTTATTGCCAGAAGAGTGGGCACGATGCGGTCCGTTGTCACAAGAAGGCTGGAGCTTGTTTTCTCTGCTGCCAGAAAGGGCACATGAGGGCTAATTGCATGCTAAGCCAGCCTGTGTTGCATGAAGTTCCATCGCAGACTCTGCTGCCGCCCTCGCCTAACATGGATAATGGAATAGGAAAGTTGAATGTGCTGACCAAGGAGGAAGCTCAATCATCGAATCAAGTGATCTCAGGTCAGTCTTCGACTCAGCTAGTAATCTCTTATGATAGATTTATGGTTTCTGCATTTTAGTTGTGTGCGCAATGTGTTTAGGTGAATTTAAGGTGAAGAATAATTGGGCGCGCGTTCTGTTCGATTCGGTTAATACTCACTCCTTTATAGCAAGGAGTTTTGTAGACCAACATTGTTGGGTTCTCGACCAGTTGGACACTTCCCTGAATGTCAAATTCCTTTCAGGAGAGCTGGTGATGTCAAGTCAGGGTATCCTAAAATGCCATATCTTCCTAGATGGATTTCTAGCCTTTGCGGATCTTAAGGTGTTAGACTTGGAAGACTTCGATATGATTTTGGGCATAAACTAGCTGTCCAGCTATGATGTCGTCATTTAGTGCAAGCACAAGCACTTCGATTTCAAAGGTGACAAAGGCCAGCCCATGAGTGTGCATGGTTTGCCCGAACGTCTCTCTTGGCCAAATCCTTGTATATTACGCTTCCCAACACCTTCTTTTGGCTAGATCTGCGACGTGAAGTAAATTGGAAGACCGATTGGAGTAGAAACCGAGGCAAGTGGTGTTCTTGCTCTCCCTCTTTCCCCTTTTCTTAAAAAAGGTTTTGCCATATTTTTTGGGTTTGACATGTTTAAATTTCCTAGAAACTTGTCTTTGAATGTCTAATTTATTTTTCTTGGATTATGACATGTGTTTCACCTAGAACCATTACTCCCAATCTTTATCCCGTAGGGTGGGTAAACAAATGTAGTGGTCGTGTCACTTTAACTATCAAGTCATTTTGATCGATGCGACACCTTGTGCGTCCCTTTGTTTTGATCTTATCGTATCCTTACATAGTCCAAGTCGTTTGTTGACTCTCTTTGAAATCTCGTCGGGTAAGTCCTAGTTGGTAAGTGTTCTTTCGATGTGTCGGTCTCATTAAGAGTCGATTTATAGTCTATCGACCATTAGTCTATGATGAATAAAAGAAACTCTGCGTGTATAATTATGTAACTAAAGAAAACTCTGATGGTCTGTACGCATTGGGTTTTCTCCCTCGGCACAGTGCCTTATGGTTGAGTATGTGCGTGTTATGGACCGTCATCCCCGGCACATTACCTTAGCTATTAGTTTGTGCGCGTTGGGGTTTCTCCCTCGTCATGGTGCCTTATGGCTGGGTTTGTGTGCGTTATGGACCTTTTTCCCTGGCACAGTACTCTTTCCTATTGAGCTGATCAGTCTCATTTAAAATGATGAATAACATGAATAATAAAGAAAGCTGAATGCATGAACTTCTGATGTTTGACACTCTATTCTGTCCAGCTGTTATGATTATTCTTTCTTGCTCTGCTAGATTTACTATTTTGTTTTCGTTATAGTCATCTTGTAGATTTTCGTTCACCTTGAGGTTTGTTTGGTCTAATTTTTCTTTTTGCACCACTTATAACTTGCTTATGAGGTGTTCTTCTTCTGAATGTCTTAGGTCCAGAGCAATAGCAGGTTTAGCTGACAGAGTTATGCTTCTAGTGCTGCGAGTTGCTACAGCCATTTGTTTCCACCTCAGAGCATTGAGGTAGTTGCCTTTGTTTAGACTTGTCAGATTTTCCTATGGGTTCATGTTAGTTGTTGGCGCCCATAGTCTTAGACTTTTCTTTGTTTGACTACTTGCTGCCTTTACTACGATTACTTTTGCTAGTTTGATGCTTGCTCTCTGGGAAGGATTTATGTTAGGATGTATATAGTTACTTTTAAGTATACAAAACTGCATTCTGGAATATTGACATGACATGACTTTTTAACTTCAAAACTTAAGACTTTTAAGCACTATAAAAGTTTTTTTTTATTTAATTAAATTGGGAAGATAGCATTGAGACAGCTGAAGACAACTGAGAAGATAGCGTTAAGACCGCTGAGACAGCTGAGAAGAAAGTGTTGAGACAGTTGAGATAGCTGAGAAGATGACGTTGAGATGGCTGAGACAGTAAAGACAAATTACCTGGATTTTTTCTAACTCTAGAAGTATTGAGTGAAGCAGGTTCACTCAACGCTTCTAATAAAGAAGGAAGCGCTGGGACAGTTAAGAAGAAAACCACTGAGACAGTGAAGTGCAAAAACCGCTGAGACAACAGATAAGAAGAAAGCGCTGAAACAAAGGATTGTCTCAGCTGATAAATGGAAAATCGCTGAGACCACTGAGACAAAACCGCTGAGACGTTTAAGTGCAAAAACCGCTGAGACAGGAGATAAGAAGAAAGCACTGAGACAAAGTCTTGTCTCAACTAATAATGAAAAACCGCTGAAACCCCTGAGACAAAATCTTTGAGACAAAGCCAGAGAATTTTCTAAGTCCAGAAGAGCTGAGAGACAAGGATAATGGCGTTGAGTGTCTTAACATCACTCAACGCTTGATGGGATTCTGGAATATTTTCTAAGTCAAGATGTTGATGACCACTGCTAACGTCATCAAAGTCAAAATTGTAAGAAGCCGTTGCGGGAAAGCTGCTACAGCGCCGAAAGATGTTTTGTCACTTTCTGATGGAGTTGGCTCTCGCCAATCCTTGGTGGGCCCACATACTATGGTGCCATTGATTCAAATCAATGAATATAAAGGGGAAGTAAAAAATGGATTAGGGTTAACGAATCAAACGAATACTAGGGGATTTAACACAGAAAATATAGAAAGAGAAGAATAAAGAGGCGGCTGGACATTTTCTTCCCCATCATGCTTGAAAGGTAAAGTACAGCCAAGATAGCCTGAGGGAAGATAAAGATAGCTGAAGCACTTCAAAGCTCAACAAGTTAGTTCTATTACGAATAATGTAGCTGATTCATCTCTTCAGTAAGATGGAAGCTGCTCATCTGTGCAGCAGTAAAAAGTGATAGCTATAGAAGAAGGATGATTCCTTCTACAGCAAGTGAGCTGGACTGAAATCTGCTCTGTCCAGCAAAGTTGACTCAGAGTTTTTTCTCTGAGGCAGTTATTTTATTTTCTTCAACTGACAGTTTTATTTCATGTAGGATTCAGGTTTCCTGAATCTGAGTGTAGGGAACTTTGTGCCTGAGCTGTTGGTGATAAATTTGTCACTGAGGTAGGTGCCATGTTGGGACAATGAGGTAGGATCCAAGTGAGGATCTGAGCTGCAGCACTTAAGTGCCTGAGGTAGGAGAGTGCTGCTCTCTGAGGTAGGATCCAAGTGTAGATCTGAGGTAGGGCTGTCCTCCCAGCCTGAGTGTAGGGCCTTGTACCCGAGGTAGGTGATCAGTGGATCACTGATCTGTAGGTGACAAGATTGTCACTGAGATTGTAGGCCTTGGAAGAGGCTGAGCTGTAGGTACCTGAAAGGTACTGAGTTGTAGGAGTGCTGCAGCACTCTGTGAGGAGGTCCATGTGCCTGAAGCTGTAGGGCTGAAAAACCTGATTGCAGGCCTTAGAAATAAGGCTGAGGTATGTGATCTCTAGATCACTGAGCTGTAGGAGTTCTGTAGAGCTTTGAGTAAGGAATCCTTGTGATTCTGAGTTGGATTCTGAGAAGAATCTGTGTGTAAGGTTGTGGGTCTGAGGTGTAAGCTCTAAGGAGCATAATTGGAGGAGTTTGTGCCGAGTCCAATAAATTAGTTGGATAGTTGGGAGGGAAAGTGGATGTAGCCAATTGGGGAACCACTATAAATTCTTGTGTTTGCTGTGTGTGCTTGTTTTTCTTTATGATTACAAGATATAAGGACAAGCTCTAGATAGAACAATTTGAAAATAGCAAAAGATTTATAAAAAGCTTAAATACCTATTAACCCCCCCCCCCCCGCCCCCCGCTACGTGATTAGCTAACCTAAAGTTAAAAAACTTTAAAGTGGTACAAGAGGGAGGTTACTCAAAAAGAATTTAACAATCTGAGTATACCTCCAAGGTTAGCTAAAAGATAAGTAATGGGATCTAGTGTAAACTATAAGGAATTGAGAGCCATGAAGTTTCCAATCTGCAGAAAGGAATGGTTTGGGCTCCAGAAGGAAAGGGTCAGGCTATTCATGGAAGCTGCTGACCCTAGGATCTATCTCATAGTCCAAGAGGGACCCTTCATCCCAATGAAGGTCTCTGTTCTGGATGCCAACATCCAGACTCCCAAATCATATGAAGAAATGAACAAGGATGCGCTCCTTCTTGCCTCCATGGACAAGAGAGCTCAGAATATCATTGCTAGTGTTGTAGATGATTCTACATTCCAGAATCTGGTGCACTACAAGACATTCAAGGAGATGTGGGACACCCTAGTGGTGTTCATGGAGGGTTCAGAAGAGGTGAGGGATGACAGGAAATCCATGCTCAACCAGGAGTATGAGGCCTTCAGACAAGGAAAGTCTGAGGGCATCACTGAAAGTTTTAAAAGATTTTTCAGAATAGTAAATGAACTTATAACTTATTGAAGGTTATTCAGCACCTATGAGCTGAATGACAAATTTCTCCAGTCCCTCACCAAAGATTGGACACAAAGATCCGTGCCATCATGGAGATGGGCAGGCTAGCTGACACACCACCTCCAACCCTATTTGGAAAGTTACTGTCCTATGATATGCAGCTTACTGCAAGGAAGGAAGAAGATAAGAGCATCAAGTCACAGAGCAAGGAGAAATATGTGTCTTTCAAAGCTAATGCTTCTACTAAGAGCATAAGGAAGATCTCTCCAATGAGGAGAACTGCTGTGTCAGAATCTGAGAGCTCAAGTTCTAGCTGATCTAACATCCATACATCTGATGAGGACCTTACTGCCTTCTCCAGGAAGTTTCAGAAATTATGAAGAAGGGACATTGGAAGAACATAAGGCCATCTTCCTCCTCTCAGCACAGAAGGAAATCCTCTAAGGAGGACAGGTATGCTCCTAACTCTAATAAACAATCTTCCTCTAACATTATTTTATTTTGCTGCAGCAAACCTAGGTATGTAATTGCTGACTGCCCAATGAAGAGGAAAGAAGAAAGAGTGAAGAAGCACCACAAGGGAAAGAAGAAGGAGAAGTCCCTTGTGACAAAGAAGGAGAAGACCTAGTCCGACTCTTCCTCTGAGTCCGACAGTGAAGAAGATGAAGCCTACATTGGGATTATTATTGTTTCTTAAGAGGAACCTGAAGAGTTCCCTACTGCTAGAATAGGGATCAGGGCCCGACTGTCACACTCAGATAATGACTCAGTGGTGGATGAAGATGGAGAATGAGATGTTCAATGCCATGGATTAATGACAATGATAGATGAAGAAAGCAGCCAGGATCTGCCTGGTCAGACTCAGTATATGCTAAACAACATTCTTTAATTTCTAGTAAAGAGGCTGACTCAGTCTCTGAAGCTCAATCATCAAGAGATGAAGGGGATTCAGACTCTGAGGATGATGTAAACTCCATAATTGCCAATTATGGAGAACTTCTTGAGGCTTTCAAGAAATGCAAGCTACTTGACAAGAGACAGGTAAAAGAGCTTCTTAGTCTTAAAAGCAAGTGTGAAGACCAAGAAAAAACCCTCACTAACATGGCTGAACATGAAGGCCAGCTCAAGGAGATCATTGACAGTGAGTTTGTGATAAGAGTCTCAAATGAGAAACTTTTCTAGAAACTTGAAAAAGATCTCATTAATGAGAAATTGATGGTGACAAAATTTTCTAAGCCAAACACTGTGCTACACTTAATTGATACCCCCCTTACCCAAGCTGGTAAGAAAGGGCTGTGATTTAAGGGACCTGCCAGACCTTCCAATTTAAGAGAAAAGGGAAAAGGGAAAAGGGAAGACACCAGTTGTGCCTCTAGCCTCATTGACTCAAATTCCTTTTCAGAAAGTGTTGTTGCCTTCTAACAAGTATGACCATGAAAGCTGTTATGGTCACTAGGAGAATGACAGATCCACTGGTATGGACCAAGGTGGCCCTAGCCATGGTGGAAGGTATAACCATGTGAAAGCCTTTAAGGCTTCCCATGAGGAAATCCAAATGGCCAATCCTGGACCATTTGTTTTTGGTGCCCCAGCCCCAAAACTCAAAGATATTGCTGCTGCTAAAAATCTAAATCATCCAGCAAAAGTTGTGACTCAAAGTGAGTCTTCTGGAAGGACTGGAATGGCAATCTCAAATTCTATCAGATGCATGTTAGCTGAAAAGAGACATATAGCTAGTGGTTCTTAGAGAAGACCAGCACAGCCAGCTAAAAGTCTGTCCTTCAGTTAAATTGCTGCTGAAAGAAGGTATAAGTATAGAGCAGCACATCTCCCCACTATTCAGGAAGCAGTATAGCAAAATGCTGGTCCCAAACAAAAAAGGAGATATAATATCTATGAGTGTTGGTGTTATGGCAAAGTGGGCCACTATGCTGTAGATTGCTACACAATACCTTAGTGTCCAGAGGTTTCCAACCGGTCAAGAATTTTGCAGGAAGGCATGGTTATTTCAAGGCTAATGTGAACCTAGGACCCAACAGAAATTGGGGTCCTAAGGTAAGGTGACTTGCATTCTTTTTAGGTTAGTTCAAGTACCAAATCCCCTAAATGGTACTTGGACAGTGGATGTTGCAGGCACATGACTGGAACAAAGGAGCTATTGAAGGAGTACACTCCAGTAAAAAATGGATCGAAGGTCATTTTTGGAGGCTCAGAGAAGGGGATAACCAGAGGCTATGGTAATATCTCAAATGACATAATCACCATCACAAATGTTAACCCCGAAATCGGCGATCCTTCCCAAGGTGGCTAGCTCGCTAGTCGCGGCTTGATCCAGGTTCCTCCTGGAGGTCGCTTCTTAGGTTGGGCGGACAGAATTATCTGTCTGCTCAGGCCGTACGGCTTGAGCGGTCTCAGCGATCTGACTGCCCAGGCCGCACGCTTTGTTCCCTTGGTCGGCAGGGGCTGCATATTGCTTCTTCAGTCCACCCCTGCATGTCGTGCTCCTTTTCAGCTTAACCGCAAGCTTGTCTCCGCAGGACTCTCTTTGCCGGACTCGGTTCCCTGTCCGCCCAGGCCGGCAATAGGCCTCGTTCCTTTGTAGGAATTGGGCTCTTCCAGCTCACTCCTGCAGGTCGCTCTTCAAGAACATCAGAATGCTCAAACCGCCAAACAAGAGTGGCGACTAGCCACCAAGCCGCCAGCCATCTACCTCAGCTTCCACCTCGCCATCTCGCGCGGCCTGCCTAGTCAGTCTGGCAGGTCACTTAGCCCTTGTCACCCAGCAGTGTGGGCAGCCAGCTTCATCAGTCCGCTTAAGAGTGCGGACACTCCAGCTCCCCGTCTACCCGCAAAGACGAACAACAACGTACCGTTCATCGCGAGCTGGGAAGACTCGAAGTGCAGTCAAAACCTTACAGTCCGCCTACAACGATGAACCCCAGCTCTAGCTCAGCAGCAAGCCTCTTCGTTCTAGCATAAGCGGACTCAGCTCGTCAGCTGATGCAGACTCCGTAGACTCAGCAGACTCTCCATCCAGCCCGCCATTTCTCATCTCCAGCACCAGCTTCTCTCCAGCAGCAGGGCCAACCTCCTCAGCCTGTACAGTTTGGCGCGGGCTCGACCAATAGTGGCAGATTCCTCACAATCCGCCAAGTAGCAGAACCTCGTCCAAGCAGTCCCAGACCGCATTGCCTCATGCGGACTCAGTGGACTCAGCGGGCACTCCTCAGCTCGCACCCTTAGTGCAAGCCTAGTTCAGCAGGGCGGATTCAGCGAACTCGCCATGCAGCCCGCCACTCCATAGCCTCCAGCATCCGCCTCCCCAGCAACAGGCGGTCTTAGATCAACAGCGGCGGACTCTGTGGACTCTCCTCACAGTCCGCCACTCAGTCTCCCAGTTCGCCATCAGCAGCACCAGCTCTGGAAGCAAGCCCAAGTCCAACCGGCCTGTTGCGGACTCATTGGACTCCTTCCTCTTCTTGCTCCAGTTACCGTCTCACCGTGGGTAACACCACTGCAAGCCGTTACCTCCTCGGGCCTATAAATAGACCCCCAGACCTCTCATGGAGTGGAGGTGGAGACACCCCGGGAGGTCTCATCATCGCCAAGGTGCTCATGCTCGAAGTCAGGCCACAGCAAGCTCGACCCCTGCGGACTCCTTTTCCCAGTACGTCGCTTCTCTTCTCTTAGCCGCGCGCGGCCTGCCGGCCTTAGTTCCCAGTCCGCGCGGCCTGTTGACCTGGCTCCTCAGTCCGCGCGGCCTCTTCTGGCACTCCTTCCTTAGCCGCCAGCTTCCTTCTTATACCCCCTTTATTGCTTTCTTGTAAAGTTGTATTAGCATGCAGTAACTCTCACTATTAATCAAAGGAAAGTCCGTCGCAAGAGTGGCATTTAATCCACGGCGGGTGAAGTCTGCTGTTGCTGCTGCTAGCGGCCCCTCTCACTTCTTCTTAGCTCATCTCAACTCCCTCAGCTCCAGCCTGCAAGCATAACCGTCTGCTCGACAGCTCCTGATCAACCTCCTCTCTTTCTCATTAGCCTTCCCGGCTGCTCTCAGCAACCCTCTCCTCTATCCCCACAACCCTCGAACAAGAGCATTCTCCACTCTCGAGCACTCAGAAGCTTCATATTTCCCCGCAACCTTCATCCTCTTCCTCTCATAGCTTGTGAGATCGAACACCCCCTCCGTATTAACTAGGCTGTGCCATTTTCGCGCATCAACATTTAACACACGACCTTAAGATCCGAACAGACGGTGAACAGCGGCAGTTAACCATGTCAGATCATCATTCAGCCGAGAACCTTGCTCAATCAAGTCCCAAAGATGATCGTCTCTGGGAGGCCTTTGAGCAACCGCGTCGTGAGAATGCTCAGCAGTTCCAAGCCATCAACCAAATCCTTGTTGCAATCACCCACCAGTTACAGACAAAACCTACAGCAGCTCCAGCTGGTTCGATCAATCCAGCACCAATACTGCAGCATCAACAATCTTATCCTCCAACTTGCCCGTCGGTCTACCCTCCTTACACAACAACCTTACAGCAAGGGCCTGCAGCCCCTCTGCGACCTCAAGATGAAGAGTTTGCTGCTCGCCAAAACTTCTTCCAGGAAGCAGCATGGGGAAGTCCTGCTAGATTTCTCAACTTTCAGGGAAGTCATTCTTACGCTTCAGCTTATGCCATTGCTCATGCAGCAACTTATCCCTTTTATCCTCCTACTTCTTTTGCAGCTGCAGCTTATGCTCCCTTTTATCCGTATATTATAGGAGAGCAGGAAGAGCCTTCGCCGTTTGTAGAGAATGTTCGCCACGAACATACTCCAGCAAACTTCAGAGAGCCCCGGCTACCAATCTACACCAGAGAAACTTATCCAGTGAAGCTTCTGCAAGCATTTGAATCAGTCGTTGCTCTCAAAACTCTTTCAGATGCAACTAAGTGCAAGCTCCTTGTCACAACCTTTGATGGGCAAGTGAGGGACATGTTCTATGGTCTTCGCCCTCACTCCATCACTTCCTTTGATGATCTACGAAGTGAGTTCTTGCTCAGATTCTCTACTTCCATCAAGAGAAATGGCGGTCCTGAAGCCCTCTTTGAGATCAAGCAACGTGGAAATGAAACTTGTCTTAGTTTGTGGATCGATTCAAAAGAGAAATTTTAGACATCGAGATTGCTGATCAAGAAATATATCGAGTGGCTCTTATCCACGGTCTTCGTGACGGGCCGCTCAAATTTGAAGCCAATGTCCGAGCTCCAAGAACATATCAAGAGTTGATTGCATTAACCAACTCATACATCCGCGGTGAAAAGAGCAACCCAGGCTTCATCTCCAGGCTTCTATCTGAGAAAGACTCTCCTCCTTGCAAGCAACCTTCTAGATCACCTCAAAAAGATTTACCAACTCACTCGAGAAGGGAAAGAAGATTTCAATGCCATCGATATCCCTTCCCGAGCTGTGATCGTGCTCAAGATCAACTGCTACTACCACCAACTCCATCTTCTCAAACAGCTGCAGTTTTTCAACAGCAAGGCAATTACTTGCATGAGTCCGGCCTGGATGAAGTCATGCTGTAAGTAAGCCAAGTTATGAAAGACAGGGCTAATTATAAGAAGCCTAACCAGCCAGCTAATCAAAGATCAAAGGACTCCGAACCATACTGCGAGTTCCATAAAGAGTCAGGCCACCTGACTGAGAACTGCGGAGCACTCCGCCGACTAGTGCAAAGGATGCTCCAGCAGGGTAAGATGAGAGATCTGCTTCCTAAAGGTTGTTGGGTATTGTATCCACAATTACCTGGATTTGAGGAAGCCACCTGTCAAGCTAAGATGAATTCACAATGTATTTGATGAAACCTCTTAAGTTGTGCTTGCAGTTATTCCATGCTAAGTGCACACCAATGTCAGGGTGCAGTAGGTCAATATACACGGGTTTGCACGACGTAATCCCTCGTTGGGCAGATCAGTGTGTTGGCCTACGTGTACTCTCTCTATTGGAGTGCACTTACTTTCAAGTACAGGGCCGTGTTTATGAAAGAGCAGACAAGGAGCAAGGTTGGGTCAAGGAGCAGCTCTTGAGTGGAAAGACGAAAATTCGTCTAAGTCTAATTCGACGAGAATCACCAAGTGATTCTCGCCGATTCGGCGAGAATCACTAGTGATTCTCGCCGAATCGTCGAGAATCATTAGTGATTCTCGCCGACTCTATCCGGGTACCTCAAAACCGTTCCAAGTAAGATTCGGCGAGAATCACTAGTGATTCTCGCCGAACCCATCGTCGAGCAGATTATGGCCAAGTAATATTCGTTGAGAATCAACAAGTGATTCGGCGAGAATCACTAGTGATTCTAGATGAATCGTCGAGAATCACTAATTGATTCTCGCCGATTCGTCGAGAATCACCTGCGATTCTCGCCGATTTTGACTTGGCAATTTCTCTGGAAGCTGCTGGACTGGATTCTGCCGCTGGGACTATGTTGAACCGGAACTAGGGTTTCCTTCAGGTGGGACCCACAACGGTCATTTGGGAGTATACGTGTGTATAAATACACGGGTATTTTTGAACAGTAAGCAGAGCGAAGAAGAAAAGAAATACGCGAGCCGCAACGTGACCAAGATCGCCGTTTCCGCTCCGCCGCCACTGCCGCCGCTCGCGCCAAGTTGTTCGCCGGTTGATCGTGGTTTCGCCCAGATCCTCCTGCGACAGAAGCCTAGCTAAGCTCAGCGTCTCACGTGTCTAACCAGAGATCTCTTGTCTCTCGATTTGTAGATCGGGAAAATCTTCCCCATCCGAATCGATCGAGACGATTGATCCTAGTGTGACCGTTGGTAGACCTAGCTAGCTTCGCTACGAAGTTTGGATCACTAAAGAACAGCAGCCGCACATCGTTGTTGCTGCCGATCCCGTGAACCTAGCCGCCGCCCATCTTGCCGCCGCCGGTTCCGGGGAGATTCTCTCCAAGTGAGATCTTGGGTAGTGGACTCTTCGTGGACTTCAAAAACACGTCGTCAACGAAGAGGGACACCTAAGTCTCCAAACGTAGTTTGTATCTCTTGTACATTCTAGTTTTACTTTTGTTGTAAAGGAACAGTGGTTCCTAGTTGTAAGGGTTGGGTGCAACCCGGGTTGTGGGAGTGTTGACTCCTACGTGTGGAAGGGTTCCTTCCGATAGTGCAAGGATTGGATTTCAATCCTGTTGGAGAAGTGACCGAGTCATCCCTGGTTGGGAGATAGGTCGAAGGGGGAAAGTGGATGTACCCAAGTCGGGGAACCACTATAAATAGCTTGTGTACTCTGTTGTGCTGTGTTGTTTTATTTTCGTGTGCAGGTACAATTTAAATTCCGCAAAAACGCTGCACGTCACCTATTCCCCCCCCATAGGTGAACATAGTTGACACTAGGTGGACTTTCAAGTGGTATCAAAGCGAGGTTGCTCATCAGAAGGTTTACACCTTGAGTAGAGTCCTGCCACCAGTGTCAGAAGCATGGAGCTGGATCATGAGATATCACCACTAAGACTCCCCACATGCACAAAGGAGTTTTATCCCGTCTGGAGGATGAGAGTGTCGTATCACTTGGATGCTATCGATCCTCGTGCATCTTTCATCCTGGAAGAGGGTCCTTTTATTCCTATGAAGACCTCCGACTCTGGAATTCAAGTGCCCAAGTGCATTGCTGAGATGTCGGAAATGGAACTTTCATTCTTTAATTTGGATAAGAGGATTCGTCAAATTATCATGGATATCTGGTTTGGAGCTTCTCGCTCTAGATTGGAAAAATGTGGGTCGGCTAAATCTATGTGGGTGATGATCTCAGAGCTGATGGGGGGGTCAGAGAAAGCTGGAATCTGCTGTCAACCAGAGGATGAAGCCTATGTGGGGGTCCTCGCCTTTGAAGATGAAGGCAAGGATCTATCGGACAGCATCAGAGCTCCAGTGTCCGTGTCAGAGACTGAAGAGGCCAGTGAGGAAAGCAGCTCTGATGAGGATGACACAACGGTCACTGGCTCTAATGAAAATAACACTGAAGAGCAGGTAACTTCTTCATCATGCCCCGTCTCTCTTGAAGTTTCTGAAGACAGGAACTGCTTTCCTTCAGAAAATTCTGATTCTCTAAAGAGAGCCCTTCAGACAAGCAACCTACTTGCTGAGGAGCAAGCTCAAGAGATTGCTCGACTGAAGATCTTGTTGGTTCTCCAATTGGCATCCAACAAGGTCAAGGACTCAAAAATCTCAGCTCTAGAGAGTAGTCTAGAGAATGAGAAAAGAATAATATCAAACTTTTCCAAGGTTTATGCTATAAAGAGAAAGCAAGAAAATGGGTGGATCTCCCGGATTATCAATTCGTGGAGAAATAGGGAAACAGTATTCCGACCCCCCACTCCAAGCAGGAAGGCTACTCATCATGCCTTCAGGTATGACCACAGAAATAGTCGTGGTCACTGCAAGGGTGATCTGTCCCCATGTGGAGACACCCGTAGTGCAAGGGCCGTCGTGGCCACTCATGAGAGAATACCTAAGGCTCATTCTGAGCCCTTTGTATTCACTGCCACTGCCTCAACTCGGTGTGAATCTGCATGTACCAGCTCACAGAACACTTCTCACCACCCGAGGACACAGGACAAGGAGGTCAGAAGTCATGGTGTAAGTTTTCATGGGGCCTCAGGAAGGGGGATGCCTGAAAGGAAGGCACCACCTCCCCGGCCTCATGACGCTCGCAACATGCATTCCTTCCACCCTTCCACGTGTCACGGTGGAAGAGGAAATTTGTGAGGAGATCATGTCTTATCCTGTTTAGACCTAGGACTGTGACTACCTCTGTCACTAGATCAGGTCAGAAACGGCGATACAACATTCACCCGTGTTGGTGCTGTGGCAAAGTAGGTTACTTTGCCATAGACTGTTGCACAACCCCTCTGTGTCAAGGGCAAGGGCCTATCCACATTTTCGGGGCAGAGGTAGTCTTCCTGACAGGTTTTCTGAAGGAAGGCAGTCGAGTGCTTATGCTAACAGGAACTTAGGACCCAATATGATTTGGGTTCCTAAGGTAAAGTAATTCTTTCTTGCAGGGTGGTCTAGGTTCCCGTAAATATGATGGGAACTAGACAGTTGATGGCTCAAGACTAAATCGGAATAAGCGTCTGAAATAACAGATGTGATATCTACATGGGCATACTCACATTGAGCTCCTAATATGTTTTACCTGAGGGACTAAATGATAACTCTCATAATCCCAGGTACTTTTGATCAGTTCCAGGACTTGAGTCATATTATATCCACATTTACATATATATATGTATATATATATCTATACATATACTTACACTTTTATGTGTGTACATCTAAGGATATGTTAACATGGTAAACATAAACCATAGATACAATAATGAAGACTTATCGGAAATTCCCCTGGTAGACTCGAGATCTAACTTCTACAGGCTTAAATTAGAAAACTAGCGTAGATTGGCCTTACAAAGTATTTACATATTTAGAAGATGTTTAAATTAACTTATATGCTTAAATTAGCGTAGATGGTTAAAATCTCCCTTACCCGTCGATCCCTCTTATTCCCACCGACTCTTCATATTCCATAGGAATCCCGCCGAAGGACGCTCTCCGCAGGAAAACTCGCCGACTCTCTCCGCATGGGAAACTTGCCGCAAGGGAAGCTCGCCGAATCGACTCTCTCTCCGCAGGGGAAACTTGCCGCAAGGGAAGCTCGCCGAATCGACTCTCTCTCCGCAGGGGAACTCGCCGACTCTTCCCTTTCCATAGACATCCCATGCGATTCCCACAAGATTCCACCGAAGGTCTTCCCAAAGGTATCTCGCCGAATCGTGAAGGCATCCGTCGACATCCCGCAGGAAGCTCACCGACGATCTCTCCCGGGTTCGATTCTTCCTTCCAGGAAATTCTCTGCGGGTGTCCATTATTTTCAACCAACTAACTCCCGTCGACGCTTTTAGGTAACCTCTTCCTCACCCGTACTTGGACGTTATCACTAGTGTCGCTTCCCTTTTGACTGTTAATTAAGCGTAGAGTAGGGATTCCCTCCCTAGGTGTGCAATGGCTCCAAGGACAACCGCTGGGTTGGTCACTGGATGCGAGCTGGTTCGCACAGGGTTCTCTCATGCCTCTGACGAATTCAGAAACATCATTCTCATGCTGGAAGAGGCTGGGCTTTCATTCGCACTGGAGCACCCATGTAAAATCTTGGACAAAGAGGTGCTGGAGTTCTTTGGTACCGCCAAACTCCGAAATGAAGACTCTCTTATCAAGAGCAAGGTGGCTGGGGCAAAGATCAAGATGTCTTCCAGCAAGCTGACCCGCTTCCTGCAGCTCTCTAGCTCGGAGCATGAGGACTATCTTGAGTAAGAAGATAAAACCAGGACTCTCTTATTCTGTGGTCTCCCACGAGGAACTCAGTCGATAAAGCGCAAGGATATGAATGAAGAAGGGAAGCTTCTGTCAGACATAATCGGAAACGTACTCATCTACAAGCCAGGCTCTCATGACCATATCTCTGTAGACATGTTCAAGATCCTGGTGGCAATTGTCTGCCGAAAAAGGTTCAACTGGGGGGCTTTGCTGTTTGAGAAGATAAAGGACACCCTGAGATCTCCGAGCTTTGGCCGAATCATAAGTCTGTATCTCAATCAGCTGAATGGAGACAAGTATGACATGAGTAAAGGTGTTCCTCTACACTACTTGAAGAAAATGGACTCAAGTGTTTTTGACAGATGGGAGAGGCGAATTGGGCAGGCTGCCGTGGAAGAATAACAGGACGTATCTCCAGCAGTAATCCCCAGTGAAATTCCTGATGCTTTGACTGCAGGAATTGAGGGCGAGTCTCTACCCACTCATGCTGATATCGTATCTGACATCTCCCAAATGGCCAGAGATGCTGTGACAGATATACAAGAAGATAGTGAAGCTGTGCCAGAGAATGAGGAGGTCCTGAACCTGAACAATCTAGGAGCCGGAGGTGCGGTAGAGGAGACTGCTGACGAAGAGTTGGAAGAGGATGCTGATGAAGATGATCTCATGGATGATGAAGGAGAGGAAGACGGCCATGAGGGACAAGAAGCATTGTAGACTCCAGATCTCATTGAACCTCCATCTGACAAGCACGCACCTGAAATCGTTCCTGAGAACATTGGTGCACGAGTGGAGGGGGAGTCCGAGAAATCTACAGATGCTGCTAGTATTCCACCCTTAGAGGCTGTGCTCCTGTCCAGCTCTACAGGTGCATCTGATGAAGTGCAAGGCCAAGAAGTGCCTCCGGATCTTCCAATACGAGATAATCTAGCCACTCATACCGTGAATGTCATTCAGGGCATAGTGAATGAGCTTAAAACCTCTTTTGATAAAGCTCAAAATAAAATGCTGAAAAGAATTAAGAAGTCTGAAAATCTCATGCTCAAGGACATGGTGGAGATCAATCATAAACTTGACATGATGGAAAAGAAATTTGAAGAAAAATATACAGCGGCCGGTCAAGCGGTCACTCTTCTTATGGACGGACTGAAAAAGAACACTGATACTCTCTCCATAGTGAATCAGAATGCTCATGTCGTAGCCAATAATATTCAAAAGTTTGATGGCAATATGGTAACTCTCAACACAAATCAACAAGCCTTGGTCACTGAATTCTCCAGGACTTCAAATCATATTGATGACTCGCTGCACTCCTATGCAAATTCTATCGCAGTCGAAGCCAAAAAGGGGGAGAAAGAATATATAGCTAAGATGACTGAGCTTCGGGAAGTCATGATCAAAAACTTTGAGCAGTCAAACAAATATGTTTATGACAGTTGCTGGTGGATGCTCCAACAAGCGTTAGGCGTTAACATCCCTGAAAATCCCCAGGGTGCTCCTGCTCCTGAAGATTATTATACTGTGGCTGATTAGGGCGCCAGTGTTGAAGAAGTTCCTGTAAGTGAAGCTGATGTTCATTGGGCTGCTAGGGCCTCCTCCAAGGCAAAACTGATGGAAATGTTTGATCAAGGAGCCCTAGCAAAAGCCAGGGACAAGAGGAAATCGCAAGAAGGGACATCAAAGGAAACACAAGTTGAAAAGAGAATCAGACTGAAGGAGGAGGAAGTAAGAAACGAAAAGTGGAGTCCAGTACCCAAGAGTATCATATTGGAAACATTCTGGCTACAGGAACAAGGGGAAATCAATCGAAACGATGTATACAGCCAGTATGAATGGGAGATGCATAAGACGTTTGAAGCCAAAAGGAACATCTTTTTCAGGACCAATACTGCGGCAGATAAAGCTCCTCCTCCCAGATATTATCCGAAGCCCAAAGAGTATATGGAGAGGCAAAGAAAGAAGTATTTGGCGCAAAAACTCAAGGATGACTTAGCCAAAGAAAAATAGTCAAAAATTGATAGCTTGTCATTCTCTCTTAAGAACAATTAATGGTTATTATTATTATATGAACAATCTTGAGATTATGTATATATACATATATATATATATATATATATATATATATATATATATATATATATATATATATATATATATATATATATGCATTTGAATTTATGAATGACTCAAGTCTTGATTTGTCTGTCTATATTCTCTTGTGCTGCATATTTAAATTCTGAATGTTGTTTATATTATCTGGTTGGTGTTATTCATCTTAGCTAGTAGGGTTTTGGCTTCGTCAAATAGGAGGAGATTGTTGGGTATTGTATCCACAATTACCTGGATTTGAGGAAGCCACCTGTCAAGCTAAGATGAATTCACAATGTATTTGATGAAACCTCTTAAGTTGTGCTTGCAGTTATTCCACGCTAAGTGCACACCAATGTCAGGGTGCAGTAGGTCAATATACACAGGTTTGCACGACGTAATCCCGCGTTGGGCAGATCAGTGTGTTGGCCTACGTGTACTCTCTCTATTGGAGTGCACTTACTTTCAAGTACAGGGCAGTGTTTATGCAAGAGCAGACAAGGAGCAAGGTTGGGTCAAGGAGCAGCTCTTGGGTGGAAAGACGAAAATTCGTCTAAGTCTAATTCGACGAGAATCACCAAGTGATTCTCGCCGATTCGGCGAGAATCACTAGTGATTCTCGCCGATTCGGCGAGAATCACTAGTGATTCTCGCCAAATCGTCGAGAATCATTAGTGATTCTCGCCGACTCTATCCGGGTACCTCAAAACCGTGCCAAGTAAGATTCGGCGAGAATCACTAGTGATTCTCGCCGAACCCATCGTCGAGCAGATTATGGCCAAGTAATATTCGTTGAGAATCAACAAGTGATTCGGCGAGAATCACTAGTGATTCTCGACGAATCGTCGAGAATCACTAACTGATTCTCGCCGATTCGTCGAGAATCACCTGCGATTTTCGCCGATTTTGACTTGGCAATTTCTCTGGAAGCTGCTGGACCGGATTCTGCAGCTGGGACTATGTTGAACCGGAACTAGGGTTTCCTTCAGGTGGGACCCACAACGGTCATTTGGGAGTATACGTGTGTATAAATACACGGGTATTTTTGAACAGTAAGCAGAGCGAAGAAGAAAAGAAATACGCGAGCCGCGACGTGACCTAGATCGCCGTTTCCGCTCCGCAGCCGCTGCCGCCGCTCGCGCCAAGTTGTACGCCGGTTGATCGTGGTTTCGCCCAGATCCTCCTGTGACAGAAGCCTAGCTAAGCTCAGCGTCTCACGTGTCTAACCGGAGATCTCTTGTCTCTCGATTTGTAGATCGGGAAAATCTTCCCCATCCAAATCGATCGAGATGATTGATCCTAGTGTGACCGTTGGTAGACCTAGCTAGCTTCGCTACGAAGTTTGGATCTCTAAAGAACAGTAGCCGCACATCGTTGTTGCCGCCGATCCCGTGAACCTAGCCGCCGCCTATCTTGCCGCCGCCGGTTCCGGGGAGATTCTCTCCAAGTGAGATCTTGGGTAGTGGACTCTTCGTGGACTTCAAAAACACGTCGTCAACGAAGAGGGACACCTAAGTCTCCAAACGTAGTTTGTATCTCTTGTACATTCTAGTTTTACTTTTGTTGTAAAGGAACGGTGATTCCTAGTTGCAAGGGTTGGTTGCAACCCGGGTTGTGGGAGTGTTGACTCCTACGTGTGGAAGGGTTCCTTCCGATAGTGCAAGGATTGGATTTCAATCCTATTGGAGAAGTGACCGAGTCATCCCTGGTTGGGATATAGGTCGAAGGGGGAAAGTGGATGTACCCAAGTCGGGGAACCACTATAAATAGCTTGTGTACTCTGTTGTGCTGTGTTGTTTTATTTTCGTGTGCAGTTATAATTTAAATTCCGCAAAAACGCTGCACGTCACCTATTCCCCCCCCATAGGTGAACATAGTTGACACTAGGTGGACTTTCAAAGGTGATCGCCATGATCCAACAACTTCAAAGGGCAAAGAAGTTGCAGACGTTCCTTACAGATCAAGAGGTGTGAGCCTAGTCGAAGAACCCCCTCTCCTTGTTGTTAATAAAACTGTCGAATGCTTTGATGCTGTTGACGAGGGCGTTCTTGGAAGAATATTCTAAGCCAGCATAGGACTTCATAGTTCTTCAAATTTTTCACAACCGTGATGGGTTATCTCTACTCTTACTCTACTCTTTATGTTTTCAAACATTTTCATCTTCAAAAAACTTCTAAGCGCTCTTTCATGCTTTTCAATAAAGTTTACCTCAGGGATCTCATACTTACACAGTTCCCTTCTTGTGATACTTCCTCCTCTACTTTTCTCTTTGCCAAAAAGATCTCTACACCAATGAGATATCGCCAAGTCTGGAATGCTCCCTCCGTAGATTGTTCTCTGGCACTGTACAACCCCGTGTCCGGCGAGCAAGTTCTCCAGGAACCAGACAGATTGGGCTGAATGCAGTAGGCAAGCTCGGCAGTGGAGAAGCCGAGCCCGAGCTTGGCATTCATCGACCAAAGGTCGGCATTCGTCGAATGGAGATCAGTATTCGCTGAGCTAATCCCAGCTCGCGCCCTCACAACGGAACTCGGCAACAGCAGGCGAGCAGGACCTACCGAGGTGATCAAGCTCCCCAGCTCGCCTGGATGTGTGAGGTACTTTTTACTGTTTTGCCCCCGCTGGTTTGCCTATAGCCCTTCAAAACAACGGAGTTTGGCTGTTGGCAGACCCAGCCAAGGGTTTTTTTGGTAACTTCAGGTCAACTCATTTGGTTATTGGCAGTTTAGATTCCAAAAACTATAAATAGGACCCAAGGGGTCCCCCAGAAGGCATGCTTCCTGTGCCTTCCTACTCCAGTTTTCAAGTGCTTTCTGAGGGTACCTTAGCTCGGCCTCTGGCTAAGGAGGGGAAGCGCTCTGAGATCTTTCGGGTGTGTGGTGGGACCTCCTCGCCGAGCCCTTGGGTCGGTCTTTCCTTGTCTTCTTTGTTGTTTTGCTTGCAGGAGTGAAGTAGGCGCGAGACCACCCCTTCCCCAAGGGTCGAACTCCACAAGAGACCGAGGTTTCAGTTTCAACATTTTGGTGCGGTGAGCGTGGAGCGTGGTCAGCGCAGAAAAGCTTCAGTGAGTTCGATGACAGGACAAGGATTTGACAGGACGAACTCGCCCCCCCCCCCCGCCTCTCGCCACGGTGGGGATGTTTGAATATTTCAGGAATGAGGTGCTGACCCTCGTCAAGTTCGCACTCGGAACATGGGCTGACTGCTCGACTCCAGCAGTACAGATCGTGGCTGCCCCCTCTTTGGGCGAGGATGCCCCCAGCAGGCGAGCTAGGAAGGAGGTCGCCGAGGAGGGTCAGGGGTGCGAGCTCTCCGGGCGCGAGCTCTTCCCCGGCTCGGCAGGTCGAGACCGGTTCGGCGAGCTAGGCTCGCGAGATTCGCCAGCTCACCCAGCAGGGGGAGGCAGTCCCTTCAGTGAGTTGGTCTCTTCAGCTCCAGTTCCAGACGGGTTCAGGGAACCCGAGATGTCCTACTACACCGGGAAGGGAGACCCGGTCCAACATGTTCAATGGTTCGAGGATGTAGTATCCATCCGACAGATGTCAGACGGGTTCAAATGCCGACTCTTCGCTATCACCCTCAGGGAGAAGGCAAGGGAGTGGTTCCATGAGCTACCAGCCAGCTCCATCTACTGCTTTGAGGACGTGCGCCAGGGTTCATGCTGAGGTTCACTACCTCGAAGAAGAGGAAGAAGGAGTCAGAGTCCCTGTTCCACATCAAGCAGGGGGTAAATGAGACCCTGGGGAGTTACGTGGACCGGTTCTAGGAGGAGGTTACTCAGGTCCAGGAGATGCCGGGATATAGTCTGATGATGGCCTTTACCCTGGGCCTGTAGCAGGGGTTCTTCATGATGGAGCTAAAGAGAGTTCCCCCCTCTCCTACAAGGAGCTGATGGAGAGGGCGGAAAGAGAAGTTAACGGGGAGGCGTCAAACCCAGAGTTTGCATGGAAGCTGGCCAGCTGGTCCACGGAGGAGGAGAAGGAGCCGAGAGGAGGAAGAGGACAGGAGGAGAGGAGAGGAAAGCCCCGACAGAGGGAGTAGAGGCAGCTCCAGTGGCAGCAGCAGCCGAGGTGGGGGCGTCAGGAGCCCGACCGTCGACTGGGCTGGAGGCCTGAGTGGCAAGGGCAGGGGCAACAAAGGGGATACCACAGAAGGGATCACTATCGAGGGGGGCAATATTAGTTCCACCCCTCCGGGCTGGAGGCAGGCCCAGAGGCCCCGGATCCACGATCAAGAGGAGGCTATGACCATAGCCATGGGGGAGAGGAGGAGAATAGCAAGGAGGAGGAGGAGGGAAGTTATGGTGGAGTTGCCCTATTGCGACTTCCATTAGTAGGAGGGGCACGCCACAGCCACGTGCCCGGAATTCCTTGAGATGAGGGGGAATAGGGAGTAGCAGCAGCAGCAGGGGCGACAAGAAGTAAGGATCAAGGAGGTCCTGCCTCGGGTGGAGGAGGACCGTTGCGAAGACCGGGTGGATGTTGGGACCCGAGGAGGGACCAGAGTGATCTACGGGGGGGGGGGGGGGGGGGGGGGGGGTCGAGGCTGCCTGCAAGGCGAGCCTCCACACCATGTACCATCGGAGCGTTGCCTCCACATCCCAGACCCCACCCCTAGAGGAGAGTATCACCTTATCCAGAAGCGACATGCCAGATCACGAGGATCCATTCTGCGATACGCTGGTCATTAAGGCAGCCATCGAGAATTTTACCGTCTCTCGGATCCTCGTTGACAACGGGAGCTCCATCAACGTCGTCTTCAAGAAGGCGTTTGACGCAATGAAGGTAGAGGCGAAGAGGGTGTTGGCCTCGGACGGACACTTGTTCGGGTTTTCAGGGGAGAGGAAGGAAGTGGAGGGAGAAGTAGGCCTCCATATTACCCTGGTGGGGGGGGGGGGCAGTCCAGGAACTGCAGGTTCGTTATCGTGGATGTCCCCAGCAGTTACAGCGCCATCTTCGGGAGGCCCCTTATCAGTGCCTTCCGCTGCGTCCCCTCATCTTTCCATCAGTGCTTGAAGTTCAACGCTGAGGGTATTCAGGTCCGGGTCAGTGGGGACCCCAAGGTGGCACGGGAATGTTATGTCACTGCCGTGAACTCCATCTCTTGGTAGGAGGGAGCCGAGGAGATGGGCCGAAGAATGGAGGAGGCTAAGCAGGAGGCTGGCAGGGAAGAGCTGGAGGTGGAGAGCTGCGCTGAGGAGGCGGCGGGAAGAGATCAGGAGGAGATGGCCGAAGTGATGGCCATGGAAGAAGAGGTGGAGGTGGAAATCCCGGTATCAAAAGAGAGGGATGCTGAAGGATGGGGAGAGCAGTCCAGGTTGGAGGCTGCGGAGGAAGTGGTGGAGTTAGAGGTGCTCACCCGTGGAGGCAGGGTGGAGAAGGTTTACGTCAGAGGAGGGCTGACCCCGGAAGACCAGGGCAGGATGCTGGAGTGCATCCAGAAGAACGTAGACATCTTCGCATGGAACGCCGCGGAGATGCCGGGGGTTGACGCGGATGTGGCCTGCCACCGCCTCAACCTGGACCCGGGAACACGCCCCGTTCAACAGAAGAAGAAGTCCACTGCGGACAGGCTGACAGAGCCCATCAGAGAGGAGGTGGCAAAGCTCCTCAAGGCCGACTTCTTGTCCGAGATCCAATACCCCGGCTGGGTCTCCAATGTGGTCATGGTCAAAAATGGAGATGGCCGGTGGAGGATGTGTATCGATTTTTCTTTACTTAATAAAGCTTGTCCTAAGGACTGTTATCCTTTGCCTCGGATCGACGTGCTGGTTGACTCAGCCATTGGTTTTTTGTAATGAGTTTTCTATATGCTTTTTCAGGTTATCATCAAATCAGGATGCACCCCCGGACATCAAGGATGTCTCGTTCATCACGGGGTATGGATGCTACTGTTACAAGATGATGCCCTTTGGGCTGAAGAATGCATGGGCGATCTACCAGAAGATGATGGACAGGGTCTTCAAGGAGCAAAAGGGGAGGAATTTGGAGGTGTACGTGGACGACCTCATGATCAAAAGTCAGATGTGGACTCCCACCTCCAGGACCTAGAGGAGACCTTCGCCACCCTGCGCAAGTACAAGATGCGGTTGAATCCCCTAAAATGTGTCTTCGGGGCTAGCAGGGGGAAGTTCTTGGGGAACCTCCTCACCCCTGTGGGGGTCGAGCCGAATCCAGATAAGGTCAAGGCTATCTTAGAGCTGGGGTCGCCGCGAAATGCTAAGGAGGTCCAACGACTGACAGGGAAGCTGACAGGGTTAAGTAGGTTCCTCTCCAGGGCAGGGGAGAACTGCTCGCCCTTCTTTAAAACACTAAGGGGTGGACAAAGGTTCGAATGTACCAAGGAGTGCGAGGAGGCGTTCCAGGCCCTCAAAATATAGTTGACCCAGGCCCCGCTGCTCCAAGGGCCGAAGGAGGGGCAAAATCTGTTTTTGTATCTCGGGGTCAGGGCGGAGGCCTTGAGCTCCGTCCTAGTTCGTGAAGAGGGGAAGAAGCAGCTCCCTATTTATTACGTTAGTCGGGTCCTGAGGAAGGCCGAGCTCTGGTATCCGATTTTGGAGAAGCTGGCCTTCGCCCTGATCATCTCAGCCCGGAGGCCGTGACCTTACTTCTAGGCGCACTCGATTCGAGTGGTGACTGACCATCCCCTCCGTAACATCTTTGAGGGGGTGGAGCATTCAGGTAGGCTGGCCAAGTGGTCGGTGGAGTTAAGTGAGTTCGACATCTCATTCTTTCCGCGCCTCTCGATCAAAGCTCAAGCGATGACCGACTTCCTGACTGATTATGTGGTTGAAGTGGCAGAGGAAGAGCTCACCCGTCCGGCTCCTTGGAAGGTGGAGGTATACTGCGCCTCGGGGAGGCATTCCCTAGGAGTGGGGGTGATCCTGGAGAGCCCTCAGGGGACTAGAATTGAGCAAATGGTGGTGGTGCACTTTCCCATCACCAACAATCAAGCCGAGTATGAATCCATGATAGCAGGGCTGCGCCTGGCCAGGGAGTTGGGGGTGTTGAACGTGGAGGTCCTCACTAACTCCATGGTGGTAGCTTCCCAGATCAACGGGGAGTTTGAGGCGAGGGAGCCTACCCTGCGATTATACTTAGCCAAAGAGAAAGGGGTCATAGGCACTTTCCAAACCTTCTCCATCCGACATGTGCCCATGGAAGAAAACAAGCAGGTCGACCAACTAGCAAAGCATGGTCCCCAGGTGGGGGGTACCATCACCGACCTATCCGCCCTCCATCGAAGAGGGGGAGCTCATGGAGATTGATCAACAGACTTCATGGATAGACCCAGTTGTAACTTTCCTTTCCACACGAGAGTATCCAGAGGGGGCAGATAAGAAGAAGCTAAGGAACAAGTCGGCGTACTACCTCCTCCAGGATGGGCAGCTGTACAGGAAGACACTCTCAGGAATGTTGGCTCGTTGCATGGCCGAGGAGGAGGTACAAAGAGTCCTGGAGGAAGTCCACTCCGGAGAGTGTGGGACCCACTCCGGGAGTCGGACCCTAGAAGGAAGAATCGTCAGGCAGGGGTACTTCTATCCCACCCTGGGCCATGATGCAATGGAGTTCACAAGAAGGTGCCATAAGTGCCAGTTGTTTGCCCCCCTCCAACTACAGCCGACCCAGCGACTCAAAAGTATCACGACTCCCTGACCCTTTGCCATTTGGGGAATGGATTTGGTTGGGCCGTTCCCCCAGGCCAGTGGGCAGAGGAGGTTCCTCCTAGTAATGATCGATTACTTCTCCAAGTCGTTGGAAGTGAAGGCACTGTCCAAGGTGACCTCCCAGGTAATCAGGAACTTCATTTGGGGGGAGATCATCTGCCGCCATGGGCTGCCCCAAGCCATCGTCACGGACAACGAGCCCCAGTTCGCCAGCGTTGAGTTCACTAGTTTCTGCGAGCAGCTTGGGATCGACCTCAGGTTCGCCTCGGTCCATCACCCCAGGAGCAACGGGCAGGTGGAGGCCGCAAACAAGATCATCGTCAGCCTGCTCAAGAAGAAAGTGGAGAATTTGAAGGGGAGCCGGGTGGAGCAGCTTCCCGCGGTCCTCTGGGCCTTGAGGACCACTCCTAACACGGCTACTAGAGAGACCCCCTTCAAGCTCTCTCATGGGTGCGAGGCAGTGCTACCCGTGGAGTTTGAAGTCCAAACACCTCGGGTTGTTGCGGCCAAGGAAGGTAGGGAAGAATGGCAGGTCGAGAACGAGGAAGAGCTGAGGGTCTCCCTTAACATAGTGGAAGAGCTGAGGGACCTTTCCATCATCCGACAGGAAGAGGTGAAAAGGAGAATGGCCAAGTACTTTGACAAGCATGTCCGAGTCAAACAGTTCGTGGAAGGGGACTTGGTGCTGAAGAAGGTGGATGCAGCAGGGAGGTCGGCATCCGTAGGGAAGATCAACCCAGTTGGGAGGGACCGTTTATTGTAAAAGAGGCTTTAAAATCGGGAGGTTATCGACTCCAAAATGTAGAAGGCGAGACCCTGAGTCTCACCTGGAGTGGTGACGACATAAAACGTTTTTTTCCCTAAAACATGTAAGTGATACCTTGATTATAATAAAATTCTTTAACACTTCAGTACTGTCACAGCTAGCTTGCATAAAGAAATGGAATGTGTTTGGACCCCGAGCAGATCCCGCTGTTAGGCTCTCACCTAGCTGGCAGGGCTGGAAGTCACTCGGTCTCATCCTTGGACCTCGAGCAGATCCTGCTGTCAGGCTCTCACCTAGCTGGTAGGGCTGGAAGTCACTCGATGATATTGATAGTGGACCCCGAGCAAATCCTGCTATCAGGCTCTCGCCTAGTTGGCAGGGCTGGAAGTCACTCGGTGTCATCCTTGGCCTCGAGCAGATCTCGCTGTCAGGCTCTCAACTAGTTGGCAGGGCTGGATGTCACTCGATGGTATTGATAGTGGACCCCGAGCAGATCCCGCTGTCAGGCTCTCACCTAGCTTGCAGGGATGGAAGTCACTCGGTGTCATCCTTGGCCTCGAGCAGATCCCGCTATCAGGCTCTCACCTAGCTAACAGGGCTGGAAGTCACTCGATGGTATTGATAGTGCACCCCGAGCAGATCCCGCTGTCAGGCTCTCACCTAGCTGGCAGGGCTGGAATTCACTCGGTGTCATCCTTGGCCTCGAGCAGATCCCGCTGTCAGGCTCTCACCTAGCTCGCAGGGCTGGAAGTCACTCGATGGTATTGATAGTGGACCCCGAGAAGATCCCGCTGTAAGGCTCTCACCTAGCTAGCAGGGCTGGAAGTCACTCGGTGTCATCCTTGGACTCGAGCAAAACCCGCTGTCAGGCTCTCACCTAGCTGGCAGGGCTGGAAGTCACTCAGTGTCATCCTTGGGCCTCGAGCAGATCCCACTACCAGGCTCTCACCTAGCTGGCAGGGCTGGAAGTCACTCGAGGGTATTGACCTTGAAATCACCGGGTAAAGATCAAGAAGTTTCGAATGCCAATGAATAAGGGGAAAGAGGTTCTGTATAGGCGAGCTCGAACTCGCCTAACCCAGTTCGGCATTAGCATGAGGATTCTGCACAGACGAGTTTGGACTCGCCCAACCCAGCTCGGCACTGGCAAAGGGGTGGCAAGCCATGTCTCAGGACCTCGCTGAAGGAAGGCGAGCCAGGCCAGGGCACTTCACCCCTTCGTCTATTTTACTTGGAAGAATTTTTCTGAGTTCAACCTGGACGACTCATGGGCGAGATGAGGTGGCGTGATAAGGGCGAAGAGCAGCCCGCTCGCGAATCGTCTGAAGTTCGGCAAGCACCCAAAACATACCCTCTCGCGGGCGCGTACTGATGATTACCCTACTCGCAGTACCTATCTATGCGAGGTCGCCTGGGGAAGCACTCGCTGATATACAAAGCATGACAAATAGCACGAAATATATATGTGGCACGGGTATGATCAAAAACCTTTCTTTCATTAAATAAAAGTGTTTACAAAAATGTTTACAGGGGCTCGCCTCGGCCATTCAACCAAAAAAGGAGATGTACAAATTCAATCACCCCCCCCCCCCCGCCTGACTGGTCCCCCCTTCACCCGACTGATCCGGGAAGCCCTTCCCGAACATCACGTCCAAGCTGTCCTCTTTCTCGCTCGGCGGCGTCGCCGGGAACAGGCTCGACATCAGATCTTGGGCCGAAATCTCCTCGCATCCCTCCACCAGCACCCCCGAGTCCTTCATCATTTGGAGGGTGCACTCGGCAGCTTGAATGGAGTTGATACGTAGCCTCTCGGCGAGGTCGGCCTCGCCAAAGATCCGCAGGCTCTTGTAGGGGAGGGTAGGGTCAAGGTCATGGGCTGGGAAGAAGATCTCCGCCTGGCGGCGGACCTCGCAGAGGAGGTGCTGATTCTCCTCCTTCAGCTTCGTGTTCGCCCCCTCCAGCTCGGCAAGGCAGGAACGCAGCTGGCTAATCTCCTCCCCTTGCTCGACATTGCGAGCCTGAAGCTCCCCCGTGGCCTTGTTATCCTGGTAAAGAGAAAAACCGGTTTAGTATCAGCGCAGAATGTTCTAAGGGAGAAGAGGGGTGCTTGACGCTTACCAACCCGCCGGCAGCCATGGCGAGAAGACCCTCAGCGATGCCGAGTCGTCTCGCTTGATCAGTGACTTTATCCTTGGCGACTTCGCGAGCCTGCTCAGCTTTTTGGAGTTGATTGTTGAGGGCGAAGCTGCAGCGAGTCAGCATGTGGTGGAGCTCCGTGGTCCGCAGGTGGGCCTGCAGACCCTCATGGCCGAGTTGCCGGAGGGTCATATTCTTGTAGGCCTCGGCGTCCTCGCGGCCATAGAGGCTGAAGCCGAGGGCATAAGTATGGCCCGTGGCGGGCTCGCGGTCATGCCAGGATGGATGCAGGGTGGAGATGGAGACCCGATGGTCTAGCTCGTCCCACTATTGCATGGCCTCGCCCGCCGAGTCCTTCCACCGCCCCCCGAAATTGAAGATGGGATGTTGCTTCGGCACAGCACACTCGCGGACTGCCCTCTTCGCTGAATGGGGAGGAGAGATCGCCGCCGTGTAAGAGGGGCCCTCGCCACCTTTCCGGCCCTTGCTGGTAATCTCCTTCAGCGGGCTCTCCGGCGATACGTCAGGAGGAGTCTCAGATGAGCTTATGTATTTGGGGCTGGGCTGCTGATGTTGTTGTTTCCCCCGCGGAGCCAGCAGGGCTCTCCTCATCTTCTTTGGAAACCGTTGGCAGTGTGGCGGGTTCGATCCCGCATCCTCAGATCGCTTCTTGGTGGAAGAGGGCTGGGAGAGGGCCGCCTCATCTTGTCAGGCCGCCACTGCCGCCTTCTCCCGAGCAAAGGGGTCCGGGTGCGATCCCGTATGCGCAAACGGCGGGTTCACAGGAATTATCCGCTCCCCTGTAAGAAAATACTTTGAAAAAGTTTGGGAAACTCAGCAGCAATGTGGCGAGCTCGGCCATAGGGTGAGCTCGGCAAGAAGAGGAGTGAACGATACCTTCGCCAGGAAGAACGGGGGGGGGGCAGCGAGTTAAGGCCCCTTCGCATGAAGGCGACCTCGAAGTCCTTGTGGAGAAAGAAATTATGGAGCTCGGCATCGTTGACGGACACTGCAGGAGGGCGGTAGACCTCCTCGCCCTTCTGCTGGGGCGAGTAGGGGATGTTGCCGAGATTGCCCTTGACGAAGACAATCTTGGTCATCCAGGTGTGGTGCTTGTTCGCGATCTCGCGAACCTTGATCAGCGAGCCGCCGAAGTAGGCGACCCCATCCAGCGTCGCCTTGTAGGAAAACAGTTTCCTGAACACTATCAGGTTGAACTCAATCCTCTCCCGCCGGAGGTAGCTCGCGAACGCCACCATCATCGCGACAGCATTGGAGTTCAACTGCGTGGGAACCGCGCCGTAGTTTTTTATGATTTGCCGGATCTCCGCCCAGAGGAGAAGGTGCAACCCCACCTCGAAATGTGAGATGGGGAAGGCGAGCACATCCTTGTAGAAAGTGTTGATAGCCTCTCCCTCCCTCGGCCTGCACGCCTCGAATCCCGGCGACACATAATCAGCCTTGAACTCCGCGAGCTCCTCCTCGTTGGTGTGCCCCTCAAAGAAGAAATAATCAGTAAAGTGCTGCGCGCACTTAGAGCGGTCGTCGGCATCAGGATTGGTCTTGCCCATTGAAAGATATGGTACCTAAACACCTAGAGGGGGGGGGGGGTGAATAGGTGACCTAATCCTTTTCTAACTTTGTTTGCAGCCAAACAGTTATATCACAGATTTCTAAGTAGTCTATTACAGCAATCAGCAAAAATCAAACATACACAGCACAGCACACAATGATTTATAGTGGTTCCCCAATCTTTGGGTACATCCACTTTCCCCCTTCGCCTATCTAGCAGTGTACTAGATTCGGCCAAACTTCTCCACTGTCTCAGAATCCAAATAGGTTCCTACACCTCAGGCCCAAAGCCTTACACCTCAGCTTTCTCCAAAGCCTACACTCAGCCACAAAGGCCTACACTCAGCCACCCAGGCCTACACTCAGCCAATCAAGGCCTACACTCAGAGTTCTTCAACTCCTACACTCAGGCTCTCAAGCCCTACCCTCAGCCTTTATAAATTTAGGCTTACAATGCACTCAGATCCAAAGATCCTACAAGTTAAAATAGTATTACAACAAATAACTCAACAACTCAGAAAATAAGAGAGGAGTTGTGAGTTTCTTGCTGAGTTCTTGGAAGAACTCAGATAGATCCAAACTGACTTAGCTTCCTTCAAAGCTTCTTGAGTAGAACTGAATAAGTCTGAATCCTCTGCAGTTGTTCCTTGACCTCTGCTTCTTAAGATCCAGATGCCTCTGAATCCTTCTTCTCAGCCTAGTTCCAAAGACTGAATTCTTTATTGGAGCTCTCTCTCTCCAACTTCTTAGATCTGCAGTTGGACTGCCAGATCTTCTTGTGTTGATACTCTGTGTACCACTTTTCTGATTACTTGAATAATCTGATCAATTACTTCAAATAGCTTCAACAACAACAACAACAGTTTCTGTAAACTGTGGGTGCCTATTTATAGACATTCTTCATGGTAACCGGCTGGTCCGGTTCATAACAGACTTCTGACTTCCCTGACAGTTGCTGTAGACCGGCTGGATCGGCAGCTGTCATATCAACCAGTCACTTCTTGAAATTCTCTAACTGTCAGATAGTGTCGAGACTTTCTGTTCTTAAGTGTCGACACTTATAGACCAAGTGTCGACACATGCTGTGTAAGTGTCGACACAAGTCTACAAGGTGTCGACACAACTCCTTGTATGTCTCGACACAGATTCTTCTGCATGTGTCGACACTGAAATTGAGTGTCGACACAAGTACTTGTTCTTCATTCTTTAACTGTATTCTTCTAAGTGTCGACACATCTCTTTTGTGTTGACACAACTTCTTGTGTTGAATCTGTCAAGTGTCGACACTGCTTCTTGATGTCGACACAAGTCTTCAATATAGATTCTTCAGCTGAGTGTCGACACATTCCTTAGTGTCGACACTTGTACTTAGAATATATTTGTAGATATTTCTGTTCTTTGCTAAGTGTCGACACAGCTCCTTGTGTCGACACTTTCTACAAGTGTTGAGTCTTTAGCTAAGTGTCGACACATTGTGCTGGGTGTCGACACTTACTTCAAGTGTTGATTCTTCTGGTAGTGTGTCGACACTTGTGTTGAGTGTCGACACATTCTTCAAATGCTGACTCTCCTGCATAGTGTCGACACATTGTGTTGAGTGTCGACACTTACTTTAAATGTTGACTCTTCTGCATAGTGTCGACACATTGTGTTGAGTGTCGACACTTGTACTTGGACTCTGCAGACTTTTGCTGAGTGTCGACACAACTCCAAGTGTCGACACTTTCTGATGTAGACACAGCTCTTCTAGGTGTCGACACTTCTGCTAAGTGTCGACACTGCTTCTCTGCATTCTTCTTCACTGAGTGTCGACACAGCTCCTTGTGTTGACACTTTCTGTCTGGTGTCGACTCTTCATCCCGGGTGTCGACACAATGACTCCAAGTGTCGACACTGTTTGTCTGGGTGTCGACACAAGCTTTCTCAAGTGTCGACACTTTCCCTCTGGGTGTCGACACATGGACTTAGAAAGTTTTAGCTTCAGTCCAGTGAATACCTAACCTGCACAAGTAACTCAAACATACATCAAATACATTATGATGTATATCATTGAAATGAGTGAGGCTTCTTCAAATCAGGTACATTTGACCAATGTACCCAACAATCTCCCCCTATTTGGAGAAGTCATAACCCTTAGTCAATGATATACACCATTCATAATTAAAAATTACAAAATGATGAAAAGCAGATTATAATCAGCAGGGTTAACATGAACATGTAAAACTTCACACATATACACATTCAACATTCCAGAACAAATAAGAAACAAACACATTTCAGAACAATCATACTATATTTATCATATATTGTTCTAACATTGTTCCTTATACATATTCAATGTTGTACAAAAATGTTTTTCATTTAAAAGATTACAACAAGCTTCAAGTTTAATTCCTAATCTATTTCTGATCAGGTTCTTTGATAACAATTCCTTTTCCAGCTTTAACTTGAGCTTTGACAGCAGCAGTAGCAGTAGGCTCAGCATCACCAGGCTTCTTGCCTTTTGAGTCCTTCTTCTTTTGTTCTTCAGCCTTGATTTTCTGTCTCTCAACATAGTGGTATGGCTTGGGGAAGTACTTGCTAGGCTCCACAGCAGTAGGAGGTAGCTTTCCCATCTTAGCCTTCCTTCTATATTGTACTATAGCCTCCTGCCTAATCTCATGCTTTCTCCATTCAGCCTCAGAGAACCATTTGTTCCTTTCATGAGCATTGTCCTTTGCAGCTTTCCAGGCAGTAAGAATTATGTTTCTAGAGGTAGGGCTCCATTGTTCAAAATCTGGTTTTAGTTCAGCTTGTTCCCTAAACCTCTTCTTTGACAACCTTGCCTCTTCTTCTTTGTCTAAGGCCGCTTGCATAGCTGCTGTTATAGGTTGAAAAACCTTTTCTAAATGGACATTGTCCTTGCCCCCAGATGGGCTATACATAGTGCTCACCTCTGCATGAATCATTTCAAAATCTGGAGGTGGATAAATGACTTGAGCTACTTCTTGTGGCTCACCTCCAAAATAGGCAGGGTTCAGTCCAGATTCAGCAACTTCATTGTCATCACACAGGGGAGGATATCCAAGTGTAGCCCTGATTGAATTTGAAATCCATTTTGCATGCTCAGAACTGGCCTTGACTAACACTCTCTCCCCCTTTATGACTTCTTGGGCCACATGGTCTCTTACATCATCCTTTTGGAATCTAATCTGACTATCCAAATACCTGATTCCATCCTTAAAGTAGGGTTTAAGCTTTGTAAGCTATTCTGAGATGGCTTTCTGGGAATCCTGTATTGCAGTTTTGACAGCAGTAAGCTCAGCTTGAAAGATTTTATCAAAATCAGCCTTGGCAGCATCAGTAGAGGTAGAAGGTTCAGCAGACTTATTCTTCAATTCAGTGACTATAGCATTGTGGGAGGCAGTTAAATTATCATTCATTCTCAACTGATTCTCCAGCACATAGCCTTGCTTCAGTGCTATATCATCTACTTGAGACTTTATCTTCTCTTGGTGGGTTGCCAGATAGACCACTACATTACCACCCTTTGAAAAACATTCAGTCATCTCCTTTTTATTAAGGTTCATTTCAAACCTTATTGACTTGATTTCCTGTGCCAGATCAAATTGTAGGGACTTGTGCCCTTCATCAACATAAGTCTCTATAGCCTTCCTTTGCTCATCAAACTTGAGCTGGAGGGCAATCAGTAAAGTACTATAGTCAGCAGATGGAGCTTGCTGAACTATAGGCTGTGGGGCAATGGATTGAAGGGCTTTCTTGTAGCTCTGACTTCTTCTTTTGAATACAAACAATTTCTTCTTCTTAGCCCTAGCACTCTCCTCATCTTCAGAGGTAGAGGTGCTGGCAATCTCAACCCTATCCTTAGGGCTTTGTGGTTTTTCAGCTTGCACATCTAGTGCCTTCTCAGTGTCTAGCCTTAAAGGCTCTTCCAGAACTGCCATGTGCTCCCCCTCAGCAGCAGCACCCTTCTCTTCAGCATGCTCCCTAAGAAAGTGAAACATGTCAGCTATTAAACTTAGCTTCTTCTAAGGGCTTAGTAAACATGTCAGCTATCTGATTATCAGTTTTAACATATTCAAGTGCAATATCATTTCTTTCTACATGCTCCCTAAGAAAGTGATATTTAATCTCAATATGTTTTGTTCTACTATGAGATACAGGGTTGTTAGCTATTGAAATAGCACTTGTAGAATCACAGTAAAGTGAAGTTCTACTTACCTGAAATCCATAGTCCACTAGCTGATGTTGAATCCATAGAAGTTGAGCACAGCAACTTCCTGCAGCTACATATTCTGACTCAGCTGTGGAGATAGCCACACTAGTCTGCTTTTTGCTGCTCCATGAAATTATTCTTCCACCTAGGAATTGACAGGTTCCAGTTGTGCTCTTTCTATCCTCTTTGCATCCTGCAAAGTCTGCATTTGTATAACCTGTTAGATCAGAATCTCCATTCCTAGGGTACCAGAGGCCTAGATAGGGAGTGCCCTTTAGATATCTCAATATTCTTTTGACAGCAGTCAAGTGAGACTCTTTAGGGCAGGCTTGATACCTGGCACAAACACATGTAGCATACATAATGTCAGGCCTACTTGCAGTCAAGTATAGTAGGGAGCCAACTATCCCTCTATACAAGGTTTCATCTACAGGTTTTCCTGCATCATCCTTGCTAAGAGACATACTTGACCCCATAGGAGTCTTCATGGTACTGGATGAATCCATACCATATTTCCTTATGAGTTTTAGGGTGAACTTGGACTGACATATGGACAAGCCACTTTCAGTCTGTTTAACTTGGAGACCAAGAAAAACATTAGCTCTCCCATACTACTCATCTCAAATTGACTTTGCATAAGCTTTGCAAACTTTTTGCAAAGGCTACTTTCAGTAGACCCAAATATAATGTCATCTACATATATTTGGACAAGTATGACTTTGCCTCTAGATTCCCTAAGGAATAGAGTCTTATCTATTTTCCCCCTTATGAACTTGTTCTCAATGAGGAAACTAGATAGGGTTTCATACCAAGCTCTAGGAGCTTGTTTTAACCCATACAATGCTTTCCTAAGTCTATAGACATAATGAGGTTGAGTTGGATCAACAAAACCTGAAGGCTGCTCCACATAGACTTCTTCTTTCAAATTACCATTTAGGAATGCTGACTTGACATCCATTTGGTATACCTTGAATCCTTGATAGGTTGCATAGGCCAAGAACATCCTTATGGCCTCCAGTCTGGCTACTGGGGCAAAGGTTTGATCAAAATCAATACCTTCTTCTTGCCTATATCCTTTTGCAACCAGTATTGCTTTATTCTTTATGATGACCCCTTGTTCATCTAACTTATTTCTGTAGATCCACTTAGTTCCTATAACATTGTGGTATTTAGGCTTTGGAACCAGCTCCCAAACCTTGCACCTTTTGAACTGATTAAGTTCTTCTTGCATAGCTTCAGTCCACTGTGGATCTTGTATAGCTTCTTCAAATTTCTTAGTTTCTATTTGAGACAGAAAACTAGAATATACTTCAGCATTCTGATTTCTGCTCCTTATCTGAACTCCTTGTCTTGGATCTCCAATAATCAGCTCTACTGGATGATCTCTTAGATGCCTGTTGGCTGGTGGCATCCTAACTTCAGGTTGAGATTCTTCAGCATCTGCATCATGCTGTACTTCTTGTATTTCTTTAGCTATTGGTACATGTAGTTCTCCCCCTGGACAACTGCTATTACCTTCTACTTGCTGTCTTGCAGCAGGCATCTCTTCTATAGTAAGCTTGTCAAATCTCTTTGTCAGACCTGTGGGCTGCATACATTGCTAGACAACTCATTGTTAATAAGTTTTGTCTCATCAAAAACTACATGCACAGTCTCCTCTACAACTTGTGTAATCAAGTTGTATACTCTATAAGCCTTACTATTGTTGCTGTACCCAACAAAAATTCCCTCTTGGGACTTGGCAGCAAACTTAGTTATGTAAGACTTCCCATTGTTAAGTATGAAGCATTTGCAACCAAAGATCCTAAAATAGGATAGGTTTGCTTTCCTGCCTTTCACTACTTCATAGGGGGTCTTGTTTAGTCTTTTAGTAATGGTAGCCCTATTTATCACATAGCATGCAGTGTTAACTGCTTCAGCCCAGAAATACTCAGGCAGTGATGTATCACTAAGTAGGGTTCTACCAGCCTCTATCCAGGTTCTATTCTTCCTCTCAGCAATGCCATTTTGCTGAGGTGTTCTAGGTGAAGAGAATTCTTGAAATATCCCAAAGTCTTCACATAGTTTTGTCATGCTTTCAGATTGAAACTCAGTACCATGGTCACTTCTAATTTTGACCACAGTACTATTTAGTTCATTCTGAATTTGCTTGACAAAGCTGTAGAAGACACTAGGTGTTTCAGATTTCTGCCTTAAGAAGAACACCCAGGAAAACCTTGAGTAGTCATCAACAACTACAAAGGTATAGACCTTCCTACCTAAGCTGTGAACTGGCATTGGACCAAAGAGATCCATATGCAAGAGGTATAAGCACCTCACAGCATCTTTGTTCTCAATGCTTTTAAAGGTGGATTTGGTCTGCTTGCCCTTTTGACAAGCTGAGCAAATGCCATCTTTAACACACTTAACTTGAGGACCATTCCTCACTAACTCTTTGATAAAGAGTTTGCTAATAGTCTTGTAGTTAAGATGAGCTAGCCTCTTGTGCCACTTGACACAATGAGAGACTGTCTCATCAGCTACAAGACAAACAGGAGAACCATTGTTCTCAATCAAGATGTCTAGACAGTAGACATTCCTCTTTCTATATCCTATCAAAATGATCTCTTGATCACTTGACCTCTTGATATGAAAACCATTTTTAACAAATGAGATGTCATACCCTACATCACTTAACTGACTTATACTTATAAGGTTGTGTTTCAACCCTTTAACATAAGCCACTTGAGTAATGGTAACAAGGTTTGAAGAAATGTTACCAAACCCTTTGATGATTCCTTTTTCAGAACCACCAAAGGTCACTTTAGGACCATTTTTGATTGGAATATAGTCCTTCAGTAGTCCCCTTGTTCCAGTCATATGTCTGGAACATCCACTATCCAAGTACCATGTTGGGGTATGGTCACTTTGATTCACCTGCAAAACAAATTAATGAACCTTAGAACCCAAAGTAAACTTGGGTCCTTGGTGATTTTTAGTTTGCAACATGACACAGCTACCTATTGGCTTTCCACCAGGTAACTTGCTACTCAACTTGGCACTGGCATTGTGCCAACAATCCAAGGCAAAGTGGCCAACCTTGCCACAACACCAACATTCAAACTTGTTGTACCTTTGCTTAGGTACAGACTTTGCTGTCTTAACTGCAGCTGACTTATTGAATGTTGGGGTCTTGCCCTTGGACTTGGACTGATCCTGAACAGTCCTAGCAGGTTTAACAAAACCCAGTCCAGCCTTACCTTTGTGATGAGTAAAATCATCAATCAAAGGTAGAACTGATTTAGGCTTTGAAAACTTTGCAACCAGTTCTCTCTCTTTCTGAAGATTTGTCTCCAGTTTCTTAATTTGATCATTCTTAAATGTGATAGTACCCATCTGAATCACTGTAATGTGTTTCAGCCTAGCTATCTCATTCAGTTTTTGGTCAAATTGCTTCTCAAATTCTATTGCAGCAGCCTTGAGATCAGCAATATCCTTTGCCTGACTTTTGGCAAGGGACTTGCTTTTCTTATAAGCCTGTAACAGCACCTTATATTCATCTATGAGCTGATGAATATCATCTTCAGACTCAGAAACACTTCCATCATTTGATGAAGATGAATCTGATTCTGAACTAGAACAAGAAACTGAACTTAGAGTTGGACTTTGTACCTGACTAGGTCCTGGCTGCTCCAGGATTTTGGTACTCTCAGTCAATGCCATCAGTCCTTGGCACTGGCAGTCTTCTTGTTCATGAATTGACTCCAAGATCTTCATAAATTCTTCTTCTTCTTCTTCAGCAAATAGCCCTATGTAGGCTTCAGCATCAGTATCAGTGTCTGAAGAAGAAATATCTGAAAGAGTCTTCTCATTTTTGGCAACAAAAGACTTCTCTTTCTTCCCTTTGAAGTGAGTCTTTTTCCTATCACTGGATTCTTTTCTTTTCTCAGGACAATCAGCAATGACATGACCCTGTCTATTGCAACAGTAGCACACAATCTTTGATCCAGTTGCCTTGCTTGTCTTTGTCTTCTTCCTGTCCTTCTTAGAAGGCTTTTTCTCCTGATACAAGACTTCTTTTCCCTTGTAAGTAGATGGTCTGGACCTCCACTGTTTCTTTTTCAGGAATTTCTGAAAGTGTCTAGTGAAGGCAGCAAAGTCTTCATCACTTTCACTGCTTGTAGACTTTGTACTGACAGACCCTTCTGACTCAGATTCAACTACCTCTGGAGGTGGAGTTGATGACTTAGTTCTGCATTTTCTGGGAACTTCTGTCTTGAAGGCAACAGTCATTTCCTTGTGCTCAGTCCTAGTAGATTTCTCCTCCTCTTTCCTCACTGTCAGCTGCATCTCATATGACAATAACTTGCCAAACAGTGTAGGAGGAGGAATTTCTCCCAACTTTGCCATTTCTCTTATGACACAGATCTTGGTGTCCCAATCTTTGGTTAGGGACCTTAGGAATTTGTCATTTAGTTCATAGTTGCTGAACTCTCTTCCATAAGACATGAGTTCATTAACTATTCTATAGAACTTCTTGTAGCATTCAGTGATGCTATCTCCCTTGCCTTGCCTAAAGCTCTCATACTCTTGATTAAGCAAGGACTTCCTATCTTGCCTAACTTCTTTAGAACCTTCCATATAGACAATGAGGGTATCCCACATTTCTTTTGCTGTTTTACAGTGAATTAAGTTCTGAAAAGTTGCATCATCAATGACACTCACTATTATGTTTTGTGCCCTCTTGTCCATAGTGGCTAGGACAATTTCATCCTTGGTCATCTCAGAGAAATCCTTTGGAGTCCTCCGATTTGCATCCAATACTGAGATCTTCATTGGCACATAAGGCCCTTCCTTAACTGTGATGTAGATTCTTGGGTCTGAGGCCTCCATAAATAGCCTTACCCTTTCTTTCCAGATCCCAAAAATTTCCTTTCTACAAATAGGTAATTTCATGGAACCCAATTCTTTATGATTTTCAAAAGAACCCATGGTTCTTGATTTTCTTGAAGCTGTTTTCTGACTTAGACTGTTTCTGCCAAACAGGATCTCCTTAGACTGTTAGTCCTTGTTTTGAGGAACCTCGCTTTGATACCACTTGAAAGATATGGTACCTAAACACCTAGAGGGGGGGGGGGGTGAATAGGTGACCTAATCCTTTTTTAACTTTGTTGGCAGCCAAACAGTTATATCACAGATTTCTAAGTAGTCTATTACAGCAATCAGCAAAAATCAAACATACACAGCACATTCACAGCACAGCACACAATGATTTATAGTGGTTCCCCAATCTTTGGGTACATCCACTTTCCCCCTTCGCCTATCTAGCAGTGTACTAGATTCGGCCAAACTTCTCCACTGTCTCAGAACCCAAATAGGTTCCTACACCTCAGGCCCAAAGCCTTACACCTCAGCTTTCTCCAAAGCCTACACTCAGCCACAAAGGCCTACACTCAGCCACCCAGGCCTACACTCAGCCAATCAAGGCCTACACTCAGAGTTCTTCAACTCCTACACTCAGGCTCTCAAGCCCTACCCTCAGCCTTTATAAATTTAGGCTTACAATGCACTCAGATCCAAAGATCCTACAAGTTAAAATAGTATTACAACAAATAACTCAACAACTCAGAAAATAAGAGAGGAGTTGTGAGTTTCTTGCTGAGTTCTTGGAAGAACTCAGATAGATCCAAACTGACTTAGCTTCCTTCAAAGCTTCTTGAGTAGAACTGAATAAGTCTGAATCCTCTGCAGTTGTTCCTTGACCTCTGCTTCTTAAGATCCAGATGCCTCTGAATCCTTCTTCTCAGCCTAGTTCCAAAGACTGAATTCTTGATTGGAGCTCTCTCTCTCCAACTTCTTAGATCTGCAGTTGGACTGCCAGATCTTCTTGTGTTGATACTCTGTGTACCACTTTTCTGATTACTTGAATAATCTGATCAATTACTTCAAATAGCTTCAACAACAACAACAACAACAGTTTCTGTAAACTGTGGGTGCCTATTTATAGACATTCTTCATGGTAACCGGCTGGTCCGGTTCATAACAGACTTCTGACTTCCCTGACAGTTGCTGTAGACCGGCTGGATCGGCAGCTGTCATATCAACAGTCACTTCTTGAAATTCTCTAACTGTCAGATAGTGTCGAGACTTTCTGTTCTTAAGTGTCGACACTTATAGACCAAGTGTCGACACATGCTGTGTAAGTGTCGACACAAGTCTACAAGGTGTCGACACAACTCCTTGTATGTCTCGACACAGATTCTTCTGCATGTGTCGACACTGAAATTGAGTGTCGACACAAGTACTTGTTCTTCATTCTTTAACTATATTCTTCTAAGTGTCGACACATCTCTTTTGTGTCGACACAACTTCTTGTGTTGAATCTGTCAAGTGTCGACACTGCTTCTTGATGTCGACACAAGTCTTCAATATAGATTCTTCAGCTGAGTGTCGACACATTCCCTTAGTGTCGACACTTGTACTTAGAATATATTTGTAGATATTTTTGTTCTTTACAAAGTGTCGACACAGCTCCTTGTGTCGACACTTTCTACAAGTGTTGAGTCTTTAGCTAAGTGTCGACACATTGTGCTGGGTGTCGACACTTACTTCAAGTGTTGATTCTTCTGGTAGTGTGTCGACACTTGTGCTGAGTGTCGACACATTCTTCAAATGCTGACTCTCCTGCATAGTGTCGACACATTGTGTTGAGTGTCGACACTTACTTTAAATGTTGACTCTTCTGCATAGTGTCGACACATTGTGTTGAGTGTCGACACTTGTACTTGGACTCTGCAGACTTTTGCTGAGTGTCGACACAACTCCAAGTGTCGACACTTTCTGATGTAGACACAGCTCTTCTAGGTGTCGACACTTCTGCTAAGTGTCGACACTGCTTCTCTGCATTCTTCTTCACTGAGTGTCGACACAGCTCCTTGTGTTGACACTTTCTGTCTGGTGTCGACTCTTCATCCCGGGGTGTCGACACAATGACTCCAAGTGTCGACATTGCTTGTCTGGGTGTCGACACAAGCTTTCTCAAGTGTCGACACTTTCCCTCTGGGTGTCGACACATGGACTTAGAAAGTTTTAGCTTCAGTCTAGTGAATACCTAACCTGCACAAGTAACTCAAACATACATCAAATACATTATGATTTATATCATTGAGATGGGTGAGGCTTCTTCAAATCAGGTACATTTGACCAATGTACCCAACACCCATGTTCGCAGAGGAAGAAGCAGAGCGCGAGCAGAAAAAGAGAAAAGTGCAGGAAGAGAGGGAAAGAAAGCAATAAAGGCACAGTACGAGGTTGGTGAGGGCGGGGGGGGGGGGGGGGGGGGGGCTATTTATAGGAAAAGAAATCTGTGGCCAGGCTGTCCAATCGGCCCAGCTCACCACCCCAGCTCGCCACCCCAGCTTACCACCCCAGCTCGCTACCCTAGCTCGCCAACTTCTAGCGCGTCCCAACCGAGGCTAAGTCAAACATTGCAGTATATTATTTGAATAATGCATGTCCAAGAATATTCTAAAAACTACTTATTACAGATCAAGTTCAGGAATAAAAGGGCGGGGCACGCGAGTAGGGGGAGCATCAGGATGCGAGTACCGGTCGGCTCGGCAAAGGAGCCGCCCTCTTACCTACCCCGGCCTCGCGACCGCCGCCCCCCAGACTGTCACACGCGGAGCAGCTCGCAGATCCTACCCGAATTCCTCTGCGCCACCGAGAGGCCATCATCTATCTCATCCAGGATCCAGGAGGGGGACATACGCTCGCCAGCCTGGCCGCTTCACACCTCATCGGCGAGACGCGTGTAGTCGCGTTGTAGCATCTCGTTGACCCCTGCACCTCGCGCAGCCCGCACACCAGCTTTTTGAGGAGCTTGACCTACCTCCTCGTTAACTCGCCTTGATCCACCTCAGGACCCAGGTAAGAGTCCAGCGAGCTTGGGGAAGGGAGGGAGAGTAGTGGGCTGCCCGCGAAGATTCCTCGGTAGCGGATTGGCTGGGGGGAGCAGTGAGGACAAGCGTCAGCAAGAAGAGGAACGCAGGAAAAACTCATGGAGCAAGAAGCTAAGCAAGATTGACCTGACGAGCTCGGCAGCTCAAAGGAGATGCGGGGAGGGATGAACCTCAGATCCTTCCCGCGACCTAGGCCACGAGTCCCCGGCGAGAGGAGCTCGAATCCCGGGGTGGGTATGGTTCCCAGATCCGCCCCCGCGACCACGTCAGTTGGATGAGGAGAGGAGGCGCGCATCGATGAGTTCGGCCTCTGTGAGCTCACTGGCAGGATCCCAAAAAGAAGAGGCGGGTCCCAGGGACGGGTATCCAGTGTCATGAACCACGAGCCTGCGGGAGCGGCCTCGCCTTGCGGTGTGGGCTCTCGCGGCGTGACGCCCCCGCCATCAGGTTGACCGTTCGGGTTGTCACCGACTACGACAATCTCTCTATCCTTCTCAAGAACTGTCTGAGTGGAAGAGCCGGTCTCGCACTCTAGGGTGGCCCTCAGGTCATGGTAGATGGGCTCGGCCGCCTGAGGGAATGACTTTGCCCTCTTGGAGCCGGGCTCGGCAGAATCAATTTGAGGAACTTTGGCAGGAACCGCCGTCAGGGCGGCTAAGCGAGCTGAAGAAGCCTAGCGAGCTCGGCCTAAGGGCTCTTGAATCTCCTTGGGAAGCAAAATCTTGGCAGGGTTAGAGCAAAGGGAATGGCAAGAGTCATGCAGGTGAGCAGGTGCATATATATAGCCGTAGGTGGAACCCACCCAAAGATTCCCTCCAACTCGCCAACCCACGCTCGCCGCACACTTGGGGTTGGATGTTTCTTTCCGAGCTTTTCCAAGCTCAAAAAGAGCGGGGATTATGTACAACCCCGTGTCCGGCGAACAAGGTCACCAGGAACCAGACAGATCGGGCTGAAGGAAGTAGGAGAGCTCGGCAGTAGAGAAGCCGAGCCCGAGCTCGGCATTCGTCGACCAATGGTCGGCGTTCGTCGAACGGAGATCAGTATTCGCGGAGCTAGTCCCAGCTCGCGCCCTCGCAACGGAACTCGACAATAGCAGGCGAGCAGGACCTGCCGAGGCGATCAAGCTCCCCAGCTCGCCTGGATGTGTGAGGTACTTTTTACTGTTTCCTCCCGCTGGTCTGCCTAATGCCCTTCAAAATAGTGGAGTTTGGCCGTTGACAGACCCAGCCAAGGGTTTTTTTTGGTAACTTCAGGTCAGCTCATTTGGTTATAAGCAGTTCAGATTCCAAAGACAATAAATAGGACCCAAGGGGTACCCTAGAAGGCATGCTTCCTGTGCCTTCGTGCTCCAGTTTTCAAGTGCTTTCTGAGGGTACCTTAGCTCGGCCTCCGGCTAAGGAGGGGAAGCACTCTGAGATCTTCCGGGTGTGTGGTGTGACCTCCCCGCCGAGCCCTTGGGTCGGTCTTTCTTGTCTTCTTTGTTGTTTTGCTTGCAAGAGTGAAGTAGGCGCAAGACCACCCCTCCCCCAAGGGTCGAACTCCACAGGAGACCGAGGTTTCAGTTTCAACAGGCACGACCGCTATGACCACATACAGTAGGGAGTACATGTATGTGCAGTGGGCGCCTTTCAATATACGACGTTGGGCTTCAGACTTTGGATCCTAGCCGACATCTGACACAGAGTGTGTGCTAGGGGATCCCCATATGTTAGCTCTATTGTGCTTCGCAAATGATACGTCACAGTTATGATGATATTTGCTTGACAAGCAATGGTGACCAAGTGTAGCCTTGTCTCTTCGATCATCTCATGACTGTGATGGCCAAACACTCTATGGTACTCTCGATCGTGCCTTCGCGGGATCCCATAATTCCACTGATCTTTCCACAGATAAGCAATACTTTAGGCCACCTGGCGCAACTAGTCTTATTGATCAGTGATGATTGTACTCGAGGCAAGAGAGGAGTGCATCTGCTGCTTACTTCTTTGGATTTTTGCGCATCTCTCACTTTTGTGCTCTGTCAAGGGAGTATAGATAGTCCTCTTTATTATCAACCACCTTTTTCATAAGTGATGAGTACGATTATGATAGGCTTTTTACTGTCATAATTGTAATCATGTCTACCATTTCCTACCCATTTTTGTGTTGATTTCATGATAATAGTAAAGAAACTGTCGTATCATAGATAGAAGACCGTATTTAGAAGTCTTTGGCAGTTCTTGTAATAAACTATTTACTGAGTCTATCATTTTTTCTATTGCAGGTAATGCCAACTAATGGACCTAAAAGTCTCGGAGCAAACAGAGGAGTTCACGGAGTCAACATGGCTGATGACAGGACAAAAATTTGGTGCACACGGCCAGACACACGGCCGTGTGCCTACCCGTGTCCTATGCACCTGAAGCTGAAGAATTTGGGCGCAGACGATGGAACCTCACATGTGTATGGCACACGCCCGTGTGCATACCGTGTCATCTTTGCACACGACCGCCGACCAACCCGTGTCTGGGGAACACGACCGAACACACGGCCGTGTCCGTACCCGTGTCATCTGACACGGCCCACGTCCAGACACGCCTGCTCGTGGGGAACCTCCCAGGAACTGCCTAGGAACCGTCCACACGGCCTGCCACACGGCCGTGTGCGACCCCGTGTCCGACCTGTTTGCAAGGGAACTATAAATTTCCTGTAGAAAAATTTGTTTGAGACTTTTGGATCATTTCTGGATTGGAGAACTGCTGGAGGCCGAAGGGGAGCTTCCAAGACAAGGGGGATTGAAGGGTATTTCATATGTATTTTTATTTAATCACTAACCCCTTTGAATCCTTTCTTTCTCTTGATGATCCATCTTCAAATTTCATTTTAATTTGCATGAACTTCTCTTTGAACATTCTAGTAATCATGTATCACCTTGTTTATGTTACATTTGTAGTATTTTATTTGTGTTTATGCTTGCAAATAAAGAGTTTAATTCTCCTTATGAATTATTTATTTGTTTTACAAAATTTGCAATTGGCTAGATTGAGAAATTGGTTCTTTGCAATGATTTTGGTATATTCATATTGTGATGATAATTCCCTTTGTAATTCAAACTTTATGATCGAGAGATATTTTGTTTGGAAAATTAGAACACGAATAAAAGGATTCATGTTAATTTAGAGATAAAATTCATGAATTTATGTAGTAATAAAGGTATTTTACTTAATGCGAACTTGAGTGTTGTGAATTGTTTGAGAGAAAATTACTCTCTTAGGTTTAGATTTGGAATTGCTCGAGAGAGAATTTTGACGAAAAATTAACCTTTACATTGCACAAATTTAACAGTCTTTTCATGTCATGATCGCTTAGAATTGAACCAATAAATGAAATCGTTCATGTAATTATTTAAAAGCTTCACGTTTTTATCATTTTTACTTCTCCAATACTGAATCATCCAATTGGTCATAGTTAGGTTAATGTAGTTTAAATATCACTTTTGTTTAGAGGTATGATAATAAAAGAAAGGGTGAGTACGAATAGTTGAAACGACCCTGTGGAATACGACACGAGATGTAGATTTCTCATATATTACGATTGATAGGTGCGCTTGCCTGAATGCTAATTCAATCTAGTTTAAGTCCATCTGCATAATTGTATTAGAATGTAAAATGAAATCACATTGAGTTATTACTTGTTAGCAAGAAAAATCATCAAGCTTTTGGCGCCGTTGCCGGGGATCGTTTTCAATATTTTGAAATCCTAATCTTTATTGATCTACCAATTTTCATTTATATAGTTGTAAATTAGTATTTGAATAATTATATTGCGTAATATTTTTTTTGTAGTCTGTTAGTCTATGACCAGGGGCAGAAATTCTGGGCTAGTACCATTTCATCCTGACCCAGAACGAATTCTCCATAACACTAACTTAAGGGACGTGGGAATTAATACCACAGAAATTTCAAACGGACTATCAGAAGAGGAGACAGTAAACCAAGGAGAGAATCATCTTGAAAACTTAGATACCATGGCCAACCAAAATGAGCAACCATGTCTGACTTTGCTAGACCTAATCTCCAAGGAACCGGGTCGAGCATCGTTAGACCACCGATAGCTACCAATAACTTTGAATTGAAGCCTAGTGTGATACAGATGGTTCAACAGTATGTCCAATATGATGGCTTGCAAGATGAGGATCCTAACACCCACTTGGCCGGATTCTTAGAGATATGTGACACATTTAAGATCAATGGTGTTTCCAACGACGCCATTCGATTGAGATTGTTTCCATTTTCTTTAAGGCATAAGGCGAAGCAGTGGTTGAATTCCTTACCTAGAGGGTCGATCACTACTTGGGACATGATGGTTGAGAAGTTTCTGATGAAGTATTTTCCACCTGCGAAGACTGCGAAGTTAAGGAATGACATCTCTACGTACATTCAATTGGAGTCTGAATCGTTGTACGACACATGGGAACGATTCAAAGAGTTGTTAAGGAGATGTCCCCACCATGCTCTACCTTCATGGCTTCAGATTCAGACCTTCTATAATGGTCTAAATCCAGCCACCAAACAAATGATTGATGCGGCTAGTGGAGGAACTTTGAACAACAAGACACTTGAAGCGGCTCAGCAGTTGATAGAGGACATGGCAATGAACAATTACCAATGGACTACAGTAAGATAAAAGCCTAGCAAGCCCGCAGGAATTTATGAAGTAGATGTCGTCACCGCCTTAGCAATTCAAGTGGAGAAACTTCACCAAAAGATGGACAACCTTGCCTTAGCATCACCTTCCATGGCACCTCAACAATGGGACCCTTCATGCACTGGAATGCCTGGTGGTGAACCGCAAGTTCAAGAGCATGTTGATTATATGGGTAACAATATTAGACCACCTTTCAATCAAGCCAACAACCCATATAGCTCGACATATAATCCTGGATGGAGAAACCACCACAATTTCTCTTGGGAGGACAAGGAAATCAGGGGAAGCAACCCATGTTTGGACAACAACCACAATTGGAACCAAGGAAGCCTACATTAGAAGATGTGCTTACCAAGTTCATGCAAACTACCGATGTAGCCTTCCGAAATAAAGAGGGTTCAATTCGGAACTTGGAAATCAGATTGGTCAGCTAGTAAGGATGGTTTCTGAAAGGCAGCAAGGAACACTTCCAGGAATACAGAGATAAATCCAAGGGAGCATGCAAAAGCCGTTCAATTGAGGACCGGAAAGGAGTTACAAGACCCAAGGCCTGCAAAAGAAGCACCCTCAAATGGAGTCTAGCGGCGAAGGACCAAGCGAGATGAACGTACAACCGATGGAGTACCAGCCAGCATTACCATACCCAACAAAGCTTAACAAGGAGTGCATGGATGCGCAGTATGGTAAAGTTTTATCTATGTTTAAGCAATTACATATTAATTTACCTTTTTCTGAAATTATTCAAATGCCTAAATATGCAAAATTTCTTAAGGATTTGATTTCTAATAAAAAGAAAATAGAAGAATTATCATTAGTAACATTAAGTGAAGAATGTTCTGCTATTTTGCAAAATAAATTGCCACAAAAACTTAAGGATCCAGGTTTATTTTCAATTCCATGCTTAATCGGTGATTTACAAGTAAATAAGGCTTTAGCAGATCTAGGAGCAAGTATAAATTTAATGCCTTATAACTATATCTGAAACTAGGCCTAGGAGAACTTAGCCCAACAAGAATGAGTATTCAATTAGCAGATCGATCGGTTAAGTATCCTAAAGGAATAGTAGAAGATGTATTAGTTAAGGTAGATAAATTTATATTTCGTGCTGATTTTGTTATTTTAGATATGAATGAAAATGTCGAAGTACCACTCATACTAGGTCGTCCATTTCTAGATACATCTAGAGCACTTATTGATGTTTTTTGATGGTAAATTAGTATTGCGAGTAGGAGAAGATGAAGTCACTTTTCAAATTGGCAATACTATGAAACAATCCTTAGATAACGATGATTATTGCTATTTTTCTCATGGTATTGATGACTTTATGTCTTCTATAAATTCAAATTTTTATTATAAAGATCCTTTAGAAATTTGCATAACTAACAACTATCTAGAAGATGATAAAAATGATGACATTATTGAACATTTATTTTTTCTAGAAAATTGTGTTGCTATGAATAGAAGAACGGAATATAGTTTAATTACTGAAGGAGATCATGAAATTCTTAAGAATAATACTAAGGATCCACCAATAGTAGAATTAAAAAAATTATCGGATCATCTCGAGTATGCATTCTTAGGAACAAATTCTTCGTACCCAGTTATCATATCTTCAAATCTTTCCAAACTTGAAAAAGAAAAATTGATAACCGTATTGAAGAAATGTAAAGGTGCAATAACGTGGCAAATATCTGATATAAAGGGTATTAATCCTAGTTTTTGCACTCATAAATTCTTTTGGAAGAAAATTATAAGTCGTCTATTCAACCGCAACGTAGGCTAAATCCTAATATGAAAGAGGTAGTTAAGGCTGAGATTGTGAAGTTATTAGATGCTGGTATTATATATCATATTTCGGATAGTTCATGGGTTAGTCCTGTCCAAGTAGTTCCTAAGAAGGGTGGCCTGACTGTAGTAGCAAATGATAGAAATGAATTAATTCCAACGCGAACAGTAACATGTTGGCGGTGGTCTGTATAGACTATAGGAAATTAAACGATGCCACTAGGAAAGACCATTTTCCTCTTCCTTTCATTGACCAGATATTAGAACGCTTATCAGGACATTCTTATTATTGTTTTCTAGATGGACTTTCTGGATACTTTCAAATTCCTATAGCACCAGAAGACCAAGAGAAAACAATATTTACTTGCCCATTTGGTACCTTTGCCTATAGACGTATGCCTTTCAGGTTATGTAATGCGCCCGCCACATTTCAAAGGTGCATGCTAGCCATCTTTAACGAGTATGTTGAAGATATCATGGAAGTGTTTATGGATGATTTTTCGGTTTTGGCGACTCTTTGAGTTGTGTTTGAATAATTTAGAGAAAGTTCTTAGGAGGTGTGAGGAGACGAACCTAGCGCTTATTTGGGAGAAGTGCCATTTCATGTTACAAGAAGGGTTAGTACTTGGCATAAAATTTCAAGCCAAGGAATTCAAGTAGATAGAGCAAGAATAGAGACCATAGAAAATTACCACCACCAACCTCCGTAAAGGCAGTGAGAAGTTTCTTAGGACACGCGGGATTTTACCGTCATTTTATTAAAGACTTCTCTAAAATAGCTAAACACTTACAAGGCTTTTAGAAAAAGACACACCTTTTATTTTGAACAAGAGTGTCTACATGCCTTTGAGTTCTTAAAAGAAAAATTAATTAATTCTCCTATTATGATCGCACCTGATTTTAGTCAACCATTTGAGATCATGTGTGACGCTAGTAGTTTTGCGGTAGGGGTTGTTTTAGGACAACGCCGAAACAAACATTTTCACCCAATATATTATGCTAGTAAAACACTTAATAATGCACAGGAGAATATACAACTACTGAAAAAGAACTCCTAGCAGTGGTATTTGCCTTGATAAATTTAGACCATATTTAACATTGTCCAAAGTGGTAGTTTATACGGATCACTCTGCACTTAGATATTGCTAGCCAAAGCGGAAGCAAAGCTCGTTTAATCCGATGGGTTCTTCTTCTACAAGAATTCGATCTAGAAATTAGGGATAAACGAGGAGCGGAAAATTTAGCGTCAGATCATCTTTCACGTTTAGAAAACCCATTACGATCAATGTTAGATGAATCTAAAATTTTTGATACATTCCCTGAGGAATCATTATTGCCATATCTACCAATATACATCTAGATTATCCATGGTTTGCAGATTATGCAAACTATCTTGTGGCTAAGGTCCTTCCAAAAGACTTTTCATATATTAGCATAAAAAGAAATTTTTCTCTGACTTGAAATATTACTTTAGGGAGGACCCTTTCTTTTTCGGATATGTGCAGATTCTATTATAAGAAGGTGTGTATCAGCGAGAGGAAGGTTGGAAGATTTTGGAGCAGTGTCATTTAGGTCCTGCTGGTGGTCACTATGGAGCGAATCGCTCCGCTAAAAAGGTTCTTGATTCCGTTTTTATTGGCCCCTTCTATTCAGGGATGCCCAAAGGTATGTGCTTTCATGTGATTCTTGCCAAAAAGCAGGTAATATTTCTAAATTACATGAAATGCCTCAAAAATTTATCCTTGAATGTGAAGTATTCGATGTGTGGGGTATAGATTTTATGGGACCATTCCCAGTTTCTTTTGGGAATAAATATATTTTGGTAGCTGTAGATTATGTATCAAGGTGGGTTGAAGCGCAAGCTTTGCCTACTAATGATAGTAGGGTTGTAATTAGATTTTGAAATCCTTATTCACACGATTTGTCACACCACGTACACTTATTAGCGATAGGGGTTCACACTTTTGTAATCTACAACTAGACAAAGTATTAGAAAAATATGGGGTTACACATAGGATAGCCACTCCGTATCATCCTCAAACTAGTTGGCAAGTTGAAGTTCCAATAGAGAGCTTAAGAGAATCTTAGAAAAATCTATAGAAGGGAATAGGAAGCAGTGGTCTAGGAAACTTAGGCTTCGTTGGGGGGACTTATTTTCAACGGTCAAGCAGTTACGACCGCATGAATCAGACCTTAATTACGGTCCGATTCTGCGGTCGTAATCGCTTGGACCGCGTGAAAAATAAGTCCCCCAACGGAGCCTTAATGACTGTTTATGGGCTTTATAGGACCGCCTACAAAAACCTATAGGGACCACCCCCTTTAGATTAGTCTACGGTAAATCTTGCCACCTACCTATAGAATTAGAAACCAAATCGTATTGGGCAATACGCTCTTGAAATTTTGACACTAGTTCTATAGGA